>CM055123.1:235692713-236094619 GCA_029206835.1 Rana muscosa | reverse complement strand
AAAACGCAGTGTTAGCGGGATCAGCCCAGATACATGCTAGCACCTGCGTTTTGCCCTTCCGTCCAGCCCAGGCCACCCAAGTGCAGTATCGATCGATCACTGTCACTTGCAAAACACAACACACATAACTGCAGCGTTCGCAGAGACAGGCCTGATCCCTGCGACTCCAGTGCTGTAGGAGGTGATTTCACCACCACAGTTAAAAAAAAAGCGCATATATGCCGAAGCATTGGGGCAGCAGGAGCGGAGGAGCGATTTTGCTCCTAATGCCGCGTACATACGGTCGAAATTCCGACGGAGGCTTGCCCGTGGAAAAGTCTGACCATGTGTACGCGGCATAACTTTTGCGAGAAGATGCCCCCATGCTTCGGCATATATAAATGGTGCATGTATGCCCATCATTAGAAGTGGGTGGATGAAGGGCGGTATTCTAATGGTGGGCATACCCACCGATCAATCTTTTTTTTTCGTTCAGCCAACAGGCTGCATGAAAAAAAAGATTACAATACATGTCCAACAAGGACCAGCAACGTACTGGTATGTTGCTGGACTTTGAATGTTTATACCAGAATGATGCCTGCGGGTTTAGGTATCATCTTGGTATCATTCTTTTCAGCCAGCGGCCGGCTTTCATGTAAAAGCAATCCTAGTGGCTAATTAGCCTCTGGACTGCTTTTACAAGCAGTGGGAGGGAATGACCCCCCCGGATATAAAAAGCGCCATTGGGAAATTGGGAAAGCATTTTATCACACCGATCTTGGTGTGGTCAGATGCTTTGAGGGCAGAGGAAAGATCTAGGGTCCAATAGACCCCAGTTTTTTCAAAAAAGAGTACCTGTCATTACCTATTGCTATCATAGGGGATATTTACATTCCCTGAGATAACAATAAAAGTGATTAAAAAAAAAAAAAAATGGAAGCAACAGTTTAAAAATAAAATAAAAAAGCAAAATTAATAATAAAAAAAAAAAAAAAAAAAAAAAAAAAAAGCACCCCTGTCCTGCCCTGCTCTTGCCCAATGGCGAACGCAAGCGTCGGTCTGGCGTCATATGTAAACAGCAATTGCACCATGCATGTGAGGTATCACCGCGAAGGTCAGATCGAGGGCAGTAATTTTAGCAGTAGACCCCCTCTGTAAATCTAACGGGGTAACCTGTAAATGCTTTTAAAGGCTTTTAAAAATGTATGTAGTTTGTCGCCAATGCGCGTTTGTGCGAAATTTTAAAGCATGTCGTGTTTGGTATCTATGTACTCGGCCTAAGATAATCTTTTATTTCATCAAACATTTGGGCAATATAGTGTGTTTTAGTGCATTAAAATAAAAAAAAGTGTATTTTTTCCCCAAAAAATGCGTTTGAAAAATCGCTGCGCAAATACTGTGTAGAAAAAAAAATGCAACACCCACCATTTTATTCTGTAGGGCCTTTGCTTTAAAAATATATATAATGTTTGGGGGTTTAACATAATTTTCTTGCAAAAAAAATATGTTTTCATGTAAACAAAAAGTGTCAAAAAGGGCTTTGTCTTCAAGTGGTTAGAAGAGTGGATGTAAGCTTCCTAATGTTGTGTATAAAATGCCAGAACAGTTCAAAACCCCCCCAAATGACCCCATTTTGGAAAGTAGACACCCCAAGCTATATACTGAGAGGCATGTCGAGTCCATGGAATATTTTATATGTTGACACAAGTTGCGGAAAAAATAATTTTTTTTTTTTTTTTTGCACAAAGTTGTCACTAAATGATATATTGCTCAAACATGCCATGGGCATATGTGGAATTACACCCCAAAATACATTCTGTTGCTTCTCCTGAGTACGGGGATACCACATGTGTGAGACTTTTTGGGAGCCTAGCCGTGTAGGGGACCCCAAAAACCAAGCACCGCCTTCAGGCTTTCTAAGGGTGTCAATTTTTGATTTCACTTCTCACTGCCTATCACAGTTTCGGAGGCCATGGAATGCCCAGATGGCACAAAACCCCCCCAAATGACCCCATTTTGGAAAGTAGACACCCCAAGCTATTTGCTGAGAGGTATTGTGAGTATTTTGCAGATCTCGCTTTTTGTCACAAAGTTTTGAAAATTGAAAAAAAAAAGAAAAAAAAAAAGTTCTTTCTTCATTTTAAAAAACAAATGAGAGCTGTAAAATACTCACCATGCCTCTCAGCAAACAGCTTGGGGTGTCTACTTTCCAAAATGGGGTCATTTGGGGGGGTTTTGTGCTATTTTGGCATTTTATGGCCTTCAAAACTGTGATAGGTAGTGAGGAGTGAAATCAAAAATTTGCGCCCTTAGAAATCCTGAAGGCGGTGCTTGGTTTCCGGGGTCCCGTACGTGGCTAGGCTCCTAAAAAGTCCCACACATGTGGTATCCCCGTACTCAGGAGAAGCAGCAGAATGTATTTTGGGGTGCAATTCCACATATAACCATGGCATGTGTGAGCAATATATCATTTAGTGACAACTTTTTGTAATTTTTTTTTTTTTTTTTGTCATTATTCAATCACTTGGGACAAAAAAAAAAAATATTCAATGGGCTCAACATGCCTCTCAGCAATTTCCTTGGGGTGTCTACTTTCTAAAATGGGGTCATTTGGGGGGGGGGGGGGTTGTACTGCCCTGCCATTTTAGCACCTCAAGAAATGAGATAGGCAGTCATAAATTTAAAGCTGTGTAAATTCCAGAAAATGTACCCTAGTTTGTAAACGCTATAACTTTTGCGCAAACCAATAAATATACGCTTATTGACATTTTTTTTACTAAAGACATGTGGCTGAATACATTTTGGCCTAAATGTATGACTAAAATTGAGTTTATTCGATTTTTCTTATAACAAAAAGTAGAAAATATCATTTTTTTTTCAAAATTTTCGGTCTTTTTCCGTTTATATCGCAAAAAAAAATCGCAGAGGCAATCAAATACCATTAAAAGAAAGCTCTATTTGTGGGAAGAAAAGGACGCAAATTTTCGTTTGGGTACAACATTGCATGTCCGCACAATTTACAGTTAAAGCAGCGCAGTGCAAAATTCTGAATTCACCTCTGGTCCTTTAGCTACCAAATGGTCCGGGGCTTAAGTGGTTAATGACTGGCTGAAAATCTCAATCTGCACAATTAGTTGGTACTCCAAACACCACAACACCTTAACCACTTGACCACTGGGCACTTAAACCCCCTTCCTAACCAGACCAATTTTCAGCTTTCTGTGCTTTCACAATTTGAATGACAATTACTCAGTCATACAACACTGTACCCATATGATTTTTTTTTTTTACTTTTTTTCACACAAATAGAGATTTATTTTGGTGGTATTTAATCACCGTTGGGATTTTTATTTTTTGCGCTATAAAAGAAAAAGACTGAAAACTCTGTAAATAAAATGAATTTTTCTTAGTTTCTGTTATAAAATTTAGCAAATTTAGTAATTTTTCTTCATAAATTTTGGCCAAAAAAAGTACAAATACCTCCCAAATGACCCCTTTATAGAAATAAGACATTCCAAGGTGTTTAGAAATAGGCATGGTGAGTTTTTTGAAGTTGTCATTTTTTCCCACAATTCTTTGCAAAATCAAGATTTTTATTTTATTTTTATTTTTTTCACAAAATTGTCATATTAGCAGGTTATTTCTCACACACAGCATATGCATGTCACATATTACACCCCAAAACACATTCTGCTATTACTCCTGAGTATGGCGATACCACATGTGTGAGACTTTTACACAGCGTGGCCACATACAGAGGCCCAAAATGTAGGGAGCACCTTCAGGCGTTCTGGAGCACCCAGGCCAATTCTGACATTTCTCTCCTACATGTAAAAATCATAATTTATTTGCTAGAATATTACATAGAACCCCAAAACAATATATATTATTTTTTAGCAAAGACCCTAGAGAATACAATGGCGGTCGTTGCAACTTGTTATCTCGCAAAGTATTTGCACAGCAATTTTTCGGATGCGTTTTTTTAGGGGAAAAAAAACTGTTTTGTGCTTTAAAAAAAAAAAAAACAGTAAAGTTAGCCCAATGTTTTTGCATAATGTGAAAGATGAATTTACGCCGAGTAAATAGATACCTAACATGTCACCCTTCAAAATTGCACACACTCGTGGAATGGCGCCAAACTTCGCTACTTAAAAATCCCCATAGGCAACGCTTTAATTTTTTTTACTGGTTACATGTTTTGAGTTACAGAGGAGGTCTAGGTCCAAAATTATTGCTCTCGCTCTAACGTTCGCAGCGATACCTCACATGTGTGGTTTGAACACCGTTTTCATATGTGGGCGGGACTTACGTATGCGTTCGCTTCTGCATGCGAGCACACAGGGACAGGGGCGCTTTAAATTTTTTATTTTTTTTTTATTGTTCATTTTACTTTATTTATTTTAGTTTGACACTTTTTCCCAAAAATACATTTTTTGATCACTTTTTTATTCCTATTACAAGGATTGTAAAAAGGACCCCACATCTCACCTCTAGGCTTGGAAGCCTGAAATAAAAAATACAAATAAAAACGATCCTGGCTTCGATCGTAGCAGTGAGTCGGTAGAAGCACCTGAGGGCGGCGGGAGGGGGGGGGACGTCCCATCTCACCTCCCGTAAGAAGGATTAAGCGGTGGAACAGCCACTATGATCATTCTTATGGTGTAGGGAATTGCCAGATGAAAAAGCTGATATCTGAATGATGCCTGTAGCTGCAAGCATCATTCAGATATCCCTGCACAAAGTCAAGGACGTCATATGGACGGCCGGGGCGGGAAGTGGCTAAAACGCATTTTTTTTTTTTTTTTTTTTTTTTTTTTTTTAAACAAAGTTGTTTATACAATATTTCTAACACAAAGCATGTACATACCAAAAAATACACCTCAAAATAGATTCTCCTACTCCTCCTGAGTACAGCAATACCACATGTGTGAGACTTCCACAGCCTGGCCACATACAGAGGCCGAGCATGGCCGAGCATGGCCGAGCATGGCCGAGTATGGCTAGGTATCGCCGAATATGGCTGGGTATTGCAGAGTATGGCTGGGTATTGCAGAGTATGGCTGGGATGGATGGCTGGATCTGTGACTGCAATTGTCACCACAGAGCAGCGCTGTGGGCACTACAGATCCAGCCCACAGCTCCCTCCCCCTCTCCTCTCACACTGTACAGGTACACAGAGGGGAGAGAAGAACCGGCGTCATGACATGACGCCGGTTTGTTTACAAGTGATAGCTCCGTCATTTGACGGAGCTATCACGTGGTAAACGGCCGGTATCAGCGGCCATTTACCGTGATCCGCCGGGTCCTCTGGACCCGGCGGTCACGGACACTCCCATGTGCGCGCCCCAGGGGGCGCGCGATTCTGGGAGGACGTCAATGTACGCCCTCCCAGAATTATCGAGCCGCCTTGTAGCCGTCATTCGGTTATGGGCGGGTCAGCAAGTGGTTAAAGAAGAGCTCCAGGTTCGAAAAAAAAAATCACAAATTACAAATACTGTAACTGCTGACTTTTAATATAAGGACACTTACCTGCCCAGGGATCCAGCGATATCTTCACCCGAACCCACCTCTTCCTTAGCAACCATTGACAAGAGGAAGCTCTCATATATAGAAGCAGTAAAAAATACAGCTTCTTTATGTAGCGAGGTCTCCTTTAAGGCCCCGGGACTACGTTACCCAGAACCCCGTTCGGCACCCAGGGTGCATTCAGCCACCGCAGAGACTGATGGGAGGGGCTATATAAGAGAGGGGCGAGGCAGAGCTCGGCCTCTTTGGACACCGCGCTGCAATCAACAGGTCTTCCTGTGCGAATCTGCTGCAGTGCAGGGCCTGAAGCCAGGGCCTTGTACAACTTCCAGAGAGCCTTCCACCCCACTGCGGAACCTGGGTGACACCTGACTTCGCTGACTACTTACATCAGTTGGATCGGAGACCCGATCGTTGCAGACGCTGTGTGTGTAGACACAGCAGGTGGAAGTCCCGGACTGGGATCGCGTCCGGAGTGGTGAGCGAGCACCTGCTCAATCCTATAGGCTGTACTGTTGTTAGGCCTAGAGACTGCCTTGGCCCACAGGCCTTTATTTACTGTTCCACTGGAGACTAGTGGCGGAACTGAGTTGAGTTAGTCTCCGGTGAAGTGTTCTTTATTGTCTACCCCTTTGGATTACAAATACTGTTCCTGTTGTGCACCACCAGTCAAGTTGCATGCGAAAAAATCGTTCTGCTAGAGACTGAGTTAAATCTGAGTCAGGCCTGACCAGGAGTTAGAACTTTTGTTGCTGCACCATAAGGGCGCATAGATAGAGATAGCTGCACTAGAAGGGAAATAGCCTGCATTATCAGGGTGTACTATCATTTCTGCTGCAGGGCTCTGCAGACATATGTGAGTTGTGTATTAACCTTGTGCCTTTTACCCAAAGTAAAAAAAAACTTTATACTTCATCACTTGCTATCAGTGTGTTATCATTATGTAAAGAGGTTACCCTTACAATACTGTTAGATTGTGATAAGACAATAAACCCTAGACTAGCTGTGCCAGAGTGGGTCGAGTAAGATTGCCGGGGGTTGGCGGTGCTGTGCGCAGGGCCCGAAACAGAACCAGCGGCTCTCTTAACTGGGGGTAGCGCTACATATATATGATGTTCGGCTCCTGCCAACCAGAGGGCAGAACAAGCAAAGGCCAATCATCTAAATGTCTGAAGCCAAAGATGCCCAAATGTAGGTTTAAACCAAACCATTGGCTTATTCCTGCTCATTAGTCACAGATCCCCCTAGGTACTGTAAGACTTGCACAGTTGTGCTTCTGCTAATTCTTCAAGGGTTCCCATGTGTCGTGTATAGGACAGCCCACTCATTTCAATGGGCTGCCCTACATGCAAGGAAAAACGGAAAATAAGTCCCTGACTCTTTTCCAAAAATTTGCTGCACTCAAGTGCAAAGTGCTGCGGCACCATTCATTTTGCCGCGTGTGAAAACTCATGTCTGCAGATGCGTAGGGGTACAATTGACAATCAATGGCACCACTGCATGTCTGCTAAAGGGCAGCACGTTTCTGCAAATATCAGGAAAGCGTGCGACCTTTCGCACATTCCCGGCACGCATCTTAATCTAGCCTAAGAAGCATTTGCTTAGCTGTCTTAGCAGTGTAGATTTATTACACTCTGAACTCCCTCTTCTGTATTTATTCTTCAGCTTTTGTGTTTATCTGTTAAATACCTTGTTTCACAGTAATTGTGCTTTACTGCTCCTGCTCATAATGCTATGAGTAGGCTGACTCATTGGAAACAATGCATGGCTAAGTTATCTCGACAGCTGTTAAGCAGTCAGACAGTCACTGTAATAGTCACTGTCCTGGTAATATGGAAATATGGATACTATTTAGTTTACTAAAGCAGTATGCATTATAAACAATTGGTGTGTTTTTTTTTTTTTTTTTTTTTTTTTCAATAAAATACTTTTTTCACCTTGTTGTGTAGTGCCCTCCTAGTTAGGCTGCTAGGTAAATTTAGTTTTTAGCTTGCTCTGTAGTTAGAAAACCTAGAGTTGATTACTTAGTTCTGTTCATGGTTTCTCAGGTGGAGAGATTGATTATTTTTCCATGACTCTGTTGAGAATCTTCCAGAGTTTAGTTAGGTAAATGCAAATCTCTCACCTGAAAATTTGCTACCCTCTGGCCAATCCTTCAGGAGGTAAGCCCAGTAGGTGGTCAGAGGAAGGGGAGTAGGGGGTAAATAGGCTTGAACCTGTTCAGATTTGCTCCTCCCCTGGTTAAAGGGGAACCATGGGGTTCTTCCCCTGGAGGACATGGGAGACCATGTGCTTCAGGGGGATGCTAAGTCCTGAGGCCTTTCTGACTGGCTTCTGGACTACTCCTTCCCATGGATCAAGCCAGAGGCCTTATTTCTACTGGGATTCATGAGTAGAGCCCAATTTCCTGAGCTGCAGTTTATCTATGACTCCCAGCTGTGGATGTTACAAACGGCTCCAGTATGCCTAGTGTGCTATCCATCTTGTGGTCTTTGACTGCAAGAAAATTAAACTATTTCAGTCTATTTTTTATTTATTTTTAACAATAGACTATTTCAGTCTATTTATATGGTGTACTCATGCTCCAATATTTTCCTGGTCTACAGCTGGGAGTGAAAAAATATGCTGCTACTAACTAGTGGAGATGTGCCTCTGCACTGTTTGGGGGAAGAATATGTTACACTCAGGGGGGGGGGGGGTAGCGCTACAATTTCATCTGATTGTATCTCATTGCTGTTGGTCTTCTGCTGCCTCACTGCAACCTGTTTACGGGCACTGATGGCTGTATGTCATTTCTCAGGGTGGGTTTACCGATGGTTACAATAGTGGACCATGCCTGCATAATGAGTGCTCAAATTATGCAGGCATTGTAGTCTTTACTGGGAGGGCATTTTACAGATGCATTTTACATTTTACAGGAAAAAAGTGTTGTCACCCTATAACAGGTACTATTTGAACAAGGCTCATGGAAGGATCACAGGGATTATTTTTTATGAAGCTGCAGCTTTAAATTCATTAAACTCAGATTATGAAAAACTCTCGATGCATACTATATAACAGAGGGTGCATACTCACAAAGCCATTTTCATTTCAAAGCTTTCAAAGTGAAATATACCTGGTTGATCCTGCCTTAAACTGTCCCTCCCATCTTCTCTGTGTCCCCACTGAAGTCTGAGCTGGTGTCCTCTATGAAGCATGTTAGTAATTCAGTTCCCTTCTAAGCTCTTCAGTTCCCCCTTTTGCTTATCTATGCAGCCCATGTGACTATAGAATCACACATGTGGGCGTATCCACAGTGGTAAATAACACTCCCCTAACTCCCTCCTCCTCCATGTCCTCCTATTGCTAAACACTATTGGGGCGGGATACAGTTTGCTGACTGATTACATTCACTAAGAAACTCACAAAAAAACTTAACTTCAAACTGTTTTTATAAACCCAGGACCCTGCATTCACTATTTATGGTCTCTCACCGTACACAGAACAAGGAAATGCAATTATTTTAGTAAATTTACACTGCTAAATACCTTTTAAACTTGTAGGGGGAGTTTCCATTCTACTCTGACTGTCCTATGAGACTGCAGGACCCCTGACCCTCTAGTTGGATAGTGCTAATTGGATCTGTGCTGATCACATGCACCCTCCCAAGAAAAAAAAATCTCTCTAGTAATACACATCAAACTAAGCATGTGCAGAGTGCCTCCAAGGCTCTGTCTTATAAGCAGATGGATTGGGGACAGCAGAAGAAGATGAGGATCAGAGAAGACAGGATCACTCTGGAGTGACTCTGCACATGCTCAGTTTGGTGTGTATTGCTAGAGAGTTTTTTTTTCCTTGGGAGAGTGCATGTGATCAGCACAGAGCCAATCAGCACTTCCTTTTTTACACAATGCAGAGAATTAACCCCTTAGGTTCCACAGTGAATATAACAAGCATGCTTTACTGCATATACCCAGATAGCAAGGATAACTTGCTACTCATTTGTGGCAGTGTTGAATTGTAAGTCTGTTAACTTGCTGCCAATTTTCACTGGCAAGTTGTACACTTCTTTAAACAAAGTGCGTCCAGCTCGACACCCAGGTGAATAGGTAGCCTGCTTACCGGATAACTATGACCACTAAAAAGTAGTCTCAGGGAAAATTACGGTCTCCCCAGGGCCTTATGCCACGTACACACGATCGGAAATTCCGACAAGAAAACCGTGGATTTTTTTCAGACGGAATGTTGGCTCAAACTTGTGTTGCATACACACGGTCACACAAAATTCCGACCGTCAAGAACGCGGTGAAGTACAACACTACAACGAGCTGAGAAAAATGAAGTTCAATGATTCCGAGCATGCGTCGAATTGATTCAGAGCATGCTTTTCTTTTTATTTTGCGCGCCGGAATTGCATACAGACGATCGGAATTTCCGACAAGAACTTTTCTTGTTGGAAAAATTGAGAACCAGCTCTCAATAATATGACAGAAAAAGTCAGATGGAGTATACACACGGTTGGAATTTCCGATCAAAAGCTCACTTCGAACTTTTCTTGTTGGAATTTCCGATCGTGTGTACGCGGCATTAGGTAGTATCCGGAACTGCAACTATTATCTGGTAGTGCTTGTAATTAAAGGTGAAAACATCCATTCAGTCCAGGCTTCAGTCTCATATAATGTGATTCAGAGGCGCAGTGTTCTCCATTAAATGATAACTTTAAAAGCCCAATCCACCTTAGCAGAGATTTAAAAACATCCAGAATTGTCACTGCAGAGTTATCAGACTGGTTACAATGAAACTTTTCCCTGTGCTGGGGTTAGGCCCCTCTCTGGATTACTAAAGTGGATTGGGGTTCTAAAGTCAACATTTAATGGAGAACACTGCGCCTCTGAATCACATTATATGGGCACGTGGTCATACTAATTCAATGTCATTGACCTAATATGGCCGTGTTACCAAATTGGGTCAACAATGTCATGAGCATCCTTGCCCATTTGTATAGTTGCAGTTGCAGGGCGAGGAACCTTCCTTCCACAACTCATTGGCCCAACAATGACAGCCAACTTCCAGGTTCTGACAGATCCTAAGCTCATCCCTAGCCATAATTTCCTATTGGCGGGTAGCTAAATAGAAAGATCATCAAAGGAAGCCTCCTGGCTGCACAACACAATATGTCCTACATGTTACATTGGCCAAACAAATAAAGCCTTTGGCCCTTTTTTGTGACTGCAGGTGCCAGTGTGGAGCCCTCGGATGATATCCCTGAAGAGCTGGCCTGCTCTAAGTCCCTTGCTGTGCCCATCCAGGAGGAGCCCACGCTGAAGAAAGGAGAGCCTCCAGGTGAGCTGGATGAGGTGAGTGAGGGCTGGGTCATTGATTGGGGTTCCCCCAGAATACTTGAAAGATTCAGGTCCATTGAAAGACTGTTTGTCTGGTCATCCCCAGAGTCGTACAAGTGTGAATGGAGCCCTAAGCACGGGCAGAATGTCAGGAGACAACGGGCAATTCAAAAAAATAAGTTTGACATTGGGCCATGTGTATGTCAGCCTGTCCAACAGAAGCCAGAAAACCAGTGGCCGACTGGCTCCCGATCAGTGTTCCTGGGGGGGGGGGGACACACACACCCAACAGCGTAGCGGGGGAGATTGCTGTACTAACATCATATCGTTAGTACAGTGGCCCCGACCAGAGCTGACAGAACGAAAAAAATAAATAACTATTAGTGGTGTTCATCAGGCTTTAATCTCTTCAGACATGTCCAAAGATCTGAGGAGGGTAAAGCAGAATTAAATGGTGGTGAGTGTGGCCAACACTGGACATAACATGTATGCACAGTATACTTGCATATTATGATACAATTACCTTTGGGTCTGCTCTCTTCCAGCTTTGTCAGGTCTTATCTCTCCTTATCTGCTCTATGCCCACAGGTCTCATATTATTTTCCTGCTGTCTTCTTTCTTTGCTCATTGGGCAGGCATTGATGACACAACTATTGCGCATGCGTGCTAGAGTTACATTATCTCATTACCTGGCTCCAATACTGTACAGTACAAATAAATAAAATTGCTGGCTGGTATCTCAAATAGTTTTTTGACTTCTGAATTCTCTTTTACCTAAAGACCCGTCCTGCTGGCAAATTTTCGTTTTTAAGGTTTACTTCCACTGTAATGTGTGCGCATCTGTAATAGCCGCTTATGCAAGGCGAGCTTGCTACATTGTCACAAAGACTGCTCTCCCTAAAACCGTTCCATCTGCAGTGTAACAGGTCCTTTGGCTGGCGTGCCCTCTAATTAATATGGTGATCTTACAGACTGTGCTGCACCGTTGGACTAATGTGCATTAAGATAAATATATGCCTCGCGCACATCAATGTTGTTGCGGAATAATGAAACGGCATCCCAGAAGGATTGCCGTACGGAGGAAATCTGTCTCCAGTGCTGGCAAATGAACTGATTAGTTTATACTTAATTAATGCTTTGGCATAAAACAATTTAAACAAGTGTCCTTGCCATCCTAACAGACGCCGAGCATTGTGAGCGGACGAGTGTCCGGACGGACGCATTCTGAGCTGTGAAATGCGAGAAAGAGATTTTGTGCATAACTAAAAAAAATGTGTCATGTGACACGACTGTGCTTTAATGTCATACGTACAATAAAATATAACATTTGTTTTTTACAGGTATTTATATAGTGCCAACATTTTACACATTGCCCTACCATAATATACATTCACATCATTCCCTGCCATCAATGAGCTTACAATCTAATACACATACTAGGACCAATTTAGACCAGAGCCAATTAACCTACCAGCCAGAATTTAGAGTGTGGGAGAAAACACACGCAAGCACAGGGAGAACAGGCAAACTCCATGCAGATAATGTCCTAACCGTGATACAAAACAGGGAACCCAGTCCTGCAAGGAAGAAGTGCTAACAACTAAGCCATTGCACATATTTATAAATCAGTGAATGTGACTTTCACCAAACTTTCACTGGTGGTGTATCAATCGTTGTCATTTAAAACATACCATATGTACCAGGCGTATTGAACAGCAGTGAATCTTTGGTGAATGTCACATTCACTGCTTAACATGCTTAACTATGTCCCAAAGTGTTCACTTTCTTTGGCACTCATAATAAGCAGAGCAAACTTGGAAGCTTCAGCAAAAGCTAGAAAATTTTGGTAAAATTTTAACCCATTGGAGTCAGTGGAGAAGGTGAAATTTAAGCAGAAATTAACTCTCAAAGGGGAGTTAGTTCTGTTTTAAAACTCCCTCCTCAAGCACAATTTCTGGACAATTTTACAGTAAAACTTTGGTTTGAGAGTAACTTGGTTTGAGAGCGTTTTGCAAGACAAGCTAAATTTTTGACTTGATATACTAGCAGTATCTTGATATACAAGTACTGTCATGTCACAACTGAGTATAAAAGAGAAGAGAGGTGCCTCTAAGTATAGCAATATGGTTACATTTAACGAAGGTACAACATTTAGCAACATATTGCTACACTTAGAGGCGCCTCCCTTCTCTTTTATACTCTGTAGCTCCTGCTGGATTTTGCTTCTAATCCACTTGTGGAGGCTGCTATTTGTGGATGGACATTTTATGGTTACATTGCTATAATCTTTTTATATGGACTCTAAACTGAAAGACCTATGAATAAATGGTTGTGGAACAAATCATTTGAGTTTCCATTATTTCTTATGGGGAAATTTTCCTTGATATACAAGTGCTTTGGATTACAAGCATGTTTCTGGAACGAATTATGCTTGCAATCCAAGGTTTTACTGTAATTGATTTTTTAAATATATATTTATTTATAAAATTTTTGAAACTCCTTTCTGCTGCCATTCTAGCCTAGGTTAGTAGATGTGGTCACCACACATCACCACACAGTCGTCATCAGAGTTGGCCACCTACACCCGGAAAAGGCAGCCATGTGAAGAGGACCAAGATGGCAGTGTAGATCGTTATATGTTCTTAAGAGAACGTAGCACTATAGGTATGGAGGAAAAAAAGTCCTGACCTCGACCCAATAGAACACCTTTGGGATGAAATAGAGAGGAGACTGCAAGTTGGACAAGAAAGTCTAACATCAGTGCTTGACCTGCCTGCTCTTCTGGAAGAATGGTCAAACATTCCCATAGACCTTGTGGACAACCTTCCCAGAGAAGCTGAACTGTAATAACTGCAAAGGGTGGGCAACACAATATTGAACCCTACGAACTAAGACTGGGATACCATTACCATTAAAGTTCATGTGCGTGTAAAGGCAGGTGCCCCAATACTTTTGACGATATATATATATATATATATATATATATATATATATATATATACACACATACACATATACATATATGTATGTATACACACACACACATAATGTATATATAAATAGTTCATAGATAAAACCTTCTTACATCAGCACCCAGGAAGTCTTTAATAAATGACAATCTTGATCAGCAGTAATCCCTTCACCCCACTTAAGAAACACACTCACCAAAAGTGCATGCCAATCTGGTCACAGACAGGCAACCACAGCATGAACAGCATCTGGGAATAGTGATGAGCCGAACACCCCCGAGTTCGGTTCGCACCAGAACCCGCGAACGGACCGAAAGTTCGCACGAACATTAGAACCCTATTAAATACAATGGATGCGAACGTTCTGATTCTAAAGTGCTAATTATAACGACTATTATCCATGTTATTGTCCTAAACAGAGTTTGGGAACCCGGGTTCTGCACCAGGGGACATGTATCAATGCAAAAAGAAGTTTTAAAAACGGACGTTTTTCGGGAGCAGTCATTTTAATGATGCATAAAGTGAAAAAAAAAAGCCAAATATTCCTTTAAATATCGTACCTGGGGGGTGTCTAAAGTATGCCTGCAAAGTGCCACGTGTTTCCCGTGTTTAGAACTGTCCCTGCACAAAATGACATTTCTAAAGGAAAAAAAAACATTTAAAACTGCTTGCGGCTTTAATGTAATGTCTGCTCCCGGTAATATGGATGAAAATCTTTAAGAAAAATGGCATAGCTACCCCATCACCCCCCACCCCAGCCCATTACCAGCCCCTTTGGGTCTTCTTTGGATATTAAGGGGAACCCCGCAACACAAAATAAAAAAGGCCCTATATACTCTGAACAGCAGTATACAGGCGGTGTAAATAAGACCGGTGTAAACAAGACAGGGACTGTAGGTTTGTTCCTAAGTAGAATCTGTTTGTAATTTTGAACACGTACATTGTTTAAGTGTAGCTCCAGCCAAAAAATCTATTTTTAAGCTTTTTGGAAAACATAGGTAAGGGTTATCACTAGTGATGAGCCGAACACCCCCGGGTTCGGTTCGCACCAGAACCCGCGAACGGACCGAAAGTTCGTACGAACATTAGAACCCTATTAAATACAATGGATGCGAACGTTCGAATTCTAAAGTGCTAATTATAACAACTATTATGCATGTTATTGTCCTAAAAAGGGTTTGGGAACCCGGGTTCTGCACGAGGGGACATGTATCAATGCAAAAAGAAGTTTTAAAAACGGTCGTTTTTCGGGAGCAGTCATTTTAATGATGCATAAAGTGAAAAAAAAAAAGTCAAATATTCCTTTAAATATCGTACCTGGGGGGTGTCTAAAGTATGCCTGTGAAGTGCCACGTGTTTCCCGTGTTTAGAACTGTCCCTGCACAAAATGACACTTCTAAAGGAAAAAAAAGCCATTTAAAACTGCTTGCGGCTTTAATGTAATGTCTGGTCCCGGTAATATGGATGAAAATCTTTAAGAAAAATGGCATAGCTACCCCATGACCCCCCCCCCCCCCTACCCCAGCCCATTACCAGCCCCTTTGGGTCTTGTATGGATATTAAGGGGAACCCCGCACATAAAATAAAAAAGGCCCTATATACTCTGAACAGCCGTATACAGGCGGTGCATACAAGACAGGGACTGTAGGTTTGTTCTTATGTAGAATCTGTTTGTAATTTTGAACAGGTACATTGTTGAAGTGTAGCTCCAGCCCAAAAATCTATTTTTAAACTTTTTGGAAAACATAGGTAAGGGTTATCACACCTGTAACATTTGTTTTGCTGTCTGTGCCCCTGTTCAGAACATTTCACCTCACTTTCCGTCCCAATGACAACTGTTTTTGAAATGTGGTGTTTTTCTTGAAACAAGGATTGCTGATAAAGCATCAGTACAGAGGAGACACCTTTCTCCCATATTTATTCTTACAGGAGAGAATTTTCCTTCCTAGTGGTAGATTTCCTCTCACTTCCTGTTGTCTTCTTGCGTTTGCAAGTAGGAGTCGTTTGTAAGTTGGATGTTTGAAAGTAGGGACCTGCCGTATATACTCTGCAGAAATAGGCCCCTTAGTTGTTGGTGTTGGCACAACACTGTAAGCACTCACAGTTACTCTTGGTTGGTGCTGGAACGCCCTGCTGTCAACTATTATATCAGGAATTTTAATTACATATAATTGTTGAACAGTGGTAGTAAAAATTGGGCCTTTGATGGTGGTGCTGGTGCCACAACACTGTAAGCCCTGACAGTTCCTCTTGGTGGGTGCAGCAATGGGCCCTGCTGTGAATTATTAGATCAAGAATTGTAATTGCATGCCCCTGTTGAACAGGGGCTGAAAAATTGGGCCTTAGGCACTGGTGGCACAACACTACAACCCCTCACAGATACTGTACTTGGAGCACAGCAATGAGCCCTATGGCAAATTATTGCTAAAAAAATTGTAATTACACGCCCCTGTAAAACAGGGGCTGAAAAATTGGGCCTTAGCCACTGGTGGCGGCACCCATAAACAAAAATGATCTTCCAAGCTATCATCATCAATCGTATCATTGAGGACTCGGAGGAGGAGGATAGCCAGTCAACATAACAGCACAGGCACTCAGCATCAGCATCAGTCTTGAAGGGATGTGACATGTTAAAATCAATTAGTCTGTTATATCAGCATCAGGTGTGTGGTAGCTGGTGGTGATCCAAGACTGGTTCATCTTGATGAAAGTCAGTCGATCAACCGAGTCGGTGGACAGGCGCACCCTGTGATCCGTGACAAATCCTTCAGCAGCACTGAATGTGCGTTCCGAAAGAACGCTGGATGCAGGACAGGCCAGTAGCTCAATTGCATACTGTGCAAGCTCTGGCCAGTGATCCATCCTCAAGACCCAGTAAGCCAGAGGATTTTCGGTGGGGAAGGTGTCCAAGTCTGACCTTGCCCCTAGATATTCCTGCACCATGTTTATCAGACGCTGGCGATGGTTGCTGGAACCGATCATACTTTGGGGCTGCGGACTAAAGAATTGTCTGAACGCATCGGTCAGACGGCCACCTTCCCCACCGCTCCTTCTTTGACTGGCCGAAGCCTCAGCAACTCGTTGTCCAGGACCAGGAGTTTGTAACCTCCCAGTCTCTGGGAACGCGTTGCACAGACCTTTCTGCAAGGCCTCCCGGAGTTGTCTCATCCTCTGCTCCCTCTGCGAAGGTAACATAAGGTCCGCAACCTTACCCTTGTACCGTGGATCAAGGAGAGTGGCCAGCCAGTAATGGTCCCTCTCCTTGATCCGAAGAATACGAGGATCCTTCCGCAGACTTTGCAGGATCAGGGAGGCCATGCAGCGTAGGTTTGCTGAGGCATTCGCTCCGGAGTCCTCTGGGTCACTAAGGACGACATGATCCGCAGCCACCTCCTCCCAGCCACGTACAAGTCCACTGGTTTCTTGGGACTGTAAATCATCCCTAAAAGACTGCTGCTGATGATGCTGAGTGCCAGCCTCCACCTCCATGCTGACACAATCCTCCTCCTCCTCCTCCTCCTCCTCCTCTTCCTGTGCGATGGGTGGGACAGAAGGAACACTGTCTGGGTAAAGGGGGCCTTGAGAGGCAAGGAAGTCCTCCTCTTCCTGCCTCTGTTCTGCCTCAAGTGCCCTGTCCATTATTCCACGCAGCGTGTGCTCCAACAGGTGGACAAGAGGTACAGTGTCACTGATGCATGCACTGTCACTGCTCACCATCCTCGTGGCCTCCTCAAATGGTGCCAGGACAGTGCATGCATCCCTGATCATGCCCCACTGGCGTGGAGAAAAAAAACCAAGCTCCCCTGACCCTGTCCTGGTGCCGTAGTCGCACAGGTACTCATTGATGGCCCTCTGCTGCGTGTGCAGCCGCTGCAGCATGGCCAACGTTGAGTTCCACCTGGTGGGCATGTCACATATAAGGCGGTTCTTGGGCAGGTTCAACTCCTTTTGCAGCTCAGCCAGGCGAGCACTGGCATTATAAGATCTGCGGAAATGCACACAGACTTTCCTGGCCTGCCTCAGGACATCCTGTAAGCCCGGGTACCTGCCCAAGAACCGCTGCACCACCAGGTTAAGGACGTGAGCCACACAGGGCACATGGGTCAGTTGTCCCTGTCGGAGGGCGGAGAGGAGGTTGGTGCCATTGTCGCAAACCACCATTCCTGGCTTAAGCTGGCGTGGCGTCAACCACCTCTCGGCCTGGCCCTGCAGAGCAGACAGGACCTCTGCCCCAGTGTGGCTTCTGTCCCCCAAACACACCAGCGCAAGCACGGCATGGCATCTTTTTGCCTGCGTACTTGCGTAGCCCCGTGAACGGCTACGGAGCACCGCTGGTTCATAGGACAAACCACAGGAAGAGGCCATGGAGGAAGAAGAAGAGGAGGGGGTGGAGGAGAGAGGTGTGTCACAACCAGTAGTAGCATTTTGGAGGCGTGGCGGTGGAACAACCTCCAACACTACTGCACCTTGTCCTGCATCCTTCCCAGCTGCCAAAAGAGTGACCCAATGGGCCGTGAAAGAAAGGTAACGTCCCTGTCCATGCCTGCTGGACCATGAGTCAGCGGTAATATGCACCTTACCGCTGACCGCCCTGTCCAGCGAGGCCAAGACATTGCCTTCCACATGCCGGTAGAGAGCCGGAATAGCCTTCCGTGAGAAAAAGTGGCGTTTGGGAACCTGCCACTGAGGAACCGCACATTGCACAAACTCACGGAAGGGGGCCGAGTCTACCAACTGAAAAGGCAGCAGTTGAAGCGCTAGCAATTTAGCCAAGCTAGCATTCAACCGCTGGGCATGTGGATGGCTGGGAGTGAACTTCTTTCGACGGTCCAGCAGCTGGGGCAGGGAAATTTGCCTGCTAGAATCGGACGTCGGTGTACTGCTAGCAGAGTGGCCGCAAGTACTTGGCTGTGACACACCTAATTCTACACCTTCATTCCTCTCAGTGCATGTTTCAGAGAGGACTGAAGTTATAGTGGGGTTGGAGATCCCAGCTGATGCGGTGCAAGGAGAGGTCCGCTTTGTTCTTTGGTGTGGGTCTTTGAGGTAGGCTTGCCAACGAGCTGCATGGCAGGTCAACATATGTCTGGTCAGGCATGTGGTACCCAAGCGGCTGATGTTTTGGCCACGCGATATACGCTTGAGACATATGTTGCAAACAGCAGCTGTGCGATCTGATGCACTAGCCTCAAAAAAGGCCCACACCAAGGAACTTTTTGAATGACGGGCAGAGGCAGCGCCCTGCACAGGCGGAGCTCTGCGGTGTGATTCCGTCGGTGTACTGCCCTTACGCTGGCCACCAAAGGGCATCCTGCCTCGTTGGAGATGTGCCTCCTCCTCATCCTCCTCCTCCTCCTCTCTCCTATTAGGCACCCACGTGGAGTCAGTGACCTCATCATCCCCTCCCTCCTCATCACTGGAGCCAATCTGGCAGTATGCTGCAGCTGCTGGAACATGACTGCCAGATTGGTGTCCTTCTTGAGCATCCCCTCTGTCTGCTCTCACGCTACTGCCTTCCTGTAGCTGGGTTTCATCATCAGACCCTTCGAAACGCTGGGCATCCTCCTGGAGCATGTACCCAACACTGTGCTCAAACAGTTCGGGGGACTCCTCAGGAGGAGGACATGGTGGGTCTAGGGAAGGAGTGACTGATGATGAGTCTGACATTGATACCAGGGAAGAGGACGCTTTGGCAGCTGCTTTGCCAGTACCCTGAGCCTGGGTGAGAGAGGATGAGGAGGAGGAGGAGGAGGGCTTGGTCATCCACTCTACCAAGTCTTCGGCATGATGTGGCTCAACATGTCCAGCTGCCGAAAAGGACAAGCGTGTCCCATGGCCATGTGCTGATGACAATGCACCGCGTCCACGACCAGCACTGTTGCCCCCAGACACAGAGCCTGCTTGCCCTCTTTTATTGCCTCCTGACTGTCTGCCTCTCCTTGTTTGCCTTCCAGACATTCTAATAGATGGCCTGCAGGGAGATGGGAAAAAAGCAATAAGGGCTACCTTCAGGTGTCCTTCTCTGTCCCTTTACTTAAGGATTTCTAAATATGGTTGAGGATGATTGCTTTTGCACAGAATAGCACAACGACAATTTCCCTGACTGTCCAAAAAACAAGGATTTCAAAGATGGTTGATGAGGAATGCTTTAGCACACTATAGCACAAGGAGAATTCCCCTCACTTTCCTTCTTTGTCCCTAGAAACAAGGACTCGCACAGTGAAAGAAACTGACACTCTCCCTACCTAGAGTTTTCTGTCCCTAGAAAAAATGATTTTTTAAAGCACACTATAGCACAAGGAGAATTCCCCTCACTTTCCTTCTTTGTCCCTAGAAACAAGGACTCGCACAGTGAAAGAAACTGACACTCTCCCTACCTATCCTTCTCTTTCCCTAAGCTAAAGGAATCCAGGTTAAGCAAGAAAGAAATAAATGTCACTGTCCCTGCCTATGCTTGTCTTTCCCTGCTCCGGAACACACTACACTAGGCCGCCGTGCTGGCGGCCTTTTATAGTGTGGGGCGTGTACTAAACACCCTCAGCAATAATTGGCCACAGGCATCCTGCCTGTGGCCAATCATTGCTCTCTTCGCTGCCGGCGCTGTGATTGGCCAAGCATGCGGGGTCACAGTGCATGCTTGGCCAATCACAGCGCCTGGATGACACTGCGATGGCGTAGTGCATTGTGGGCCGTTCGCGTCACTCGAATTTGGCGCGAACGGCCCAAATCGTTCGATCTTCGTCGAACGATCGAACAGCCGATGTTCGAGTCGAACGTATGTTCGACTCGAACACGAAGCTCATCCCTAGTTATCACCCCTGTAACATTTGTTTTGCTATCTGTGCCCCTGTTCAGAACATTTCACCTCACTTTGCGTCCCAATGACAACTGTTTTTGAAATGTGGTGTTTTTATTGAAACAAGGATTGGTGATAAAGCATCAGTAGAGAGGAGACACCTTTCTCCCATATTAATTCTTACAGGAGAGAATTTTCCTTCCTAGGGGTAGATTTCCTCTCACTTCCTGTTGTCTTCTTCCGTTTGCAAGTAGGAGTCGTTTGTAAGTTGGATGTTTGAAAGTAGGGACCTGCCGTATATACTCTGCAGAAATTGGCGCCTTAGGTGTTGGTGTTGGCACAACACTGTAAGCACTCACAGTTACTCTTGGTGGGTGCTGGAACGCCCTGCTGTCAACTATTATATCAGGAATTGTAATAACATATAATTGTTGAACAGTGGTAGTAAAAATTGGGCCTTTGATGGTGGTGCTGGTGCCACAACACTGTAAGGCCTGACAGTTACTCTTGGTGGGCGCAGCAATGGGCCCTGCTGTGAATTATTAGATCAATAATTATAATTGCATGCCCCTGTTGAACAGGGGCTGAAAAATTGGGCCTTTGGTGGTGGTGGTGGTGGTGGTGGTGTTGACACAACACTGTAAGGCCTGACAGTTACTCTTGGTGGGCGCAGCATTTAGCCCTGCTGTGAATTATTAGATCAATAATTATAATTGCATGCCCCTGTTGAACAGGGGCTGAAAAATTGGGCCTTAGGCACTGGTGGCACAACACTGCAACCCCTCACAGATACTGTACTTGGAGCACAGCAATGAGCCCTGTTGCAAAGTATTGCATCAAAAATTGTAATTACACACCCCTGTTAAACAGGGGCTGAAAAATTGGGCCTTAGCCACTGGTGGCGGCACCCATAAACCAAAATGATCTTCCAAGCTATCATCATTAATCGAATCATTGAGGAGGAGGAGGATAGCCAGTCAACATAACAGCACAGGCACTCAGCATCAGCATCAGTCTTGAAGGGATTTGACATTTTAAAATCAATTAGTCTGTTATATCAGCATCAGGTGTGTGGTAGCTGGTGGTGATCCAAGACTGGTTCATCTTGATGAAAGTCAGTCGATCAACCGAGTCGGTGGACAGGCGCACCCTGTGATCCGTGACAAATCCTCCAGCAGCACTGAATGTGCGTTCTGAAAGAATGCTAGATGCAGGACAGGCCAGTAGCTCAATTGCATACTGTGCAAGCTCTGACCAGTGATCCATCCTCAAGACCCAGTAAGCCAGAGGATTTTCGGTGGGGAAGGTGTCCAAGTCTGACCTTGCCCCTAGGTATTCCTGCACCATGTATATCAGACGCTGGCGATGGTTGCTGGAACCGATCATACTTTGGGGCTGCGGACTAAAGAATTGTCTGAACGCATCGGTCAGACGGCCACCTTCCCCACCGCTCCTTCTTTGACTGCCCGAAGCCTCAGCAACTCGTTGTCCAGGACCAGGAGTTTGTAACCTCCCAGTCTCTGGGAACGCGTTGCACAGACCTTTCTGCAAGGCCTCCCGGAGTTGTCTCATCCTCTGCTCCCTCTGCGACGGTAACATAAGGTCCGCAACCTTACCCTTGTACCGTGGATCAAGGAGAGTGGCCAGCCAGTAATGGTCCCTCTCCTTGATCCGAAGAATACGAGGATCCTTCCGCAGACTTTGCAGGATCAGGGAGGCCATGCAGCGTAGGTTAGCTGAGGCATTCAGTCCGGAGTCCTCTGGGTCACTAAGGACGACATGATCCGCAGCCATCTCCTCCCAGCCACGTACAAGTCCACTGGTTTCTTGGGACTGTAAATCATCCCTAAAAAAATGTGTATATCCAGGGCGCTCCAAGCATTTGAATCCTGACAGATAAGGTCTGTGTTGGAGAGGGTAGCAAATCTTCACACACTTTAGGCAGCACTCAGGGAGACAAGCAATCTCTAATGGAAACAGAAAAACAAACAAGGCGCCTCTAAGTGCAGAAGTATAAAACTTTTAATATCCCCTAAAAGGGTTAAAAACACTTACAAGATAGTGGATGAAACAGGCATGTAGTAGGTAAGTGCGTCCAGGAGATGTTCCAGTGGCAGGGCAGTCCCAGTCTCTGATGTTAAAGCTTCCAGGAAAGTCCACGATAACAGCTGATTGTGCTGTGAATGTTCAGAGGACACAGTAACGCTGGAGCCTGGGGATGATGTCAGAGGAAGCGAGACAGAAACCAGCATGGAACACGAACAGGAAGTGGACAGGAAGTGTGTCATGGAGGCGGGACGCGTTTCGGAACAGCTCATTGGTTCCTTCTTCAGCCAGTGACGATGGTTCCATAAGGGCTAGACTTCTTATAGTCTATGTGTTGTAATGGGGGCGGGACTAGTGGACGTCAATCAAATAAAAAGCAACACAGTGTTTTAGCAGCAGAACGCTGCCAAATGACTATACACTGTTTACACACACACACAAATAAAAATAATAATAAAATAATAATAATAAAAATAAAAACAACAATAGGAGGAGGACCATAGCTGGACAGCATAATAGGACAAAATCTGCATACTACTTATTGCTCAGTTTGCATACAAATTTTTTGTTGGGGGGAAAAAAAAAAAAAAAAATGATGTATGACATAAATATTTAAACATATAACATAATCTATTTTTGACGATATTAAAATCCATATAAATTACAGTTAAAACAGGGGAATTATTATCAGGGAGAAAAAGGGATCAAACACAATAAATATTAAGGAAGGAATGGGGCCAATCTCAGTCAAAAGATTAATTGTTCAAATGACACAATCTGCCAGGGGACAGTCCAAATATAAGGTGCAGCAGCCTAAAAAGTTTGCTTAAAACAATAGATCCAGAAAAATGTGTATATCCAGGGCGCTCCAAGCATTTGAATCCTGACAGATAAGGTCTGTGTTGGAGAGGGTAGCAAATCTTCACACACTTTAGGCAGCACTCAGGGAGACAAGCAATCTCTAATGGAAACAGAAAAACAAACAAGGCGCCTCTAAGTGCAGAAGTATAAGACTTTTAATATCCCCTAAAAGGGTTAAAAACACTTACAAGATAGTGGATGAAACAGGCATGTAGTAGGTAAGTGCGTCCAGGAGATGTTCCAGTGGCAGGGCAGTCCCAGTCTCTGATGTTAAAGCTTCCAGGAAAATCCAATCACAGGATATCTTCTCCTCCCTCTTTTCATACAGATGAAATTAATACGAGTACCACGATGCCTATTCATATAAATGACACTAACATTATCACTTCAATGCCTACTTTATCTGTTGACCAAACATCATCTAACTTACCTATAACCTTTGGTCCAAATTCCTTATATGTACCCACTACTAGTGGAGCCCAATCTTTTGAATCCCCTCCGGTCTCTTTTTTAGTATTAGACCTCCCCCGGACCAAACCTTTAAAAAGAAAGCACGAAGCAGAGGATGCCGGGGTAGAGGAAGTAGATCCAAGTCCAGACCACAGGAAAAAGAGAGTACAGTAAAAATCTTCAATCTCTCGACACACCAGCTGTCTAGTGACGAAATCTCTTTACTCAGTCGGGGCCTTAATTTTGCACCTTCTGCTCAACCAAACCCCTTTCTTTTATTTACTGATTTAAATAAGTTTATACGTCGTCTTACTTTAAAACGATTTTTTAATATAAAGTCTACCCACCACATGCCTAATCAATCTGAGGTTTACCCTATTCCAGCCAGTCCCCTGTGTAATGACAATATGACTCATGATGATCATGTCTGTTTAGCTCTCTTAGAAGACCTTTATTGTCCTAATACTGAACCTGACTATGAGCATTCTGCCAGGGCCTCTTTGTTTGATAGTTCAGTGAATGACCAAATACAGTATACCCAGTATCTTATGACCTCGCCACCAATTCAGAATACCAAATTCAGACCTGTCTCCGTCTTTTATCCCACAAAGTCTAAAGGTTCCTGTATTGATGCCTTTTACCGTATAGTACACGCAGAGATTCAAGAGATGTGTATCTCAGGTAAAAATAAGACTGCCCATAATCTCACTCAGTCTGAAAAGAAGGCTCTTGAGGCCCTTACCAATAATTTTAATTTAACAATTAAATCTGCTGACAAGGGAGGGGGTATAGTCGTCCAGAATAGATTAGATTATGTCACAGAGGCAAATAGACTCTTGTCAGACAGTAACACATACATGAAATTGCAGACTGACCCCTTGCCTCGTTTTACTATAGAAGCTGCTTCCCTTGTCAAGGATGCACTCCGTGATGCTGTTATTACTAAATATGAAGCTTCTTTTTTAGTTGGGACCGTTCATTTTACCCCATATTTTTATCACCTACCCAAGGTGCATAAAAATCAAACTAATCCCCCCGGACGACCTATAGTGGCAGCAATGGGAAGTATTACCAGTGGCTTCTCACAATATGTTGACCAGTTCCTCCAGCCACTTGCTCAATCAATGCAGTCTTATATTAGAGATGGTACTCACTTGTTACAACTCCTCTCTCCTTATTCTTGGGAGCCCACTTACCTGTGGGTTTCACTTGATGTCCAGTCTCTGTACACCTCCATACCACACGATGTGGGATTGCGTGCTGTCCAATCCTTTTTATGTCAGGATCCCTTATTGAATTCCAGGCAAGCATCCTTTATTTTAGAGGCAACTGCTTTTTGCCTCACTCATAATTACTTTCAATTTGAAAAAGACTTCTTTCTGCAGGTAAACGGGACTGCGATGGGAGCTAATTTTGCGCCATCATATGCAAATATTACTATGGGATACTGGGAATCTTCCTACATTTGGCATAACAACCCCTTTTCATCTCACATCGTGTTTTATGGAAGATATATAGATGACGTGATCATTATCTGGGATGGCAGTGTATCCTCAGTCTCTGATTTTGTTGCTCACTGTAACAACAATAATATGGGTCTCAATTTCACTTCAGTCATAGACGAACATCAGTTGGCCTTTCTTGATCTGGAGCTCTTCTTTATTGGGAAGGACATCCATGCCAGGAATTTTACTAAGCCTACGGCGGGTAATTCATTTCTTAATTATAAAAGTTGCCATCACCCTCAGTGGCTTAACAATATACCTAAAAGCCAGTATTGCAGATTGAAAAAGAACTGCACTAGGGATACCGATTATGAGACTCAAAGTAAGATCTTGGAGGGAAAATTTCTTGATAAAGAATTCCCTGCCGATATTGTAAAAACAGCCTATTCCTTTTATAAAGATACGTCGATTTCATCACGTCCTAAGATCCAAGCCGACACTAGCACTAACAATAAAAATGATATACGGTTTATCACTCAATTTCACTCCCGCCACAGACAGATGGAGGGCATCGTGCGGAAACATTGGCCCTTATTGTTGCAGGATGAACACCTTGTCCCTGCTTTATCAAAAAAGCCAAAATTTGTCTATAGAAAGGCCCCTAACATAAAAGGTAAAGTGGCACCAAGTAAGTTAAAAGAAAAACCCTTACCGCCAGGGTATTCTATCCCTACATTTTTAGCTATTTCAGGCATGTATCAGTGCCGAAAACCCCTTTGTAAGACCTGTAGGTTTGTCAAGCATGGCCAGAAGGACTTCAGTGTAAAAGGAAAAACTTACCCCATCAAAGGTTTCCAGACTTGTTCCTCTGACCATGTAGTATATTGCTTGACATGTCCTTGTGGTTTGTTCTATGTAGGGCGAACCATTAGACCACTGCGCAAACGGTTTGGTGAACACCGCCGTTTTATTACCGATGGTTTAGACAATCATAGTGTCCCTAGGCACTACCTTGAACATCACCAAAAATCTACTGAAGGTCTTTCGGTTTGGGTGATTGAGGCAATGCCCAGAGACCTACCATCAGCTGAGCGCTTTCGCAAGCTTTGTCGTAGGGAAATGTTTTGGATTTTTTCTTTAAGTGTTTTGGCCCCTGGTGGGTTAAATGAGGATTTTGAAATTAGTGCCATTGTATAAAGCAATCCTCTATATTGTTCATCCTCTTCTATGTCTGGTGTACTATGCGTTTCTCATGCGTTTATATTTTTTTATTTTTTATTATATATATATATATGTATATGTGTGTATGTGTGTGTGTGTATATATATATATATATATATATATGTGTGTGTATACATATTCTTATCTCCCTGATAATAATTCACCCGTTTTTAACTCCCTTTATGTCTGGTGTATTATGTGTTTTTCATGCGTTTTTTATGTATACATACATATGTGTATGCATATCCTTATTCTCCCTGATAATAATTCCCCTGTTTTAACTGTAATTTATATGGATTTTAATATCGTCAAAAATAGATTATGTTATATGTTTAAATATTTATGTCATACATCATTTTTTATTTTTTTTTTCCCCCCAACAAAAAATTTGTATGCAAACTGAGCAATAAGTAGTATGCAGATTTTGTCCTATTATGCTGTCCAGCTATGGTCCTCCTCCTATTGTTGTTTTTATTTTTATTATTATTATTTTATTATTATTTTTATTTGTGTGTGTGTGTAAACAGTGTATAGTCATTTGGCAGCGTTCTGCTGCTAAAACACTGTGTTGCTTTTTATTTGATTGACGTCCACTAGTCCCGCCCCCATTACAACACATAGACTATAAGAAGTCTAGCCCTTATGGAACCATCGTCACTGGCTGAAGAAGGAACCAATGAGCTGTTCCGAAACGCGTCCCGCCTCCATGACACACTTCCTGTCCACTTCCTGTTCGTGTTCCATGCTGGTTTCTGTCTCGCTTCCTCTGACATCATCCCCAGGCTCCAGCGTTACTGTGTCCTCTGAACATTCACAGCACAATCAGCTGTTATCGTGGACTTTCCTGGAAGCTTTAACATCAGAGACTGGGACTGCCCTGCCACTGGAACATCTCCTGGACGCACTTACCTACTACATGCCTGTTTCATCCACTATCTTGTAAGTGTTTTTAACCCTTTTAGGGGATATTAAAAGTTTTATACTTCTGCACTTAGAGGCGCCTTGTTTGTTTTTCTGTCAATCATCCCTAAAAGACTGCTGCTGATGATGCTGAGTGCCAGCCTCCACCTCCATGCTGACACAATCCTCCTCCTCCTCCTCCTCTTCCTGTGCGATGGGTGGGACAGAAGGAACACTGTCTGGGTAAAGGGGGCCTTGAGAGGCAAGGAAGTCCTCCTCTTCCTGCCTCTGTTCTGCCTCAAGTGCCCTGTCCATTATTCCACGCAGCGTGTGCTCCAACAGGTGGACAAGAGGTACAGTGTCACTGATGCATGCACTGTCACTGCTTACCATCCTCGTGGCCTCCTCAAATGGTGCCAGGACAGTGCATGCATCCCTGATCATGCCCCACTGGCGTGGTGAAAAAAACCTGAGCTCCCCTGACCCTGTCCTGGTGCCGTAGTCGCACAGGTACTCATTGATGGCCCTCTGCTGCGTGTGCAGCCGCTGCAGCATGGCCAACGTTGAGTTCCACCTGGTGGGCATGTCACATATAAGGCGGTTCTTGGGCAGGTTCAACTCCTTTTGCAGCTCAGCCAGGTGAGCACTGGCATTATAAGATCTGTGGAAATGCACACAGACTTTCCTGGCCTGCCTCAGGACATCCTGTAAGCCCGGGTACCTGCCCAAGAACCGCTGCACCACCAGGTTAAGGACGTGAGCCATACAGGGCACATGGGTCAGTTGTCCCTGTCGGAGGGCGGAGAGGAGGTTGGTGCCATTGTCGCAAACCACCATTCCTGGCTTAAGCTGGCGTGGCGTCAACCACCTCTCGGCCTGCCCCTGCAGAGCAGACAGGACCTCTGCCCCAGTGTAGCTCCTGTCCCCCAAACACACCAGCGCAAGCACGGCATGGCATCTTTTTGCCTGCGTACTTGCGTAGCCCCTTGAACGCCTACGGAGCACCACTGGTTCCGAGGACAAACCACAGGAAGAGGCCATGGAGGAAGAAGAAGAGGAGGGGGTGGAGGAGAGAGGTGTGTCACAACCAGTAGTAGCATTTTGGAGGCGTGGCGGTGGAACAACCTCCAACACTACTGCACCTTGTCCTGCATCCTTCCCAGCTGCCAAAAGAGTGACCCAATGGGCCGTGAAAGAAAGGTAACGTCCCTGTCCATGCCTGCTGGACCATGAGTCAGCGGTAATATGCACCTTACCGCTGACCGCCCTGTCCAGCGAGGCCAAGACATTGCCTTCCACATGCCTGTAGAGAGCCGGAATCGCCTTCCGTGAGAAAAAGTGGCGTTTGGGAACCTGCCACTGAGGAACCGCACATTGCACAAACTCACGGAAGGGGGCCGAGTCTACCAACTGAAAAGGCAGCAGTTGAAGCGCTAGCAATTTAGCCAAGCTAGCATTCAACCGCTGGGCATGTGGATGGCTGGGAGTGAACTTCTTTCGACGGTCCAGCAGCTGGGGCAGGGAAATTTGCCTGCTAGAATCGGACGTCGGTGTACTGCTAGCAGAGTGGCCGCAAGTACTTGGCTGTGACACACCTAATTCTACACCTTCATTCCTCTCAGTGCAGGTTTCAGAGAGGACTGAAGGTATAGTGGGGTTGGAGATCCCAGATGATGCGGTGCAAGGAGAGGTCCGCTTTGTTCTTTGGTGTGGGTCTTTAAGGTGGGCTTGCCAATGAGCTGCATGGCAGGTCAACATATGTCTGATCAAGCATGTGGTGCCCAAGCGGCTGATGTTTTGGCCACGCGATATACGCTTGAGACATATGTTGCAAACAGCAGCTGTGCGATCTGATGCACTCGCCTCAAAAAAGGCCCACACCAAAGAACTTTTTGAATGACGGGCAGAGGCAGCGCCCTGCACAGGCGGAGCTCTGCGGTGTGATTCCGTCGGTGTGCTGCCCATACGCTGGCCACCCAAGGGCATCCTGCCTCATTGGAGATGTGCCTCCTCCTCATCCTCCTCCTCTCTCCTATTAGGCACCCACGTGGAGTCAGTGACCTCATCATCCCCTCCCTCCTCATCACTGGAGCCAATCTGGCAGTATGCTGCAGCTGCTGGAGCATGACTGCCAGATTGGTGTCCTTCTTGAGCATCCCCTCTCTCTGCTCTCACGCTACTGCCTTCCTCTAGCTGGGTATCATCATCATATCCTTCGAAACGCTGGGCATCCTCCTGGAGCATGTACCCAACACTGTGCTCAAACAGTTCGGGGGACTCCTCAGGAGGAGGACATGGTGGGTCTAGGGAAGGAGTGACTAATGATGACATTGATACCAGAGAAGAGGACGCTTTGGCAGCTGCTTTGCCAGTACCCTGAGCCTGGGTGAGAGAGGATGAGGAGGATGAGGTGGGCTTGGTCATCCACTCTACCAAGTCTTCGGCATGATGTGGCTCAACATGTCCAGCTGCCGAAAAGAAGGACAAGCGTGCCCCATGGCCATGTGCTGATGACAATGCACCGCGTCCACGACCAGCACTGTTGCCCCCAGACACAGAGCCTGCTTGCCCTCTTTTTTTGCCTCCTGACTGTCTGCCTCTCCTTGTTTGCCTTCCAGACATTTTAATGGATGGCCTGCAGGGAGATGGGAAAAACAGCAATAAGGGCTACCTTCAGGTGTATACTGTGCAGGAGGCTTAGCAACAATGACACTGACAGTGTCCCCTGCCTATCCTTCTCTGTCCCTAAACACAAGGATTTGCAATATGCTTCAGCAAGATTGGTTTAGCACAGAATAGCACACTGACATTTTCCCTCACTGTCCTTCTCTGTCCCTAAACTCAAGGATTTCAAATATGGTTCAGCAAGATTGGTTTAGCACAGAATAGCACACTGACAGTTTCCCCGAGTGTCCTTCTCTGTCCCTAAACTCAAGGATTTCAAATATGGTTCAGCAAGATTGGTTTAGCACAGAATAGCACACTGATAGTTTCCCTCACTGTCCTTCTCTGTCCCTACAAACAAGATTTAGCACAGAATAGCACACTGATAGTTTCCACGAGTGTCCTTCTCTGTCCCTAAACTCAAGGATTTCAAATATGGTTCAGCAAGATTGGTTTAGGACAGAATAGCACACTGACACTTTCCCTCACTGTCCTTCTCTGTCCCTACAAACAAGATTTAGCACAGAATAGCACACTGATAGTTTCCCCGAGTGTCCTTCTTTGTCCCTAAACTCAAGGATTTCAAATACGGTTCAGCAAGATTGGTTTAGAACAGAATAGCACACTGACAGTTTCCCTCACTGTCCTTCTCTGTCCCTACAAACAAGGTTTAGCACAGAATGACACACTGACACTCTCCCTACCTATCCTTCTCTGTCCCTAAACACAAGGAATCCAGGATTAGTAAAGGAAAAAAATGACACTGTCCCTGCCTATGCTTCTCTTTCCCTGCTCCGGAACACACTACACAAGGCCGCCGCGCTGGCGGCCTTTTATAGTGTGGGGCGTGTACTAAACCCCCTCAGCAATAATTGGCCACAGGCATCCTGCCTGTGGCCAATCATTGCTCTCCTCGCTGCCGGCGCTGTGATTGGCCAAGCATGCGGGGTCACAGTGCATGCTTGGCCAATCACAGCGCCTGGATGACACTGCGATGGCGTAGTGCATTGTGGGCCGTTCGCGTCACTCGAATTTGGCACGAACGGCCCAAATCGTTCGATCTTCGGCGAACGATCGAACAGCCGATGTTCGAGTCAAACGTATGTTCGACTCGAACACGAAGCTCATCCCTATCTGGGAACACAATCAAAATACACTCGGACACCATCGGGGGAGTAGTCCCCCACTGCCCACATGCTCAATGGCTCTAAAGTCCTGGATGGATGGATATGTATAGCAGGAAAATAAATATTCAAATAGCATAATACTGCAACTATACCAACTTTATTATTAATTAAAAAAACATAAAATGTGTGCCCCTTGACCATAGTGGTTGAGACGAATCACGTAGGGAGTGCCTCAGTGGTGACATTACCACACTCGCCTGCTGGCAGGATTAAGCTGTGTTAGTTCAATGTGTTTTTAACTTGCCATACTTTGTAAGTACCGGTACCCCTCTTTGTTTTTTAATAAATGAGTTAACATTTTACTACACTATGGAGTTCTTTATTCCTTTCTCTCTGGTGCAATACTGCCTGGACTGATCTGATCTGATTGGAGGCCAGGCAAGAGAAAAGCTGCATCCTTGTTGCCTGTACTTCACATTATTGTGATCAAGCTCACTTAGACCTACTATTCAATTGGTGTCTTGGCTTCTGGTAAGTGGCTTTGTGTTTTGATGTGGTAAAGGAAGAAGCACTTTTCACTGAGGATTATCATCACATTGGTTATAAATAGTCTTGATTTTGTGTTTGAGCACTTGGCTTAATTGATATTTGAATTTTTGCACTATTATCGTTTCTGTGAAAACTAAAACCTATCAGACACCTAGCTTTGGTCTTTAGGGGAACCTCCATAACCATCTGGTAAAATATTGCACTGCGGTACCTCTCATATGAATATAGGCCTCAAGCCGACAGGCTGGCTCAGAGACAACCACTGACCGCAGTGCACCCATTACCAACACATTTCAGCTAAACCTCCGCTAGCTGAAATCCCACCATCAGGACCCATACCAACGATAGGTCCTGAACTAATTCCTTCCAAGGTATCTTCCTTCATCCGCAAAGACCAACACCCGCCACAGCACCCAAGGGAAAAACCTTACCCTTGGGGACCCCTCCACACCTTCAGAGCTCTCTGTATGCCATCTTGCAGTCCCAATGGCCATAAGTCAATCCCCACAGCAGTGAGGTGCACACCATCTCCCAGCAGGTACCTCCAGGCATCCACCTCCAACTCCATGTGCCTTACCACCAACCCTCCATTCATCACTACAAATATACTCACTTCCCGATTAAGCCACCGAAAGGTCCTGAACTCATTCCTTCCAAGGTATCTTCCTTCATCCGCAAAGACCAACACCCGCCACTGCCACGACATCCAGAACACAACGTACCTGTTAAGAGAAAAACAAGAAACACAAACCAGACAACACCAGACATAACAAGGGGAGGGTGGGCGGGAACTTTCCCTCACTCTGTGGTGACCTGGGGGAGGGGACAGCACCTTTTCTTACTTACTCCCCCTCCCACTAAACTTCTCAACCAAACCTAATCCTTCTAACATCCTGTACCCTGTTTCCCTAGTCATGTCAGCCCTCCACTCATTTCTTTTCTCAAATTTTTGCTCCGGGCTTTTCTTAACTAATGTATAACAGCTGTTCTTACTGCTTAAACCCACTGTTTGCTCCAACTTCTTACCCATAATCCTATATTAACGAGACCACACTGAAATTGGAGTAAAACATAGGCCGTAGCAGCCTTATTTATTAAACAAATATATTTTCAAAATAATATCAACATAACAACAACATAAACATCTGTTACTTAGAAAACCTATCAGACACCTAGCGTTGGTCTTTGCGGGAACCTCCATTACCATCTGGTAAAATATTGCACTGCGGTACCTTTCATATGATTATAGGCCTCAAGCCGACAGGCTGGTTCAGAGACAACCACTGACCGCAGTGCACCCGTTACGAACACATTTCACCTAAACCTCCGCTAGCTGAAATCCCACCATCAGGACCCATACCAACAATAGGTCCTGAACTAATTCCTTCCAAGGTATCTTCCTTCATCCGCAAAGACCAACACCCGCCACAGCACCCAAGGGAAAAACCTTACCCTTGGGGACCCCTCCACACCTTCAGAGCTCTCTGTATGCCATCTTGCAGTCCCAATGGCCATAAGTCAATCCCCACAGCAGTGAGGTGCACACCATCACCCCGCAGGTACCTCCAGGCATCCACCTCCAACTCCATGTGCCTTACCACCAACCCTCCATTCATCACTACAAATATACTCACTTCCCGATTAAGCTTTGTACGGGCCCTGTTGATACCTTCTAAAGACCTAGCCCTCCTCCATGTGGTCCGAGCGACAACGTCCAACCACCCAATGATCATGTCCGGGAATGCCATGCAGAGACGCAGATGATCAAATTTGATAAACCGCGTGATGTCCAACATCGACCTCACCCCTAGATCATTACCACCCACGTGCAGGACTAAAACATCAGGCGGCCTATCCAGATGTGCAAAACGCTGCCCCTCTGGAACCATCCTACTCCATAGCATTTCCGGAACTCCCAGCCATCGAACACAAACCTCCTGTCTTGGATACCCCAATTACCGTCCCTCTGGCCTCACATCCACCCTTTTTGCCCCCCAAAACACAAAAGATGGCCCAGTATCCAGACCAGGGCCTGCACCGAACCTGAAAGAAAAGAAAGAAACAAGCCACCATGACCTTAGCAAGCCCAAAACCATCACAGCCCCATACACTCTCCCCACCCAACCCATGACTATTCCAACACCACCAGCAGATGGGGGCGAATGTATATCCAAAATCTACGAGACTCCCACCTACCAATGCGCTCAACCGCCTCAGCATCCATCCCACACCATGCCGCCTCCGTTGCGGCCCCAATCCTGAAAGAACGAGAAGAAAATTCCTTCTCATCCAAACCCAAAAAACTTAAACATTTTCTGAAAACTGAAACAAATTGAAACCTGGGCAAAAGGGGCCCATCAGCGTGCATTAAGAAGGACCCCTCGGCCCTGGGACTCACTTCCCAAAAACCCCTTCAGGGCCCCCCACCGGACACAGCTGCGAACCAGGCAGAGCAAAGCCTGAACCAACTTACCCCTGCCCCCCTGATCCATCTTGGATATCAGTAAAACCAACGACACCCCCTCGTCCTTGCACCTTATCTCATGAACCCACATCCCCCCTTGGACTTACTTAGAAGGACTGACCAGCTCCCCAATCCGAAAGGCCCCCAAAAAATGCCAACGAAAACACCACTCTAAATAGGGAAACCTCATATACTGATGCACACAAACCCTGCAACTGCCCCAAAATCATTTTTAGGATATAACAGGAGGCCAGGCACCTAGAGACCCTCCGCTGGCTGGCCCACCTGCAACCTTTAACCGCCTGTTGCACCCAAAAATCTTTTGTACGCCACCTGCCCTGAAAGAATGCCCCAAAATCTGTCGAGCCAGCCACAACTGTGTACAACCCCAAATCAAAATTGCTAACCGGGCCAGACATCCACAGCACCCTCCCGTTAAATGATTCCAGGAATGAGGGCCACACTAGCAGATCCTCCCCGTGTGCCCTAACCAAATGCACAAAGTGCTTAGGCAAAATGTGATCCCTGCGACGTGCTCCAACGTAGACAGGAGCACCGCGCAGATCTTGGGCGACGCCGGGCCCTTACACAGGAAGCCGTCCAAATAATGGATGATGGACGATACCCCGGACACATCCCTAACCACCCATTCCACCAAAGAGCTGAACTGCTCAAACAGTGCACAGGAGACAGAGCAACCCATCGGAAGACATTGATCGACATAGAACTCCCCGATCCACTAACAACCCAGCAACCGGAAGCTGTCCGGGTGGACTGGCAACAGTCTAACAGCTGACTCCACAACGGCTTTAGCAATAAACGCTCCCCGCCCATAGTGACGAACCCAATACACTGCCGCTTCGAAGGAAGTGTAACTCACCGTACATTCCTCCGGGTCAATGGCATCATTGACCAACCCCCCTTTTGGGAAGGAAAGGTGGTGTATCAGCCAAATTTATTGGGCTCCTTCTTTGGCACTACCCCCCAAAGGGGAAACCATCAAATCAACTAAAGGTGGGGAAGGGAAAGGGCCGCCCATGCGACCTAATGCCAAATTCCATGTGCAGTTTCTCAGAAACTATGAAAGAGACGTACCGCTTCAAGCTGTGAAGCTCCAATGGTTGCTCCCGCCCTGTTACTCAAACAGATGCTGGCTCTGCACTAATGCATAAGAAAAGGAAAGAGCCCTGGACTGCCGCACTCAGTATAAACAATTTATTTTTCCAAAAAAATTATAAAAAATCCAAAATTTAATTCATAAGTCCAAAAACAAGCAAAAAACAGAAAGTTGACATGCAGGGGTAAATGGCTGACGCATTTCAAATCAGAAATTGATGCCTACTCATAGCTGAAGTGTGTGGGGACCCATCAAGAATATAAACAGGAGACGAAGCAGGCTTCATGACAATCAAACTCACTAAACACAGCGGGATGGAATAAACTTCTGATTGTCTCCAACACACTACAAGTAGTAAAAGCACCTGTGTTGAAAAGGAGTGGAATAATAGATAATAATAACAACATAACATATTATATTAAACATACATGTGAGCCCAAAATGTATTTACTGGTAGTATTCCTACTGGAAACTGGAAAAGAGACTGGGGGATAGTAAATTGCCCAAAGACGGTGCTCTTCTAGACACTGTGCTGATACCTTTCTTTCAAATTTTTTCATATATTGGATCGTGTGACAGCACTGGGAGGTACTTGGTGACAATGCACTTGACTTTCTGAAACTCTGCGCTATAAGCAGTGGAGAAGGTAGGGATAGAGCTGCTGGAACCATTTCCTGTATTTTTAAATGTATTTCTATTTTTATTTTTATTTTTGTTTCCATTTCTGTCTTTATTTTCATAGTTTGTACATCCATCTCCACCCTTTCCATGTGTGCTGTCCAGTTTTTTGCCAAAGAGGGAATCACGAGACGTCCCCCTGGCTTTTAGTAATACTTTGTTGATTACGGGTGTGGGGTATCCTCTCTCCTCAAATCTAATGGACATGGCTCTCGCTTCTTGTTCAAAGTCGGCGTCTTTGCTACATAATCTCCTTAACCTGAGGAATTGCCCAATTGGAATACTACTGTATGAATGGTGTGCTCGGGAGGGCTTGAATCTGCTCTTAGAAGAGTATTCCCCACACTGGGTTTCCTATACAGGCTAGAGGAGATGGTATTGTTTTCACCTGTTAATCTGACATCTAGAAATTCAATAGTTTTGGCATTGAATGTGCCAGGAAAAAGCAGATTAAGTTGATTGACATTCATGTATAGTAACCATGTTTCCAAGTCACATCGTAGGTCTTTGACAATAAACAAAAGATTGTCTATAAATCTACAAAAGAATATGGTATCCTTACGGCGGGGCTATGTGGTCCAAAAATGCGGAGCCTCTCCCACCACCCCATGTAGAGGTTGGCTAAGGATGGTGAGAATTTAGCGCTCATCAAGGCTCCGCACTTCTGGAGGTAATAGTCCCCGTCGAACATAAAAAAATTGTGAGTAAGATGATATTCTAAGCACATAACGACAAATTCCTGTGTGGTAGGGGAAAAACGACCTGATCTCTGTAGAAAAAAAGAAACAGCTTGTAAGCCTAGGGTGTGTGGTATGGAAGAATACAAATTAGAAACATCACAGGTGATCCACTGACAGTTCTCATCCCATACAATATCATCCAATTTTGTCAAAAGGTCATTGGTGTCACTGATGTAGCCTGGCAGATCCATGACCAAAGGCTGTAATTGTTCATCCACCCACTGACCCAGGCGTTCATTTAAAGAGTTGATTCCTGCTACAATTGGTCTGCCTGTGAGAGGTGAAAGACCCTTATGCAATTTAGGGAGGTGATGGAAAATAGGCATGACAGGAAAGGAAGGAATCAAAGTCTCTTTTTCTTTATCTGTGAAGATTCCTATAAAAATGTCTTTGTCCAAAAGTGTAGAGAGTTCTTTTTTGAAAGGTTCTGTGGGGTCACCCCTAAGTTTGTGGTAAGTGGTGGTATCTGACAATTGTCTTAAGGCTTCTTGTTTATACACAATGGCATCTAAGACATCCACTACTCCGCCTTTGTCAGCATTCTTAATAACTATTGAATAATCTTTATGTAAATTGTCAAGTGACAGAAACTGTCGGGATGTTGCATGGCCGAATGTAAATTATGGGACAGAAGGGGGAATAACCTCCAAAGCACCCGGCATGTGAAACCCCTCTGAAAACCTCTCGTCTAACAGCTGTGCCGCCTTACTAACCGGATACCTACCGCGAAATGGCGGCGCCCGTTCCACCATCACCGGCGTCCTCCCTCTTGTTTGCAGACTCACTGGAACGACCTTTCCTGTGCTTGAAACATCTGGACAGGGTGTGCGACCCCCCCCGCACTCAGAATATTAGTGCTTGTAATGACACGCTCCACCGAATTTACAGGTGCCCTAATTGTACTGCCAACAGGCCCCCTTTCTCTTCCTGGACGGTTATCCTGGGGGCGAAGTACCACCCTGAAAAACTGCCTCGGGGCCCTCGCAGACGTCATGAGGCGCATCCACAGACTGATGTCTTTGTGATCCCACCGTAGTGCCGGACGTATCGCCCTCCTCTGCCGGAACTGCTCATCATACCGCATTCAAGCCGTGCCTCCTTGGACCCTGTAAGCTTCCCCTACCGAATCTAGGTAACAAAAGAGCACCGAACAGTGTTCGGGGTTCTTCCTACCAATCACGCTCGCCATGATGGCAAATGCTTGCAACCAAGTGGCAAATGTCCATGGAATCAACCGGTACCTCCCCTTCTCGTCATCTTCCTTTTGGACTCCTCAGGAAAATTTTACCTGGATAGGGTTATGCCAAACAGCAGGAGTGAACACATCTCCACATACTCACCCTTCCAGATCTTCTCCCGGACCTCCGGCTGCAGGTGCGCACCTAGCAGACCCTCAAAACACACATAAACTTCACATGTGGCTGAGTCAGCCAAACAGATGACATCCTGTTTTCCAGCAGCGTCCCCCACTACCACGAACTAGACATGTGCGATTCGTTTCGTACGAATCGAAAATTCGTACAAATTTCCGAAAATTCGTACATTCGGAAGCATCTGAAATACAAATATTTATTCTTACGAATTTTTTACGAAATTTCGTTGACAAATTTCGTTTCGGGAGTGGGAGACTGCTCAGACTGGTACTGGTAGTCGATGGGAGATTCAGAATTGGACAAAATAAGAGTGTTCGTTAATATCGTTTTATTATTGTCATAATAATTACGATTATTCGTTATGATGAAGTTAAAAACCCAGGAAGTCAGCACAACACAGGGATGGTGGAAGCCTCTCATAATGAGCACAGCACAGGGATGGTGGGAGCCCCTTATAATGAGCACAGCAGGGGTACAGCCCCAGGAGGAAGTAAGCACAGCACAGGGATCGTGGGAGCCCCTCAAAATGAGCATAATGAGTCGACGACTGCCATATTGAGAAAGGTATTTTTTGCTTTTTAAATTCATCATAACGAATGTTCGTAATTGTTACGAAAATTTAACGAATCTAACGAAACGTACAAAACGTATCCAAATTGAATTTTGGACATGAAGTACGAAATACAAATTTTTGTCCAATATGAAACAGAACGACCGATGCGGTCGCCCGCCGAGCCCCGACTATGAGGGGGATTCCACCCGTGACCCCTCCTGTGAGCAAGGTGAATGCTTAAATGCCGAATGGGGCCCAAGGGAGACTTCCTGGCTGATGCTGGGCTCTAGGGGATGGTCAGGTGAGAAGGGCTCTGGAGGCCGCAACCTCCAAGCTCGCGCGGACTCCCTCCCCCCTGTTCCTGCCTCCATGGCCCGTCCAGCAAGCATTGGCCCCAGGGTCTCCTGTAGCCAACCCGCGCCCCGTGATGCCGCCTCCGACCGCAGTTGGGCCAGAATCTGCTCCACCTCTGCCATAGCTCTGTCTCCCTGAACTTTCCCTCACGCTGTGGTGACCTGGGGGAGGGGACAGCACCTTTTCTTACTTACTCCCCCTCCCACTAAACTTCTCTATCAATCCTAATCCTTCTAACATCCTGTACCCTGTTTCCCTAGTCATGTCAGCCCTCCACTCATTTATTTTCGCTCATTTTTGCTCCGGGCTTTTCTCACCTTCTGAACAACTACTTTCCAGGCACACAACAATGTCCAGAGCTCTCGCATAAGGAATTTCACTGTAGAAACAGCAAGGGCACCAAAAACCAATGATTTTCCACTGCACATTTGTCGTCAATGTAAATGAAAGAATAAACATAATTTTAACATTTTTGCAATCCGCTCTGTATCTCTATTATCTCCTTTCATATGTTACAAATTTGTTCTAAATGTGTCTGAAATGCCTACAGCCACACATCCCACAACTCCAATTCTCCAAAAAGTATTTATCATAGTTAATTGTTGTGCTGGCTCCGATCCATGTCCATAATGTCTTCATCAATTTTCGCAGCATTATGTGTCCTTGGAAGATCTAGGAAGCTTCTGTCTGGTTCTATTACCTTTTTTCTTTTCTTATTCATGTGGTTACTGAGCTATGCAAATCAGGGTATGAGTCCACTGCTCAACCCATGGCTGGATTCATGGAAACTGGAATAGTAGTGTGGGTGGAGCTGCTTCAGGTGCAAGCAGGTCCAAATCTTTGCCTGAATTTGCACCTGAATCGGACAAGAAGACGCACAGGACCCTTCTTCAATGCAGGCCAAAGAGAACATCTAGTGGCCAAAAGGATTTACTGTGGTGGACAGCTCTGAAGAGGAGGAATAATATACAATCCTTTTAGATGTCACCACAGTCATAATAACCCAAGTTCTCTGATGAGCAAGGCATTGAACCTGTCCATTTTGCCACTAGGCTGTTCTGCAAGAGAGTTCCCTATAGTTAAAAGGGAAAGGAATGAACACCTGGTTTTAATTCTTTGTGACCTCACTGGCCTGCCAGCCCTACTTAACCACACCTAAGATGGCCGATGGCATCGCCTGACAAATCAGCCTATGCCCAAGAGAGACCAGAGACTTCCTGTTGTCGGCTTCCTCATGCAGGGCTCCATCTAGCCCGGGACACCAGAAACCACAGACGTCGCCGAGTATGATGACACCGCGCTCCACTGATGCCGCCTTGTATCTCTGGAACCTATTGGTTGCTTTCTATTGATGTGCCTGCTATATACCACTTTCTAGTGAGTGCATTACCATTGGAATAAATCTTGATTTATACATTGCTACACTCAGATTGGCGTTGCTCTTTGTCCTTTATGTCTCCATACCCCAGAGTCACTTCTGCTCTTCAGCGTGCTGCCTATCCAGTGTATAACTTTAGATTGTCATTCATTTCCTGAGGTTACTACCCAGGATACATGGACTTTGTTTGGACTAATTTTAATTTTAGTTCTTATATCCTACAACAAGTTTTATAATAATTGCATTTAATCTTATATTTTTAAATCCACTTCCAATCCATTCCCTGCACCCCCAACTGATATCTGGAATATTGTTTCGTTATTGTTTATCACTGACCCACTTTGCCCAATCCCACGATAATTTTCACTATTGTGTATGGCAATATATGCCGCCTTCTCAATAGAGGTGTCCCCGCTAATGCCTTGGAGTACCTAGCACGATAATTATTGTTGCTTTATTTGCATTAATTTCAATGCGCTGCCCTACACTAGACAAACGCAGCAGAGCACCTTGTGTGTTTCATAAATGCGTAGAGCAATTTTGCTTAATTTTATAGAACGCTTGGGTGTGAATAGAGCTACAGGCACATGGGCATATGAATTTATGCTCCAAATACAGTAGATTTATAAAAAACCTTCTAAGACATGTAAGCATTACCAGCACTCTATTGATTAACGCAGTCAGTATAGTATTGGAAACACAAGAGTCCTAAATCTTTCGTAGCCGGGGTAGATTTGAAAAATGCTGTTTGTATTCCGGGTCAGTTAATTAATCCCTTCACCACACTTCATGGGCTCCTCGCCCTGTGGATATTAAACTCACCAGAGCTGAAAAAAAACTGCGCTTTTAATCTACTACAGTACCATATTAGTAAATGAGTATAAATGAGCCTCCTCACGGATCTGTCTTCCGTCCGCTCCACTTATTGTGGCCCACAACCAGTTACCAAGTCCCTAATGTTGCCCTTGCTCTTCAAAAGGTTGGGCACCCCTGATGTAAAGGCAAGTGTCCTAATACTTTTGGTAACATAATGTATGTCGCCAGAAGTTGGCAGAAAAATTCCTCTAATACTGCATCTATGCACATTTGTATGCTAATTTAAAGGCATATGGCGTTTAAAACCTTATGCCCATAAATTCAATCTATTGGCAAAATATTAATATACTCTAGGCGCTAGATTTTACGTGCAAATGCACATGTTTAGATACGTTTACGTGCGTACGAGAGTAAAGCATGCTGAAAAACTCCTCTCTGAATGCCCTTAAAGGGGACCATAAAATTACTCCAGGCACCTTTTCCCATTTAGCGCAGCAGCAGGCAGGCACACATCAAAAGTCACTCTTCAGACTCAATCAGGGATGCTTTATTTCAGATTTATTGCTGAATACTTGGGATAGGCCGTAGGGAGCCGTGGGATACTCCAGGTCTTTGGACCTTACCCTGTGGTCTAGGAGGACGCTGGGTGGCCATCAGGTGGTGGTGGTCAGGGAAGGGTCCCTCCTCTTCGGTATGGGACCAGTAACACACCCAGTGCATTTATTATGTGTTTCACATTCACTTTTTTTGCTCACCCATTGTGGGCTCTAAAAGAAAAAAAGCTGTTGTACATTAGTTGGTAAAAGGGGGAAAACAGGAATGATTCTACCCACTTTCCTATATTCAGAGATTGACTTGATCTTTTTTGGGAGGTTTTGTCCTGGAAGTGAGGACATAAATACTTTGTGTTATACGAAGGCAATTCTGCACCCTACAATATACAGGTCGAAGTGAAGGGGGAGAGTGTTTGAAGGCCCCTGAAACGCATTGGGTTTTATAGTTTAGTTAACTTTATTAAAATGTTATTCTAAGTTGAGCGACAATGCTATTCTTTTGTTTGCATGTTTCTTTAAGGACCATCCACAAGAGTGGTAGAAAAACAGTTGTCAGCAAACCTTTATATAAAAACCAAGATGATATAGAATGGAGGTCTCCAAACTGTGGCCCTGGAGCCAGATGCTACCCTTTATTTGCCCTTATCCCTTGGGGCACCATTCCTTCCACTGACACCAACAGTGGGGTATAATTTCTGTCACTGACACCAACAATGGGGCGCTATTCCTCCCGTCAACAGGGCACAATTCAAAATTAAAAAGGGCACAGTAGGGTTTTTTCTTTGTTTGGATAAATGTCTTCCCCTAGTAAAAGCACCTCCCATAGTACACTAAAACACTGGCTAGGAACACAGTTAACCCTTTGATCAGCCCTGATGTTAACCCCTTCCCAGCCAGCATCATTAGTACAGTGACAGTGCATATTTTTAGCACTGATCACTGTATCAGTTGCACTGCTTCCCAAAAAGTGTCAATTAGTGTCCAACTGGCCGCCGCAATATCACAGTCCCGCTATAAAACACCGCCGTTACTTGATAAAAATAAGTAAAAATATTGCATAGTTTGTAGACACTATATGTTTTGCGCAAACTAATCAATATACACTTATTGGGATTTTTGCATCAAAAATATGTAGCAGAATACATATTGGCCTAAATTGATGAAAAAAATAGTTTTTTTAATATTTTTATTGAAATAGGTTTTATAGCAGGAAGTAAAAAAAAAAAAAAAATATATATATATATATATATATATATATATATATATACACACACACACAGTATCTCACAAAAGTGAGTACACCCCTCGCATTTTTGTAAATACTTTATGATATCTTTTCATGTGACAACACTGAGGATATGACACTTTGCTACAATGTAAATTAGTGAGTGTACAGCTTGTATAACAGTGTCAATTTGCTCTCCCCTCAAAATGACTCAACACACAGCCATTAATGTCTAAACTGCTGGCAACAAAAGTGAGTACACCCCTAAGTGAAAATGTCCAAGTTGGGCCCAAAGTGTCAATATTTTGTGTGGCCACCATTATTTTCCAGCACTGCCTTAACCCTCTTGGGCATGGATTTTGTTTACCAAAGATTCACAGGTTGCCACTGGAGTCCTCTTCCACACCTCCATGATGACATCACGGAGCTGGTGGCTGTTTAACACACATGCTCCCTATTCACACCTGAGACCTTGTAACACTAATGACTGAGTCACATGACACCGGGGAAAGAAAATGGCTAATTGGGCCCAATTTGGACATTTTGACTTAGGGGTGTACTCACTTTTGTTGTCAGCGGTTTAGACATTAGTGGCTGTGTGTTGAGTAATTTTGAGGGGACAGCAAATTTACACTGTTATACAAGCTGTAGACTAACTTCTTTACATTGTAGCAAAGTGTTATACCTTTTCATGTGACAACACTGAAGAAATAATAAAATATTTACAAAAATTGTGAGGGGTGTACTCACTTTTGTGAAATACTGTATATACAGTATTTCAACATGATAACGACCCCAAACACACCTCCAAGAGGACCACTGCCTTGCTAAAGAAGCTGAGGGTAAAGGTGATGGACTGGCCAATCATGTCTCCAGATCTAAACCCTATTGGGAATCTGTGGGGCATCCTCAAACGGAAGGTGGAGGAGAGCAAGATCTCTAACATCCACCAGCTCCGTGATGTCGTCACATTGTAGCAAAGTGTAATTTCTTCCGTGTTGTCACATGAAAAGATATAATAAAATATTTTTAAAAATGTCTTGTGTGTACTCACTTTTGTGAGATACTGTGTGTATGTATATATATATTTTTTATATATTGTCAGTATTTTTTTGTTTATAGCGCAAAAAATAAAAACCACAGAGGTGATCAAATACCACCAAAAGAAAGCTCTATTTGTAGGTAGAAAAAGGACATACATTTTGTTTGGGTACAACATTGCATGACTTCGCAAGTGTCAGTTAAAGAAACGCAGTACCGTATCTCAAAAAATGGCCTGGTCAGGAAGGGGGGTAAACCTTCCGCAGGTCAAAATTTTATCATAATAATGCACACTATTTAAATTTTACGTTTATACAACTTGAATATTTTGTGGATCTGTCTTTACTCTTATGATATTCACATATTTTAACCTTAAAGGGTTAGCTCACCTTTTAATAAAACATGAAAAAGTGAATTAACTCCCAACACCCTTCCCACACCCCGCTGCTCTGCACTCATCTCCTTGGATGATTACGGTATCTTTCACTGCCCATGCTACCTGAAGTAGTTGTCCAGGCATCTGAAAACTGCACCTTTTTCTTCCAGGATACTGTCCTGGAATAAAAAGGGCTCAAAGATATTCTCAACGCGGGGTTGTCCAATACTTTCGAACCACTGCAAGCAATGTGATGCTACAGAGCCTCCAGACTATGAACTTTATTTATCATTTGTGTAGAATTTTCAGTTGTCTGAGACTCAAAGGCACCACATCCCTTAAGAGAAATTTAAAACATGTGTATAGAAAAAGAAACAGGATTTGCCAACACACTTGGCACCTTTACACACCTTACACATAAAAATATCCAAAATGTTAACCACTTAACGACCGCTCACTGTATATATACGTCGGCACAATGGCACCGACAGGCACAATCACGTACAGTGTACGTGATTGCCTTTGTACAGTTGGGGGGTCCAATCGGACCCCCCTTCTGTACAGTGAGCAGTCGGAATTCGTTGGGGAGCGATCCGACATGAGGGGACGGCCGTTCGATTCCGGCCACCCCCCCCCCCGCGATCGCTCCCGGCGAATAGAAATGCCCCCTCTGTCTGTCACAGGCAGAGGAAGCAGGAGGAAGTGATGTCATCTCTTGTGCGGCGCTCACATATACCGAGCGCCGTACAAGAGAAGACATCAAGGTTAGTGCACAAACACTACACTAACACCAGCACACAAAGGCACATAAATCGCCCCCCCCCCAGGCCCCCCCAGATCACCCCCCAGCCCCCAGTCACAGTGTCACTGATTGCAGTGACCATTTATTTACTGATCACTGCAATCAGTGACATTTGTGACTGTAAAAGTGTCACTACATTTAGTTTTAGGTCCAGTGTAGCCCCCTAACCCCCCCTAATAAAGGTTTAACCCCTTGATCACCCCCCAGATAACCCTTTCACCCCCTAGCACCGCCGTCGCTAAGCGATCATTTTTCTGATTGCTGTCTTAGCGTCGGTGATGCAGATCGGTAGCCAGTAATTTTTTTTAGGTTCGCCGCAGGTTTTTATAGCGTCAGGTACCCCCATAAATTATCTAATAAAGGTTTAACCCCCTTGATCGCCCCCCAGGTAACCCTTTCACCCCCTATCACCACTGTCGCTAAGCGATAATTTTTCTGATCGCTGTCTTAGCGTCGGTGATGCAGATCAGTAGCCAGTATTTTTTTTTTAGGTTCGCCGCAGGTTTTTATAGCGTCGGGTACCCCCATTAATTATCTAATAAAGGTTTAACCCCCTTGATCGCCCCCCCAGGTAACCCTTTCACCCCTTATCACCACTGTCGCTAAGCGATCATTTTTCTGATCAATGTCTTTGCGTCGGTGATGCAGATCGGTAGCCAGTATTTTTTTTTTAGGTTCGCCGCAGGTTTTTATAGCGTCAGGTACCCCCATAAATTATCTAATAAAGGTTTAACCCCCTTGATCGCCCCCCAGGTAACCCTTTTACCCCCTATCACCACTGTCGCTAAGCGATCATTTTACTGATCGCTGTCTTAGCGTCGGTGATGCAGATCGGTAGCCAGTAATTTTTTTTAGGTTCGCCGCAGGTTTTTATAGCGTCAGGTACCCCCATAAATTTTCTAATAAAGGTTTAACCCCCTTGATCGCCCCCCAGGTAACCCTTTCACCCCCTATCACCACTGTCGCTAAGCGATCATTTTTCTGATCGCTGTCTTAGCGTCGGTGATGCAGATCAATAGCCAGTATTTTTTTTTTAGGTTCGCCGCAGGTTTTTATAGCGTCGGGTACCCCCATTAATTATCTAATAAAGGTTTAACCCCCTTGATCGCCCCCCAGGTAACCCTTTCACCCCTTATCACCACTGTCGCTAAGCGATCATTTTTCTGATCGCTGTCTTAGCGTCGGTGATGCAGATCGTAGCCAGTAATTTTTTTTAGGTTCGCCGCAGGTTTTTATAGCGTCAGGTACCCCCATAAATTATCTAATAAAGGTTTAACCCCTTGATCACCCCCCAGATAACCCTTTCACCCCCTAGCACCGCCGTCGCTAAGCTATCATTTTTCTGATTGCTGTCTTAGCGTCGGTGATGCAGATCGGTAGCCAGTAATTTTTTTTAGGTTCACCGCAGGTTTTTATAGCGTCAGGTACCCCCATATATTATCTAATAAAGGTTTTAACCCCCTAATTGCCCCTAGTTAACCCTTTCACCAGTGATCATCATATAAGTGTTACGGGTGACGCTGGTCAGTTAGTTTGGTTTTTATAGTGTCAGGGCACCCGCCGTATATAACCCAATAAAGGTTTAACCCCCTGATCGCCCGGCGGGTGATATCAATTAGGTTTTAGCGTCGGAGAGGGTCTGCGTCACACCCCAGGCAGCGTCAGGTTAGTGCCAGTAACGCTAACACCCACGCGTGAAGCATACACCTCCCTTAGTGGTATAGTATCTGAACAGATCAATATCTGATCAGATCTATACTAGCGTCCCCAGCAGTTTAGGGTTCCCAAAAACGCAGTGTTAGCGGGATCAGCCCAGATACCTGCTAGCACCTGCGTTTTGCCCCTCCGTCCAGCCCAGGCCACCCAAGTGCAGTATCGATCGATCACTGTCACTTTCAAAACACAACACACATAACTGCAGCGTTCGCAGAGACAGGCCTGATCCCTGCGACTCCAGTGCTGTAGGAGGTGATTTCACCACCACAGTTAAAAAAAAAAAAGCAAATATGCCGAAGCATTGGGGCAGCAGGGGCGGAGGCGTGATTTTGCTCCTAATGCCGCGTACATACGGTCAAAATTCCGACGGAGGCTTGCCCGTGGAAAAGTCCGACCATGTGTGTGCGGCATAACTTTTGCGGGAGGGTGCCCCCATGCTTCGGCATATATAAATGGTGCATGTATGCCCATCATTAGAAGTGGGTGGATGAAGGGCGGTATTCTAATGGTGGGCATACCCACCGATCAATCTCTTTTTTCATTCAGCCACCTGGCTGCATGAAAAAAAAAGATTACAATACATGTCCAACAAGGACCAGCAACGTACTGGTATGTTGCTGGACTTTGAATGGTTATACCAGATTGATGCCTGCGGGTTTAGGTATCATCTTGGTATCATTCTTTTCAGCCAGCGGCCGGCTTTCATGTAAAAGCAATCCTAGTGGCTAATTAGCCTCTGGACTGCTTTTACAAGCAGTGGGAGGGAATGTCCCCCCCCCCCCCCCGGATATAAAAAGCGCCATTGGGAAATTGGGAAAGCATTTTATCACAACGATCTTGGTGTGGTCAGATGCTTTGAGGGCAGAGGAAAGATCTAGGGTCTAGACCCCAGTTTTTTCAAAAAAAGAGTACCTGTCACTACCTATTGCTATCATAGGGGATATTTACATTCCCTGAGATAACAATAAAAATGATAAAAAAATAAAAATATGGAAGGAACAATTTAAAAATAAAATAAAAAAGCAAAATTAATAATAAAAAGAAAAAAAGAGAAAGAAAAAAAAAGAAGCACCCCTGTCCTGCCCTGCTCTTGCCCAATGGCGAACGCAAGCGTCGGTCTGGCGTTATATGTAAACAGCAATTGCACCATGCATGTGAGGTATCACCGCGAAGGTCAGATCGAGGGCAGTAATTTTAGCAGTAGACCTCCTCTGTTAATCTAACGGGGTAACCTGTAAAGGCTTTTAAAGGCTTTTAAAAATGTATGTAGTTTGTCGCCAATGCGCGTTTGTGCGAAATTTTAAAGCATGTCGTGTTTGGTGTCTATGTACTCGGCCTAAGATCATCTTTTTTATTTCATCAAACATTTGGGCAATATAGTGTGTTTTAGTGCATTAAAATTAAAAAAAGTGTATTTTTCCCCCAAAAAATGCGTTTGAAAAATCGCTGCGCAAATACTGTGTAGAAAAAAAAATGCAACACCCACCATTTTATTCTGTCGGGCCTTTGCTTTAAAAATATATATAATGTTTGGGGGTTCAACATAATTTTCTTGCAAAAATTATCATGTAAACAAAAAGTGTCAAAAAGGGCTTTGTCTTCAAGTGGTTAGAAGAGTGGATGTAAGCTTCCTAATGTTGTGTATAAAATGCCAGAACAGTTCAAAACCCCCCCAAATGACCCCATTTTGGAAAGTAGACACCCCAAGCTATATACTGAGAGGCATGTCGAGCCCATGGAATATTTTATATGTTGACACAAGTTGCGGAAAAAAGACAATTTTTTTATTTTTTATTATTTTTTTGCACAAAGTTGTCACTAAATGATATATTGCTCAAACATGCCATGGGCATATGTGGAATTACACCCCAAAATACATTCTGTTGCTTCTCCTGAGTACGGGGATACCACATGTGTGAGACTTTTTGGGAGCCTAGCCGCGTACGGGACCCCAAAAACCAAGCACCGCCTTCAGGCTTTCTAAGGGTGTAAATTTTTGATTTCACTTCTCACTGCCTATCACAGTTTCGGAGGCCATGGAATGCCCAGATGGCACAAACCCCCCCAAATGACCCCATTTTGGAAAGTAGACACCCCAAGCTATTTGCTGAGAGGTATTGTGAGTATTTTGCAGATCTCGCTTTTTGTCACAAAGTTTTGAAAATTAAAAAAAAAAAGAAAAAAAAAAATTTTCTTTCTTCATTTTCAAAAACAAATGAGAGCTGTAAAATACTCACCATGCCTCTCAGAAAATAGCTTGGGGTGTCTACTTTCCAAAATGGGGTCATTTGGGGGGGTTTTGTGCTATTTTGGCATTTTATGGCCTTCGAAACTGTGATAGGTAGTGAGGAGTCAAATCAAAAATTTGTGCCTAGAAATCCTGAAGGCGGTGATTGGTTTTCGGGGTCCCGTACGCGGCTAGGCTCCTAAAAAGTCCCACACATGTGGTATCCCCGTACTCAGGAGAAGCAGCAAAATTTATTTTGGGGTGCAATTCCACATATAACCATGGCATGTGTGAGCAATATATCATTTAGTGACAACTTTTTGTAATTTTTTTTTTTCTTTGTCATTATTCAATCACTTGGGACAAAAAAATTAAATATTCAATGGGCTCAACAGGCCTCTCAGCAATTTCCTTGGGGTGTCTACTTTCTAAAATGGGGTCATTTGGGGGGGTTTTGTGCTATTTTGGCATTTTATGGCCTTCGAAACTGTGATAGGTAGTGAGGAGTGAAATCAAAAATTTGCACCCTTAGAAATCCTGAAGGCGGTGCTTGGTTTCCGGGGTCCCGTACGTGGCTAGGCTCCTAAAAAGTCCCACACATGTGGTATCCCCGTACTCAGGAGAAGCAGCAGAATTTATTTTGGGGTGCAATTCCACATATAACCATGGCATGTGTGAGCAATATATCATTTAGTGACAACTTTTTGTAATTTTTTTTTTTTTGTCATTATTCAATCACTTGGGACAAAAAAAAAAATATTCAATGGGCTCAACATGCCTCTCAGCAATTTCCTTGGGGTGTCTACTTTCCAAAATGGGGTCATTTTGGGGGGTTTTGTACTGCCCTGTCATTTTAGCACCTCAAGAAATGAGATAGGCAGTCATAAACTAAAAGCTGTGTAAACTCCAGAAAATGTACCCTAGTTTGTAGACGCTATAACTTTTGCGCAAACCAATAAATATACACTTATTGACATTTTTTTTACTAAAGACATGTGGCTGAATACATTTTGGCCTAAATGTATGACTAAAATTGAGTTTATTCGATTTTTCTTATAACAAAAAGTAGAAAATATCATTTTTTTTCAAAATTTTCGGTCTTTTTCCGTTTATATCGCAAAAAATAAAAAATCGCAGAGGCAATCAAATACCATTAAAAGAAAGCTCTATTTGTGGGAAGAAAAGGAAGGAATTTTTGTTTGGATACAACATTGCATGTCCGCACAATTTACAGTTAAAGCAGCGCAGTGCAAAATTCTGAATTCACCTCTGGTCCTTTAGCTACCAAATGGTCCGGGGCTTAAGTGGTTAATATAAATAGATATTTTAAAACGAAAAATTCATATAAAACCATCACAGAGGATCCATGCGGCTATAAAGCATAAGCAGCAGTTTCAGCTCGCAACGTGTTTCGCCATTCATTGGCTACTTCAGGAGATTTTTAGAAATACTGCATGCAAAATCACTGAAATACTCATTAGTTATTCAAATAGGACAGGGATTGAATCTTTCACCAATAAGGGACTCCGCGGCGATATTAGTAGACCAAAGGTCCAGCAAGATATCTGCCAATTTATTTAGGGGATAAAGGAATGGGGTATTGCAGTCCCCCTATTATCTCTATTCGAAGTAAAATCAAGTCACGCTCATTAAAATAAAGCAGTTATATCCTTCCTATAGAGAAAATTGAGTACTGTCCGTGATACTTTTTTTATTTGAGTATCACGGACAGTACTCAATTTTCTCTGTCACAATTGCACTAATACGGCTACAATTACGTCAAGTATCCTTCCTATGAAAGGCTGTGACCAAAGGTTGGACTTACACTATGTTATTGACTTTGCCTTTGTGCATTCATGGGCTGAAGCCATTTGATTGCTCCATGTGGGAAAATTACAAATGTTTTCTTTTGATGAGCATGATTTGATTCTACTTGAGATATAAATAATAGAAGTACTGCAATACTACTTGTTTGGGTGCTCCCTTATCCTCTAAATTAAATTGGCAGTTTACCTGTTGGGCCATATCCTCTTCCATGATCTACTAGTATCCCCACAGAGTACCCTGTTGGTGCAAGATCCAATCCATGTCTTATTTGAATAACTAATGAGTATCTCAGTAATTTTGCATGCAGTATTTCAAAAAATCTGAAGAAGCCAATGATTGGCGAAACATGTTGAGACCTGAAGCTGTTGCTTATGCATTATAGCCACATGGATCCTCTGTGATGGTTTTATATGAATTTGTCATTTTAAACTATGTATTTATAATAAAAGCTTGGATATTTTTATAACAAGTGTGTTAGCACTAGGGATGAGCTTCGTGTTCGAGTCAAACTCATGTTCAACTCGAACATCGTCTGTTCGGCCGTTCGCCGAATTTCGAACAATATGGGCCGTTCGTGCCAAATTCGAGTGGCGCTTCACGGCCCATAATTCACTGCGTCATCGCAGTGCATTGCTGGCTGATGATTGGCCAAGCATGCACTATGACCCGGATGCTTGGCCACTCACAGCGCCGTCAGTACAGAGAGCCGTAATTGGCCAAAGGAAGGGTGCCTTTGGACAAACATGGCTCAGGAGAGTAGGTACATGCCCCACACTATATAAGGCCGCCTGCGTGTCGGCCTTGTGTAGTGTGTTGCAGCGTTGTGACTTGTGAAAGTCTGAGAGAGAGAGAGCGTCAGATTGTCATTTAATTTCAGTTAGATAAAGCAGGCAGGCGATTCAGGTAGCTGCAGTCAGTGTATTTAGTATATATATATATGCATCCTAGAAGTTGTATATATATACAGTGGGGAGAACAAGTATTTGATACACTGCCGATTTTGCAGGTTTTCCTACTTACAAAGCATGTGGAGGTCTGTAATTATTATCATAGGTACTCTTCAACTGTGAGAGAAGGAATCTAAAACAAAAATCCAGAAAATCACATTGTATGATTTTTAAGTAATTAATTTGCATTTTGTTGCATGACATAAGTATTTGATACATCAGAAAAGCAGAACTTAATATTTGGTACAGAAACCTTTGTTTATAATTACAGAGATCATACGTTTCCTGTAGTTCTTGACCAGGTTTGCACACACTGCAGCAGGGATTTGGGCCCACTCCTTCATACAGAGCTTCTCCAGATCCTTCAGGTTTTGGGGCTGTCGCTAGGCAATACGGACTTTCAGCTCCCTCCAAAGATTTTCTATTGGGTTCAGGTCTGGGGACTGGCTGGGCAACTCCAGGACCTTGAGATGCTTCTTACGGAGCCACTCTTTAGTTGCCCTGGCTGTGTGTTTTGGGTCGTTGTCATGATGCAAGACCCAGCCACGACACATCTTTAATGCTCTTACTGAGCGGGCCTGAACATGCGCTGGATTGAGCAGGGGGACCTTGCGTGCACTGCAGGATTTTAATCCATGACGGCGTAGTGTGTTACCAATGGTTTTCTTTGAGACTGTGGTCCCAGCTCTCTTCAGGTCATTGACCAGGTCCTGCTGTTTAGTTCTGGGCTGATCCCTCACCTTCCTCATGATTAGGGATGAGCTTCGTGTTCGAGTCGAACATACGTTCGACTCGAACATCGGCTGTTCGATCGCTCGACGAAGATCGAACGATTTGGGCCGTTCGCGCCAAATTCGAGTGACGCGAACGGCCCACAATGCACTACGCCATCGCAGTGTCATCCAGGCGCTGTGATTGGCCAAGCATGCACTGTGACCCCGCATGCTTGGCCAATCACAGCGCCGGCAGCGAGGAGAGCAATGATTGGCCACAGGCAGGATGCCTGTGGCCAATTATTGCTGAGGGTGTTTAGTACACGCCCCACACTATAAAAGGCCGCCAGCACGGCGGCCTAGTGTAGTGTGTTCCGGAGCAGGGAAAGAGCAGCATAGGCAGGGACAGTGACTTTTATTTCTTTCTTGCTTAACCTGGATTCCTTTAGTTTAGGGAAAGAGAAGGATAGGTAGGGAGAGTGTCAGTGTGTTTTGTGCTTGTGCTATAGTGTGCTTAAAAAAAACATTTTTTCTAGGGACAGAAAACTCTAGGTAGGGAGAGTGTCAGTTTCTTTCACTGTGCAAGTCCTTGTTTCCAGGGACAGGGAAGGACAGTGAGTGAATTCTCCTTGTGCTATAGTGTGCTTAAAAAAAACATTTTTTCTAGGGACAGAAAACTCTAGGTAGGGAGAGTGTCAGTTTCTTTCACTGTGCAAGTCCTTGTTTCCAGGGACAGGGAAGGACAGTGAGTGAATTCTCCTTGTGCTATAGTGTGCTTAAAAAAAACATTTTTTCTAGGGACAGAAAACTCTAGGTAGGGAGAGTGTCAGTTTCTTTCACTGTGCAAGTCCTTGTTTCCAGGGACAGGGAAGGACAGTGAGTGAATTCTCCTTGTGCTATAGTGTGCTTAAAAAAAACATTTTTTCTAGGGACAGAAAACTCTAGGTAGGGAGAGTGTCAGTTTCTTTCACTGTGCAAGTCCTTGTTTCCAGGGACAGGGAAGGACAGTGAGTGAATTCTCCTTGTACTATAGTGTGCTTAAAAAAAACATTTTTTCTAGGGACAGAAAACTCTAGGTAGGGAGAGTGTCAGTTTCTTTCACTGTGCAAGTCCTTGTTTCCAGGGACAGGGAAGGACAGTGAGTGAATTCTCCTTGTGCTATAGTGTGCTTAAAAAAAACATTTTTTCTAGGGACAGAAAACTCTAGGTAGGGAGAGTGTCAGTTTCTTTCACTGTGCAAGTCCTTGTTTCCAGGGACAGGGAAGGACAGTGAGTGAATTCTCCTTGTGCTATAGTGTGCTTAAAAAAAACATTTTTTCTAGGGACAGAAAACTCTAGGTAGGGAGAGTGTCAGTTTCTTTCACTGTGCAAGTCCTTGTTTCCAGGGACAGGGAAGGACAGTGAGTGAATTCTCCTTGTGCTATAGTGTGCTTAAAAAAAACATTTTTTCTAGGGACAGAAAACTCTAGGTAGGGAGAGTGTCAGTTTCTTTCACTGTGCAAGTCCTTGTTTCCAGGGACAGGGAAGGACAGTGAGTGAATTCTCCTTGTGCTATAGTGTGCTTAAAAAAAACATTTTTTCTAGGGACAGAAAACTCTAGGTAGGGAGAGTGTCAGTTTCTTTCACTGTGCGAGTCCTTGTTTCTAGGGACAAAGAAGGAAAGTGAGGGGAATTCTCCTTGTGCTATAGTGTGCTAAAGCATTCCTCATCAACCATCTTTGAAATCCTTGATTTTTGGACAGTCAGGGAAATTGTCGTTGTGCTATTCTGTGCAAAAGCAATCATCCTCAACCATATTTAGAAATCCTTAAGTAAAGGGACAGAGAAGGACACCTGAAGGTAGCCCTTATTGCTTTTTTCCCATCTCCCTGCAGGCCATCTATTAGAATGTCTGGAAGGCAAACAAGGAGAGGCAGACAGTCAGGAGGCAATAAAAGAGGGCAAGCAGGCTCTGTGTCTGGGGGCAACAGTGCTGGTCGTGGACGCGGTGCATTGTCATCAGCACATGGCCATGGGACACGCTTGTCCTTCTTTTCGGCAGCTGGACATGTTGAGCCACATCATGCCGAAGACTTGGTAGAGTGGATGACCAAGCCCTCCTCCTCCTCCTCATCCTCTCTCACCCAGGCTCAGGGTACTGGCAAAGCAGCTGCCAAAGCGTCCTCTTCCCTGTTATCAATGTCAGACTCATCATCAGTCACTCCTTCCCTAGACCCACCATGTCCTCCTCCTGAGGAGTCCCCCGAACTGTTTGAGCACAGTGTTGGGTACATGCTCCAGGAGGATGCCCAGCGTTTCGAAGGGTCTGATGATGAAACCCAGCTACAGGAAGGCAGTAGGGTGAGAGCAGACAGAGGGGATGCTCAAGAAGGACACCAATCTGGCAGTCATGTTCCAGCAGCTGCAGCATACTGCCAGATTGGCTCCAGTGATGAGGAGGGAGGGGATGATGAGGTCACTGACTCCACGTGGGTGCCTAATAGGAGAGAGGAGGAGGAGGATGAGGAGGAGGCACATCTCCAACGAGGCAGGATGCCCTTTGGTGGCCAGCGTAAGGGCAGTACACCGACGGAATCACACCGCAGAGCTCCGCCTGTGCAGGGCGCTGCCTCTGCCCGTCATTCAAAAAGTTCCTTGGTGTGGGCCTTTTTTGAGGCTAGTGCATCAGATCGCACAGCTGCTGTTTGCAACATATGTCTCAAGCGTATATCGCGTGGCCAAAACATCAGCCGCTTGGGTACCACATGCCTGACCAGACATATGTTGACCTGCCATGCAGCTCATTGGCAAGCCTACCTCAAAGACCCACACCAAAGAACAAAGCGGACCTCTCCTTGCACCGCATCAGCTGGGATCTCCAACCCCACTATAACTTCAGTCCTCTCTGAAACATGCACTGAGAGGAATGAAGGTGTAGAATTAGGTGTGTCACAGCCAAGTACTTGCGGCCACTCTGCTAGCAGTACACCGACGTCCGATTCTAGCAGGCAAATTTCCCTGCCCCAGCTGCTGAACCGTCGAAAGAAGTTCACTCCCAGCCATCCACATGCCCAGCGGTTGAATGCTAGCTTGGCTAAATTGCTAGCGCTTCAACTGCTGCCTTTTCAGTTGGTAGACTCGGCCCCCTTCCGTGAGTTTGTGCAATGTGCGGTTCCTCAGTGGCAGGTTCCCAAACGCCACTTTTTCTCACGGAAGGCTATTCCGGCTCTCTACCGGCATGTGGAAGGCAATGTCTTGGCCTCGCTGGACAGGGCGGTCAGCGGTAAGGTGCATATTACCGCTGACTCATGGTCCAGCAGGCATGGACAGGGACGTTACCTTTCTTTCACGGCCCATTGGGTCACTCTTTTGGCAGCTGGGAAGGATGCAGGACAAGGTGCAGTAGTGTTGGAGGTTGTCCCACCGCCACGCCTCCAAAATGCTACTACTGGTTGTGACACACCTCTCTCCTCCACCCCCTCCTCTTCTTCTTCCTCCATGGCCTCTTCCTGTGGTTTGTCCTATGAACCAGCGGTGCTCCGTAGCCGTTCACGGGGCTACGCAAGTACGCAGGCAAAAAGATGCCATGCCGTGCTTGCGCTGGTGTGTTTGGGGGACAGAAGCCACACTGGGGCAGAGGTCCTGTCTGCTCTGCAGGGCCAGGCCGAGAGGTGGTTGACGCCACGCCAGCTTAAGCCAGGAATGGTGGTTTGCTACAATGGCACCAACCTCCTCTCCGCCCTTCGACAGGGACAACTGACCCATGTGCCCTGTGTGGCTCACGTCCTTAACCTGGTGGTGCAGCGGTTCTTGGGCAGGTACCCGGGCTTACAGGATGTCCTGAGGCAGGCCAGGAAAGTCTGTGTGCATTTCCGAAGATCTTATAATGCCAGTGCTCGCCTGGCTGAGCTGCAAAAGGAGTTGAACCTGCCCAAGAACCGCCTTATATGTGACATGCCCACCAGGTGGAACTCAACGTTGGCCATGCTGCAGCGGCTGCACACGCAGCAGAGGGCCATCAATGAGTACCTGTGCGACTACGGCACCAGGACAGGGTCAGGGGAGCTTGGTTTTTTTTCTCCACGCCAGTGGGGCATGATCAGGGATGCATGCACTGTCCTGGCACCATTTGAGGAGGCCACGAGGATGGTGAGCAGTGACAGTGCATGCATCAGTGACACTGTACCTCTTGTCCACCTGTTGGAGCACACGCTGCGTGGAATAATGGACAGGGCACTTGAGGCAGAACAGAGGCAGGAAGAGGAGGACTTCCTTGCCTCTCAAGGCCCCCTTTACCCAGACAGTGTTCCTTCTGTCCCACCCATCGCACAGGAAGAGGAAGAGGAGGAGGAGGAGGAGGAGGAGGAGGAGGAGGATTGTGTCAGCATGGAGGTGGAGGCTGGCACTCAGCATCATCAGCAGCAGTCTTTTAGGGATGATTTACAGTCCCAAGAAACCAGTGGACTTGTACGTGGCTGGGAGGAGGTGACTGCGGATCATGTCGTCCTTAGTGACCCAGAGGACTCCGGAGCGAATGCCTCAGCAAACCTACGCTGCATGGCCTCCCTGATCCTGCAAAGTCTGCGGAAGGATCCTCGTATTCTTCGGATCAAGGAGAGGGACCATTACTGGCTGGCCACTCTCCTTGATCCACGGTACAAGGGTAAGGTTGCGGACCTTATGTTACCGTCGCAGAGGGAGCAGAGGATGAGACAACTCCGGGAGGCCTTGCAGAAAGGTCTGTGCAACGCGTTCCCAGAGACTGGGAGGTTACAAACTCCTGGTCCTGGACAACGAGTTGCTGAGGCTTCGGCCAGTCAAAGAAGGAGCGGTGGGGAAGGTGGCCGTCTGACCGATGCGTTCAGACAATTCTTTAGTCCGCAGCCCCAAAGTATGATCGGTTCCAGCAACTATCGCCAGCGTCTGATAAACATGGTGCAGGAATATCTAGGGGCAAGGTCAGACTTGGACACCTTCCCCACCGAAAATCCTCTGGCTTACTGGGTCTTGAGGATGGATCACTGGCCAGAGCTTGCACAGTATGCAATTGAGCTACTGGCCTGTCCTGCATCCAGCGTTCTTTCGGAACGCACATTCAGTGCTGCTGGAGGATTTGTCACGGATCACAGGGTGCGCCTGTCCACCGACTCGGTTGATCGACTGACTTTCATCAAGATGAACCAGTCTTGGATCACCACCAGCTACCACACACCTGATGCTGATATAACAGACTAATTGATTTTAACATGTCACATCCCTTCAAGACTGATGCTGATGCTGAGTGCCTGTGCTGTTATGTTGACTGGCTATCCTCCTCCTCCGAGTCCTCAATGATACGATTGATGATGATAGCTTGGAAGATCATTTTTGTTTATGGGTGCCGCCACCAGTGGCTAAGGCCCAATTTTTCAGCCCCTGTTTTACAGGGGCGTGTACTTACAATTTTTTTAGCAATAATTTGCCATAGGGCTCATTGCTGTGCTCCAAGTACAGTATCTGTGAGGGGTTGGAGTGTTGTGGCACCAGTGCCTAAGGCCCAATTTTTCAGCCCCTGTTTAACAGGGGCGTGTCATTACAATTTTTGAAGCAATACTTTGCAACAGGGCTCATTGCTGTGCTCCAAGTACAGTATCTGTGAGGGGTTGTAGTGTTGTGCCACCAGTGCCTAAGGCCCAATTTTTCAGCCCCTGTTCAACAGGGGCATGCAATTACAATTCTTGATGTAATAATTCACAGCAGGGCCCATTCCTGCACCCACCAAGAGTAAGTCTGAGGGCTTACAGTGTTGTGGCAACGCCACCACCACCATCACGAAAGGCCCAATTTTTCAGCCCCTGTTCAAAAGGGGCATGTAATTACAATTCTTGATCTAATAATTCACAGCAGGGCCCATTCCTGCACCCACCAAGAGTAAGTCTGAGGGCTTACAGTGTTGTGGCAACGCCACCACCACCACCACCATGAAAGGCCCAATTTTTCAGCCCCTGTTCAAAAGGGGCATGTAATTACAATTCTTGATCTAATAATTCACAGCAGGGCCCATTGCTGCACCCACCAAGAGTAACTGTCAGGGCTTACAGTGTTGTGGCACCAGCACCACCATCAAAGCCCCAATTTTTACTACCACTGTTCAACAATTATATGTAATTAAAATTCCTGATATAATAGTTGACAGCAGGGCGTTCCAGCACCAACCAAGAGTAACTGTGAGTGCTTACAGTGTTGTGCCAACACCAACAACTAAGGGGCCTATTTCTGCAGAGTATATACGGCAGGTCCCTACTTTCAAACATCCAACTTACAAACGACTCCTACTTGCAAACGCAAGAAGACAACAGGAAGTGAGAGGAAATCTACCACTAGGAAGGAAAATTCTCTCCTGTAAGAATAAATATGGGAGAAAGGTGTCTCCTCTGTACTGATGCTTTATCAGCAATCCTTGTTTCAAGAAAAACACCACATTTCAAAAACAGTTGTCATTGGGACGGAAAGTGAGGTGAAATGTTCTGAACAGGGGCACAGACAGCAAAACAAATGTTACAGGGGTGATAACCCTTACCTATGTTTTCCAAAAAGTTTAAAAATAGATTTTTGGGCTGGAGCTACACTTCAACAATGTACCTGTTCAAAATTACAAACACATTCTACATAAGAACAAACCTACAGTCCCTGTCTTGTATGCACCGCCTGTATACGGCTGTTCAGAGTATATAGGGCCTTTTTTATTTTATGTGCGGGGTTCCCCTTAATATCCATACAAGACCCAAAGGGGCTTGGGGTAGCTATGCCATTTTTCTTAAAGATCATGGGGTAGCTATGCCATTTTTCATGGGGTAGCCAAGGTCATGGGGTAGCTATGCCATTTTTTTTAAAGATTTTCATCCATATTACCGGGACCAGACATTACATTAAAGCCGCAAGCAGTTTTAAATGGCTTTTTTTTCCTTTAGAAGTGTCATTTTGTGCAGGGACAGTTCTAAACACGGGAAACACGTGGCACTTCACAGGCATACTTTAGACACCCCCCAGGTACGATATTTAAAGGAATATTTGACTTTTTTTTTTCACTTTATGCATCATTAAAATGACTGCTCCCGAAAAACGACCGTTTTTAAAACTTCTTTTTGCATTGATACATGTCCCCTGGTGCAGAACCCGGGTTCCCAAACCCTTTTTAGGACAATAACATGCATAATAGTTGTTATAATTAGCACTTTAGAATTCGAACGTTCGCATCCATTGTATTTAATAGGGTTCTAATGTTCGTACGAACTTTCGGTCCGTTCGCGGGTTCTGGTGCGAACCGAACCCGGGGGTGTTCGGCTCATCACTACTCATGATCATTGATCATGAGGAAGGTGAGGGATCAGCCCAGAACTACAATCTTGCATGGAGCCCCAGACCAAGGGAGACTGACTGTCATCTTGAACTTCTTCCATTTTCTAATAATTGTGCCAACAGTTGTTGCCTTCTCACCAAGCTGCTTGCCTATTGTGCTGTAGCCCATCCCAGCCTTGTGTAGGTGTACAATTTTATCCCTGATGTCCTTACACAGCTCTCTGGTCTTGGCCATTGTGGAGAGGTTGGAGTCTGTTTGATTGAGTGTTTGGACAGGTGTCTTTTATACAGGTAACGAGTTCAAACAGGTGCAGTTAATACAGGTAATAAGTGGAGAACAGGAGGGCTTCTAGAAGAAAAGATAACGGGTCTGTGAGGACCGGAATTCTTACTAGTTGGTAGGTGATCAAATACTTATGTCATGCAATAAAATGCAAATTAATTATTTAAAAATCATACAATGTGGTTTTCTGACTTTTTGTTTTAGATTCTGTCTCTCACAGTTGAAGAGTACCTATGATAAAAATTACAGACCTCTACAATCTTTGTGTTACGCCCTCCTCACTCCCCTCCTTCTCTCGTCTCATCTTTCTCTTGTCTAGGGGTATCTTAGAGGGGAGGGAGCGGGGACACCACGCCTGGCTTCCACCACATGTGTCAGTGCGGTATAAGCAACGTTCTTGTATTACCTTCGGGTCAGTGCTGTGCACCTGGATCCTCCCTCCAAGAGTCACCTTGAACAATGTCTGTTAGGAAATGAGCCCCACACCATTAAAGTTCAACACTCCTTTATTCTTCTTGAATGAAACATTCAGTTGAACTCCCTTGATAGAAACAGAACAGAAAAGGAGGTGTGGATGCGAATAGGCCCAGACACAATGTAGTTCTCCACTTTCCTTCCTGAAAGTGGGTTACGGTCTCCGCACAAGAGGGGATTTCCTTCCAGGCGGTCTCAGACGAGAGGCTCACCTGTCACCAGCAATATGCTGCACCGGGTCTTCAAGTGAGGAGCTCCCCCCGGTCCATTGCGCCTTCCGGATTCGGGTACCCACTCCCGGGGTTCCCTAGGATCTCCTTCCCTCGCGGAACTCTGTGTTGGGCACTGAGCTCCGGACCTCCATCCGAGTACCTCACCCCAGGCTAAAGGTGCCTGGGATGGAACACGACCTCCGATTGTCCTCTAGGCCTAGGCCACCCAGAGGACCGACACGAACCACCGTCCACAAGCTGAAGGTGCTTGGGACTCCGACCCCGTGACAAAGATGGCCGGCCCCTTTATACCCTCTCCCAGCAAGCACGGCGGGTTCCCCGCCCCACAATACCACTGCCGAGGGAGGACAAAAAGGAGGCACAGCACACAGCAATGATTCAACCCCAGCCCAGGGCGACAGCGCCACCCACTGGGCCGCAGGGAATTACACATCACTGATGTCTCTGCCAAGTTCAAATTTACACCCGGGAAAGTACATACCCGCTACATTTGTAAGTAGGAAAACCTGCAAAATCGGCAGTGTATCAAATACTTGTTCTCCCCACTGTATATACACTGTATTCAGTTTAGCTAGATCTCACTTCAGAGTGTTCCTGTTATTCTCGCTGCAGTATATTAACCACTTAAGCCCCGGACCATTTGGTAGCTAAAGGACCAGAGGTGAATTCAGAATTTTGCACTGCGCTGCTTTAACTGTAAATTGTGCGGACATGCAATGTTGTACCCAAACGAAATTTGCGTCCTTTTCTTCCCACAAATAGAGCTTTCTTTTAATGGTATTTGATTGCCTCTGCGATTTTTATTTTTTGCGATATAAACGGAAAAAGACCGAAAATTTAGAAAAAAAATTTAAAATTTTCTACTTTTTGTTATAAGAAAAATCGAATAAACTCAATTTTAGTCATACATTTAGGCCAAAATGTATTCAGCCACATGTCTTTAGTAAAAAAAAGTCAATAAGCGTATATTTATCGGTTTGCGCAAAAGTTATAGCGTTTACAAACTAGGGTACATTTTCTGGAATTTACACAGCTTTTAATTTATGACTGCCTATCTAATTTCTTGAGGTGCTAAAATGACAGGGCAGTACAAAACCCCCCCAAATGACCCCATTTTAGAAAGTAGACACCCCAAGGAAATTGCTGAGAGGCATGTTGAGCCCATTGAATATTTTTTTTTTGTCCCAAGTGATTGAATAATGACAAAAAAAAAAAAAATTACAAAAAGTTGTCACTAAATGATATATTGCTCACACATGCCATGGTTATATGTGGAATTGCACCCCAAAATACATTCTGCTGCTTCTCCTGAGTACGGGGATACCACATGTGTGGGACTTTTTAGGAGCCTAGCCACGTACGGGACCCCGGAAACCAAGCACCGCCTTCAGGATTTCTAAGGGCGCAAATTTTTGATTTCACTCCTCACTACCTATCACAGTTTTGAAGGCCATAAAATGCCAAAATAGCACAAAACCCCCCCAAATGACCCCATTTTGGAAAGTAGACACCCCAAGCTGTTTGCTGAGAGGCATGGTGAGTATTTTACAGCTCTCATTTGTTTTTGAAAATGAAGAAAGAACATTTTCTTTTTTTTTTTTCTTTTTTTTTTCAATTTTCAAAACTTTGTGACAAAAAGCGAGATCTGCAAAATACTCACAATACCTCTCAGCAAATAGCTTGGGGTGTCTACTTTCCAAAATGGGGTCATTTGGGGGGGGGGGGTTTTGTGCCATCTGGGCATTCCATGGCCTCCGAAACTGTGATAGGCAGTGAGAAGTGAAATCAAAAATTGACACCCTTAGAAAGCCTGAAGGCGGTGCTTGGTTTTTGGGGTCCTGTACGCGGTTAGGCTCCCAAAAAGTCTCACACATGTGGTATCCCCGTACTCAGGAGAAGCAACAGAATGTATTTTGGGGTGTAATTCCACATATGCCCATGGCATGTTTGAGCAATATATCATTTAGTGACAACTTTGTGCAAAAAAAATTTTTTTATTTTTTCCGCAACTTGTGTCAACATATAAAATATTCCATGGACTCGACATGCCTCTCAGTATATAGCTTGGGGTGTCTACTTTCCAAAATGGGGTCATTTGGGGGGGTTTTGAACTGTTCTGGCATTTTATACACAACATTAGGAAGCTTACATCCACTCTTCTAACCACTTGAAGACAAAGCCCTTTTTGACACTTTTTGTTTACATGAAAACATATTTTTTTTTGCAAGAAAATTATGTTGAACCCCCAAACATTATATATATTTTTAAAGCAAAGGCCCTACAGAATAAAATGGTGGGTGTTGCATTTTTTTTTCTACACAGTATTTGCGCAGCGATTTTTCAAACGCATTTTTTGGGAAAAAATACACTTTTTTTAATTTTAATGCACTAAAACACACTATATTGCCCAAATGTTTGATGAAATAAAAAAGATGATCTTAGGCCGAGTACATAGATACCAAACACGACATGCTTTAAAATTTCGCACAAACGCGCATTGGCGACAAACTACATACATTTTTAAAAGCCTTTAAAAGCATTTACAGGTTACCCCGTTAGATTTACAGAGGAGGTCTACTGCTAAAATTACTGCCCTCGATCTGACCTTCGCGGTGATACCTCACATGCATGGTGCAATTGCTGTTTACATATGACGCCAGACCGACGCTTGCATTCGCCATTGGGCAAGAGCAGGGCAGGACAGGGGTGCTTTTTTTTTTTTTTTTATTATTAATTTTGCTTTTTTATTTTATTTTTAAATTGTTCCTTCCATATTTTTATTTTTTGTATCATTTTTATTGTTATCTCAGGGAATGTAAATATCCCCTATGATAGCAATAGGTAATGACAGGTACTCTTTTTTGAAAAAAACTGGGGTCTATTGGACCCTAGATATTTCCTCTGCCCTCAAAGCATCTGACCACACAAGATCGGTGTGATAAAATGCTTTCCCAATTTCCCAATGGCGCTTTTTATATCCGGGGGGGGGGGACATTCCCTCCCACTGCTTGTAAAAGCAGTCCAGAGGCTAATTAGCCACTAGGATTGCTTTTACATGAAAGCCGGCCGCTGGCTGAAAAGAATGATACCAAGATGATACCTAAACCCGCAGGCATCATTCTGGTATAAACATTCAAAGTCCAGCAACATACCAGTACGTTGCTGGTCCTTGTTGGACATGTATTGTAATCTTTTTTTTCATGCAGCCTGTTGGCTGAACGAAAAAAAAAGATTGATCGGTGGGTATGCCCACCATTAGAATACCGCCCTTCATCCACCCACTTCTAATGATGGGCATACATGCACCATTTATATATGCCGAAGCATGGGGGCATCTTCTCGCAAAAGTTATGCCGCGTACACATGGTCAGACTTTTCCACGGGCAAGCCTCCGTCGGAATTTCGACCGTATATACGCGGCATTAGGAGCAAAATCGCTCCTCCGCTCCTGCTGCCCCAATGCTTCGGCATATATGCTTTTTTTTTTTTTAACTGTGGTGGTGAAATCACCTCCTACAGCACTGGAGTCGCAGGGATCAGGCCTGTCTCTGCGAACGCTGCAGTTATGTGTGTTGTGTTTTGCAAGTGACAGTGATCGATCGATACTGCACTTCGGTGGCCTGGGCTGGACGGAGGGGCAAAACGCAGGTGCTAGCAGGTATCTGGGCTGATCCCGCTAACAGTGCGTTTTTGGGAACCCTAAACTGCTGGGGACGCTAGTATAGATCTGATCAGATCAGATATTGATCTGTTCAGATACTATACCACTAAGGGGGGTGTATGCTTCACGTGTGGGTGTTAGCGCTACTGGCACTAACCTGACGCTGCCTGGGGTGTGACGCAGACCCTCTCTGACACTAAAACCTAACTGATATCACCCGCCGGGCGATCAGGGGGTTAAACCTTTATTGGGTTATATACGGCGGGTGCCCTGACACTATAAAAAGCAAACTAACTAACCAGCGTCACCCGTAACACTTATATGATGATCACTGGTGAAAGGGTTAACTAGGGGCAATTAGGGGGTTAAAACCTTTATTAGGTAATATATGGGGGTACCTGACGCTATATAAAAACCTGACGGCGAACCTAAAAAAAATTACTGGCTACCTATCGGCATCACCGACACTAAGACAATGATCATAAAAACGATTGCTTAGCGACAGTGGTGATAGGGGGTGAAAGGGTTACCTGGGGGGCGATCAGGGGGTTAAACCTTTATTAGATAATATATGGGGGTACCTGACGCTATAAAAACCTGCGGCGAACCTAAAAAAAATTACTGGCTACCGATCAGCATCACCGACGCTAAGACATCGATCAGAAAAATGATCGCATAGTGACGGCGGTGCTAGGGGGTGAAAGGGTTACCTGGGGGGTGATCAAGGGGGTTACACCTTTAGTAGGTAATATATGGGGGTACCCGACGCTATAAAAACCTGCGGCGAACCTAAAAAAAATTACTGGCTACCGATCAGCATCGCCGACGCTAAGACATCGATCAGAAAAATTATCGCTTAGTGACAGTGGGGATAGGGGGTGAAAGGGTTACCTGGGGGGGCGATCAAGGGGGTTAAACCTTTATTAGGTAATATATGGGGGTACCCGACGCTATAAAAACCTGCGGCGAGCCTAAAAAAAATTACTGGCTACCGATCAGCATCGCCGACGCTAAGACATCGATCAGAAAAATTATCGCTTAGTGACGGCGGTGCTAGGGGGTGAAAGGGTTACCTGGGGGGTGATCAAGGGGGTTACACCTTTATTAGGTAATATATGGGGGTACCCGACGCTATAAAAACCTGCGGCGAACCTAAAAAAAATTACTGGCTACCGATCAGCATCGCCGACGCTAAGACATCGATCAGAAAAATTATCGCTTAGTGACAGTGGTGATAGGGGGTGAAAGGGTTACCTGGGGGGGCGATCAAGGGGGTTAAACCTTTATTAGGTAATATATGGGGGTACCCGACGCTATAAAAACCTGCGGCGAACCAAAAAAAAATTACTGGCTACCGATCAGCATCACCGACGCTAAGACATCGATCAGAAAAATGATCGCATAGCGACGGCGGTGCTAGGGGGTGAAAGGGTTACCTGGGGGGTGATCAAGGGGGTTAAACCTTTATTAGGTAATATATGGGGGTACCCGACGCTATAAAAACCTGCGGCGAACCTAAAAAAAATTACTGGCTACCGATCAGCATCACCGACGCTAAGACATCGATCAGAAAAATGATTGCTTAGTGACGGCGGTGCTAGGGGGTGAAAGGGTTATCTGGGGGGTGATCAGGGGGTTAAACCTTTATTAGGGGGGGGGTTAGGGGGCTACACTGGACCTAAAACTAAATGTAGTGACACTTTTACAGTCACAAATGTCACTGATGGCAGTGATCACTAAATAAATGGTCACTGCAATCAGTGACACTGTGACTGGGGGCTGGGGGGGGGCTGGGGGGTGATCTGGGGGTGTCTGGGGGGGCCTGGGGGGGCGATTTATGTGCCTATGTGTCCTGGTGTCAGTGTAGTGTTGTGTGTACTAACCTGGCATCTTCTCCTGTACGGCGCTCGGTATATGTGAGCGCCCCAGGAGAGATGACATCACTTCCTCCTTCCTGGCAGGCAGGGGAAGCTCTCTCATTCGCCGGGAGCGATCGAGAGGAGGTGGCCGGAATCGAACGGCCGTCCCCTCATGCCGGATCACTCCCGAAGGTAAAACGACCACCCACTGTAAAGAAGGGGGGTCCGATCGGACCCCCCAACTATACAAAGGCAATCACGTACATATACGTGATTCTGCCTGTCGGTGCCATTCTGCTGACGTATATTTACAGTGGGCGGTCGTTAAGTGGTTAAAGTGGTGTTCCGGCCGAAATTACACTTTTTAAAAAAAAATACCCCTAGAATACACAATTTTAATGTATTCTAGTAAAGTTAGTCTGTAAACTAAGGTCCGTTTTGTTAGGGTATTACAGCATTTAGATAGTATATAAACTAGAAATAGGCCGTGGCCATTTTAAGTCTGGGCATCTGAAGCCAGACTGCATGTCTTCCTGGATATCAGGCTTGCAAATCTCGCACAAGCAGTGTAATCGGTTTCAGTTTCATGTTACCCTTTCTCTCCAGTTTCATAGCAAGTTGCCGCCCCCTATTTATTTAAACATCTCCTCCCCTCCTCCCCTCCAGTATGTACAACCAATAATATTCTAGAAATACAGAAATCTGTTGCTAAAGGTAAGAGCTTTAAAAATATCCTAATTGTAAACTAAATCATTTGTTTCTGTGCAGATATATCTACATAATAAGATTATATATATATAATGTAGATATATCTGCACAGAAACAAATGATTTAGTTTACAATTAGGATATTTTTAAAGCTCTTACCTTTAGCAGCAGATTTCTGTATTTGAAGATGAGGGATGAGGGACGAGAAGGCCGAAGGTGAGGGATGAGGGGTATGTGTGTGTATCAATCACAGCACATTGCATCACCCCAGCACATCGAATCGCATCATTTTCAGCACATTGCATCACCCCCAGCACATCAAATCACATCACCACAGCACATCAAATCGCATCACCCCAGCACATCAAATCGCATGGCCCACAGAACATTGCATAACCCCCAGCACATCGAATCGCATGGCCCACAGAACATTGCATCACCACAGCACATCGAATCGCAGGGCCCACAGAACATTGCATAACCCCCAGCACATCGAATCGCATCACTCACAGCACATTGCAACACCCCCAGCACATCGAATCGCATGGCCCACAGAACATTGCATAACCCCCAGCACATCGAATCGCATCACCCCAGCACATCGAATTGCATGGCCCACAGAACATTGCATAACCCCCAGCACATCGAATCACATCACCCCAGCACATCGAATCGCATCACTCACAGCACATTGCAACACCCCCAGCACATCGAATCGCATGGCCCACAGAACATTGCATAACCCCCAGCACATCGAATCGCATCACTCACAGCACATTGCAACACCCCCAGCACATCGAATCGCATGGCCCACAGAACATTGCATAACCCCCAGCAAATCGAATCGCATCACCCCAGCACATCTAATCGCATGGCCCACAGAACATTGCATAACCCCCAGCACATCGAATCGCATCACTCACAGCACATTGCAACATCCCCAGCACATCGAATCGCATGGCTCACAGAACATTGCATAACCCCCAGCACATCGAATCGCATCACCCCAGCACATCGAATCGCATGGCCCACAGAACATTGCATAACCCCCAGCACATCGAATCGCATCACTCACAGCACATTGCAACACCACCAGCACATTGAATCACATGGCCCACAGAACATTGCATAACCCCCAGCACATCGAATCGCATCACCCCAGCACATCGAATCGCATCACCCCAGCACATCGAATTGCATAGCCCACAGAACATTGTATAACCCCCAGCACATCGAATCGCATCACTCACAGTACATTGCAACACCCCCAGCACATCGAATCACATGGCCCACAGAACATTGCATAACCCCCAGCACATCGAATCGCATCACCCCAGCACATCGAATCGCATGGCCCACAGAACATTGCATAACCCCCAGCACATCGAATCGCATCACCCCAGCACATCGAATTGCATGGCCCACAGAACATTGCATAACCCCCAGCACATCGAATCGCATCACTCACAGCACATTGCAACACCCCCAGCACATCGAATCGCATGGCCCACAGAACATTGCATAACCCCCAGCAAATCGAATCGCATCACCCCAGCACATCTAATCGCATGGCCCACAGAACATTGCATAACCCCCAGCACATCGAATCGCATCACTCACAGCACATTGCAACACCACCATCACATCGAATTGCAGGGCCCACAGAACATTGCATAACCCCCAGAACATCGAATTGCATCACTCACGGACGGTACATTGCAACACCCCCAGCACATCGAATCACATGGCCCACAGAACATTGCATAACCCCCAGCACATCGAATCGCATGGCCCACAGAACATTGCATAACCCCCAGCACATCGAATCGCATCACCCCAGCACATCGAATTGCATGGCCCACAGAACATTGCATAACCCCCAGCACATCGAATCGCATCACTCACAGCACATTGCAACATCCCCAGCACATCGAATCGCATGGCTCACAGAACATTGCATAACCCCCAGCACATCGAATCGCATCACTCACAGCACATTGCAACACCCCCAGCACATTGAATCACATGGCCCACAGAACATTGCATAACCCCCAGCACATCGAATCGCATCACCCCAGCACATCGAATCGCATGGCCCACAGAACATTGCATAACCCCCAGCACATCGAATCGCATCACCCCAGCACATCGAATTGCATGGCCCACAGAACATTGCATAACCCCCAGCACATCGAATCGCATCACTCACAGCACATTGCAACACCCCCAGCACATCGAATTGCAGGGCCCACAGAACATTGCATAACCCCCAGAACATCGAATTGCATCACTCACGGACGGTACATTGCAACACCCCCAGCACATCGAATCGCAGGGCCCACAGAACATTGCATAACCCCCAGCACATCGAATCGCATCACCCCAGCACATCAAATCGCATCACTCACAGCACATTGCAACACCCCCAGCACATCGAATCGCAGGGCCCACAGAACATTGAATAACCCCCAGCACATCGAATCGCATGGCCCACTGTAAAGTTCTAGAGCGGGGGGGTGGGAGAGATGCGCGGGACGGGTTTTTTTTTTATCACACTGTACCCTTGTTGGGTGCGGGGGGGATGCGCCGCCGCGGGGGTTGTTTTTTTTTGACAGTAGGGGTGGGTACTGCCGCGGGACGGGTTTTTTATTTTTTTCACTGTACAGTAGATGAGCGGGGGGGGGGGTGGGGGCTGGGGGAGTTTTTTTTTACACTGCACTGCAGAGTTGATGCTGAGGGGGGGGGGGGGTGGGTGCTGCCGCCGGACAGTTTTATTTTCTTTTTCACACTGTACTGCAAAGTTGCTGATGATGGGGGATGCTGCCGCGGGACTGTTTTTTTTTCTTTTCTACACTACACTGTAGAGTTGCTGATGAGCGGGGGGGGGGGGTGGGGTGGGGGGTTCTGCCGTGGGACAGGTTTTTTTTTCACACTGCACTGTAGAGTTGATGATGCGCGGGGGGGTGCTGCCGCTGCCATACAATCAACCATTCGACCCACCCACCCCCGCCCACCCGCACCTGTTGTTCCGAATCTCGGAAGGAGAGGAGGGCGGCGGCACGTAACATCATGACAGGTTGAGGCTCGCTGGGGAGGGAGGAGCGGAGGAAGAAGAGGGACATACACACACCAAGGGAGGGCAGGATGGGCGTGCCTTGATTACAATGGGAAGGAGATGCGACGGCACAGAGCCTCCTGGGGTTGATGACAATCATCTCCCAGGAGGCATAGCGGTCAGTGGATGACGCAAGGAGTCCTGGTGCGGCCGCGGCGCGAATTATATAAGTCAGTGTAGTGTATACTGGCCACAGTGTGCACGTAAAACTCACTGCAGACTCTTGCTTTTCTATTACTGATAATACAAGCAGTTGATTGAGCTAATGTCAGAAACCATGAATCAGACCAAGACAGAAGTACAGTTAAATCACACTAGTTTATTAATAAATAATAAAAAGGTAAACAGAGTAAGCGTAGTCAAACATAGCCAGAGTTCAGTAACCGGATCGGGTAGTCGGCCAAGCCAAAGTCCAAGAGCCAGCGATAAAGGTAATAGAACAGCAAGCAGGATCTGTAGCCAGAGGGGACAACAGTCAAGCAGGTCTTCAACTGGAACGCAGAAGAAAGTCTCTTGTGATGTTAACACAGGCGAAGGCAAAGAGCAAATGAAATGGATGTCCTTAAGTAGGCAGAGCTGACGAGCGGATCATCAACAGGTGGATCACTTTGGTGAGATGAAAGCTGGCAATTAGATGACAGCTGGGCTGCCAGCACAGAGAAGGAAGGGCTGAACCCAGCCCCGACAGCTAACCTGCAGTTTCTTAAGTCAGTGTAGTGTATACTGGCCACAGTGTGCACGTAAAGCTCACTGCAGACTATTGCTTTTCTATTACTGATAATACAAGCAGTTGATTTAGCTAACCTGCAGTTTCTTAAGTCAGTGTAGTGTATACTGGCCACAGTGTGCACGTAAAGCTCACTGCAGACTATTGCTTTTCTATTACTGATAATACAGGCAGTTGATTGAGCTAACCTACAGTATATTAAGTCAGTGTACTGTATACTGGCCACAGTGTGCAGCTAAAGCTGACTGCAGACAATTCCTTGTGCACCTACCTATTCCAATACATCAAATAAAGTATGTCTGAAAGGCCAACAAGGAGAGGCAGACACACACACAGGCCAATAAAAGAGGGCAAGCAGGCTCTGTGTCTAGAGGCAACAGTGCTCATCAGCACGTGGCCGTGGGGCACGCTTGTCCTTTTTTATGGCAGCTGGCTGTGTTGAGCCGCAACATGCTGAAGAGTTGGTAGAGAGGATGACCAAGCTATCCTCCTCATCCTCTCTCACCCAGGCTCAGGGTGCTCTGTCTGGCAAAGCAGCTGCCAAAGCGGCCTCTTCCCTCGGCTCAATGGCATCAGTCATTCCTTCCCTAGCCCCACCATGTCCTCCTGAGGAGAGCCCCGAACTGTTTGACCACAGTGTTGGGTACATGCTGCAGGAGGATGCTCAGCGTTTTGAAGGCTCCGATGATGGTACCCAGCTTGAGGAAGGCAGTAACGTGAGCCCAGAGAGAGGGGGTGCCCAAGAAGGACAGCAAACTGGCAGTCATGTTCCCCCAGCTGCAGCATACTGCCAGGTTTGCTCCAGTGATGAGGAGGGAGGGGATGATGAGGTCACTGACTCTACGTGGGTGCCTGATAGGAGAGAGGAGGAGGAGGAGGCACATCTCCAACGAGGCAGGATGCCCTTCAGGGGCCAGCTTAAGGGCAGCACACCGACTGCATCACACCGCAGTGCTCCGCATGTGCAGGGCGCTGCTGTCTCTGTGCGTTATTCCAAAAGTTATTTTTAGACGTGTGCAGCAGATCTTTGCTATTTGCAACATATGTCTGAAGTGTATCTCGCGTGTCCAAAACAGCAGCCGCTTGGGCACCACATGCTTGACCAGACATATGTCGACCTGCCATGCAGTCCATTGGCAAGCGTACATAAAAGACCCACACCAAAGAACAAAGCAGACCTCTCCTTGCTCCTTATCAGCTGGGATCTCCAACCACACTATCGGTACACCAACGTCAGATTGTAGCAGGCAAATTTCCCTGCCCCAGCTGCTGCACCATCAAAAGAAGTTTGCTCCCAGTCATCCACATGCCCAGCGGTTGAATGCTAGCTTGGCTAAATTGCTAGCACTTCAACTGCTGCCTTTTCAGTTGGTAGACTCTGCCCCTTCCGTGAGATTGTGGAATGTGCGGTTCCTCAGTGGCAGGTTCCCAAACTTTTTTTCACGGAAGGCGATTCCGGCTTACTACCGGCATGTGGAAGGCAATGTCTTGGCCTCGCTGTACAGGGCGGTCAGCGGTAAGGTGCATATTACTGCTGACTCATGGTCCAGCAGGCATAGACAGGGATGTTATCTATCTTTCATGGTGCATTGGGTGACTCTGCTGGCAGCTGGGAAGGATGCAGGACAGGGTGCAGTAGTGTTGGAGGTTGTTCCGCCACCATGCCTCCAACATGCTACTAGTGGTAATTCTGACACACCTCTCTCCTCCACCCCCTCCTCTTCTTCTTCCTCCATGGCCTCTTCCTGTGCTGATTTGTCCTCGGAACCAGCGGTGCTCCGTAGGCGTTCAAGGGGCTACGCAAGTACGCAGGCAAAAAGATGCCATGCGGTGCTTGAGCTGGTGCGCTTGGGGGACAGGAGCCACACTGGGGGAGAGATTCTGTCAGCTCTGCAGGGGCAGTCTCAGAGGTGGTTGACGCCACGCCAGCTTAAGCTAGGAATGGTGGTTTGCGACAATGGCACCAACCTCCTCTCCGTCCTCCAACAGGGACAACTGACCCATGTGCCCTGTTTGGCTCATGTCCTTAACTTGGTGGTGCAGCGGTTCATTGGGCAGGTACCCGGGCTTACAGGATGTCCTAAGGCAGGCCAGGAAAGTCTGTGTGCATTTTTGCCGGTCATATAATGCCAGTGCTCGGCTGGCTGACCTCAAAAAGGAATTTAACCTGCCCAAGAACTGCCTAATCTGTGACATGCCCACCAGGTGGGACTCAACGTTGGCCATGCTGCAGCGGCTGCACATGCAGCAGAGGGCCATCAATGAGTATCTGTGCCAATATGGCATGAGGACAGGGTCAGGGGAGCTTGTTTTTTTTTTGCCGCACCAGTGGGTCATGATCAGGGATGCATGCACTGTCTTGTCACCATTTGAGGAGGCCACGAGGATGGTGATCAGTGACAGTGCATGCATCAGTGACACTGTCCCTCTTGTCTACCTGTTGGAGCACATGCTGCGTGGAATAATGGACAGGGCACTTGAGGCAGAACATAGGGAGGAAGAGGAGGACTTCCTTACCTCTCAAGGCCCCCTTTATCCAGACAGTGTTCCTGCTGGCCCGCCTATCACACAGGATGAGGACAAGGAGAAGGAGGAGGAGGAGGATTGTGTCAGCATGGAGGTGGAGTCTAGCACTCAGCATTAGCAGCAGTCTTCAAGGGATCAATTACAGTCCCAAGAAACCCATGGACTTGTACGTGGCTGGGAGGAGGTGGCTGCGGATCATGTCGTCCTTAGTGACCCAGAGGACTCCAGACCGAATGCCCCAGCAAACCTACACTGCATGGCCTCCATGATCCTGCAAAGCCTTCAGAAGGATCCTCGTATTCGTGGTATCAAGGAGAGGGATCATTACTGGCTGGCAACCCTCCTTGATCCACATTACAAGGGTAAGGTTGCAGACCTTATCTTGCCGTCGCAGAGGGAGCAGAGGATGAAACATCTTCGGGAGGCCTTGCAAAAAGGTTTGTGCAATGCGTTCCCAGAGCCTGGGAGGTTAAAAATTCCTGGTCCTGGACAACGTGTTGCTGAGGCTTCGGTCAGTCACAGAAGGAGCGGTGGAGAAGGTGGCCGTCTGACCGATGCGTTCAGACAATTTTTTAGTCCGCAGCCCCAAGGTATGATCGGTTCCAGCAACCATCGCCAGAGTCTGATTTACATGGTGCAGGAATACCTAGGGGCAAGATCAGACTTGGACACCTTTCCCACCGAAAATTCTCTGGGTTACTGGGTCTTGAGGATGGATCACTGGCCAGAGCTTGCACAGTATGCAATTGAGGTACTGGCCTGTCCTGCATCCAGCGTTCTTTCGGAACGCACATTCAGTGCTGCTGGAGGCTTTGTAACCGATCACAGGGTGCGCCTGTCCAACTCGGTCGATCGGCTGACCTTCATAAGAATGAATCAGTGTTGGATCACCACCAGCTACCAAGCACCTAAAGCTGATGTACCCAAATAATTATTTTTTTTGAATGTCAGATCCCTTCAAGACTGCCTATGCTGATGCTGAGTGACTATGCTGTTATGCTGAGTGACTATCCTCTTCCTCCTCAATGATCATGCTGATAGCTTGTAAGAACATTTTTGGTTCTGGGCACCGCCACCAATGGCTAAGGCCCAAATTTTCTGCCCCTGTTTAACAGGGCGTGTAATTCCTATTTTTGCTGCAATACTTTGCAGCAGGGCTCATTCCTGCGCTCCAACTAGAGTTTCTGTGAGGGGTTGCAGTGTTGTGGCACCAGCACCAGTGCCTAAGGCCCAATTTTTCAGCCCCTGTTTAACAGGGCCATGTAATTACAATTCTTGATCTAACATTTCACAGCAGGGCCCATTCCTGTGCCCACCAAGAGTAACTGTGAGGCCTTACAGTGTTGTGGCAACACCAACACCTAAGGCCAAAATTTCTGCAGAGTATATAGGGAAGGCCGCTACTTTCAAACATCCAACTTACAAACGACTCCTACTTGCAAACGGAAGGAGACAACAGGAAGTGAGAGGAAGTCTACCCCTAGGAAGGGAAATTCTCTCCTGTAAGAGTCCCTTGTTTCACTAAAAACCCCAGATTTTCAAAATCCAATTGTCATTGGGACAGAAAGTGAGATGAAATCTTCTGAACAGGTGCACAGACAGCAAAACAAATGTTACAGGGGTGATAACCCTTCCCTATGTTTTCCAAAAATCTTAAAAATTGATTTTTTGGCTGGAGCTACACTTTAAAAATGTACCAGTTCAGAATTACAAACAGATTCTACTTAAGAACAAACCTACAGTCCCTGTCTTGTTTGCTTCTTTTTTGATACATGTTTTTAATGTATTAATTGTTGGGCATCTACAAGGGTGGGCATGGGCTGCAGAAGATAATAATTGAAGGAGTGAAGTGCAGCAGGGACTATGAGTGTTTGAAGGTGTTGAAAATTAGTTCACCCTTTATAAGACAACTGCAGCTAAAAAAAAGGAAGGGCAAAAAGGAAGGGCTCTAAAATGCTCCTGTTGAGTCACAGCTAGAGCCCATCAATCAGCAGGGAGCATGAAATTTGCTGATTGGATAGCTCAAGCTTTAACTTAGTATGAGGTATGTCAGACCTCTGCAGAGAGACCACTGCTTCCACAAAGCTCTACTCTACAGCGTGCTGGCAGGAGACAGGCTTTTCAGGCTATGGCTGCTATCTAAAGAAATCCAGCTGAATACGAAAGAATACTGGAGAATAGAGATTGCAACACCTCTAAATTTGAAACCAATTGGTCCACTTGGAGATCCTTCTCTCTTACTTGTTAACCATTTAGGTAGCTACAAGCTACATCTTTGAATTTTCCTTTTATGTGTTGCTTTATATTAAGTGTAATTAACCCCTGATGCTACATCGTCTGCTTTAGTGTTGGGGGGGCTCATTCCCTCTCCAGACACAGTGTGTACCCATGGGGGTGCCCTTGGGGTGGGTTCCCTCACCCAGTGATCCCTTTAGATGCGACGCATTGTCCTCGCGAGGGGCAGGGTCGAATACCTCTATAGGGGCAAGTGTTACCTAATCATATGTACAGTGGAGACGATGGAAATTGATATGTGAATTACTTTGTTCTATTGTCACAACAGAAAAGTTAAATGTGAATTCCTCTGTAACACTATCCTTTAATTATTCAATAAAAAAAGATTGAAAATAAAGAAAACCAGCTGTAAGACTTAGCACACCTTTTGTGCCAACACACCTGGATGTATTTAGCTGATTTAAATGAAAAGCCCCACTGAGCTTTAACTCAAACCAATATCTTAAAGTGGTTGTAAACCCTTTGCATATACCCAGTGAAGTGACTGGCCTCATGTGATACACAGAGATGAAACGAGTACTTCTATATATGTTGTACCTGTTTATCTGCAGTCTTCTCTTCTCTACATCCAGTTAAAGTGCCAAATTTATACAGCTTGTCTGAGCTTCCAGAAAGTGGGGGGCGGAGAGCTGAAATTACACACTGCAGAGCTCAGGGAGGAAAATAATGAGAGCTCATTGGAGAGAACGGACACACCCCCCTTCACACAGCACACAGGAACAGAGTTAAGGCTGTCAATCACAGGTTGTGTGCTGAGCTCCCTACCTGTCACCTTTTTTCTCTTAGTGTCAGGAAAACTCATCAGAAGTAACTCATGCAGATAGCAGATAGCACAGAAACAAGGCAGCAAAAAAAAAATACACTCAGTGCTATATATTGAGAAAAGTACACACTATAGAGGGATATGCTTTGTTCATATTTCATGTCTGAGGTTTACCACCACTTTAAATCAAATTGATGCTTTACATCAAACACGCTGCATTCACAAAAAACAAACAAAAAAACAAACAAACGACAACTCTTAAAACTGTATAGTTTCCCCTGAAGTTAGCAGCATAATGGGCCCTAATAAGCTCCACTTAATATATAATAATGTACACCAACATTAAAATTTAATTGCTCTCATTGGCATGCAGAGCCAGAATATAGTTTGGCTATTCTGAAGCTAATTAGTAAAACATATTAAAAATAATTAATACCGTACTGCATAGTTATCTTGGAGAGCGTTCATTTAAAAAGCGACTAGCCCCGTCACACGTCTAACAAACGAGACACATCAGGAGCACTCGGGGGACCAGCAGCCGAAGCTAAAGCGCAAGGTCTTTCTGATAAAACCAGCAATGAACAGAAATGTTTTCTCACACTTTCATGAAAAAGAGTCCTCTGGGAGGAATAGTCAGAATGAAACATTTAGGGGATGTTATGCAAAGTTTTTAGCTTCGAGGAAAATTTGTTTCTTAGCACCGACTTGCACAACACAGCTGCTGCACTTTCCAAACCGTGTAGGGATAACGAACCTTGGTGACTCTGGTCGTCCTTTAACCAGTTGCCTACCGCCGTACTTTCATGAACGGCAAAGTGGTGGACGTTTATTTCTGCAATGTCCTTTATAAGTGACACTTGGCTGGCCTCAGACCAAATTTCCAATGTCTTTCAGAGGTTCCCCTTTATCAGGGTTAAACAAATCGTGTTTTGCCAGGTAATGTAATCTGCAATGATCATATTTCTTGCCCGTCAGAAGCCTCCTGTATGAGGAGCTTGAGATAATGAGGGTGCTCTCTTGCATAATTCCCATTTGAGCACCCATAAAAGGTTGAGACAGGGACTTCTAGGGCAATGGAAGGGTGCAGGTGTCGGAAAGCTGGAACCACAGACTTGAACTTGGGAGCTCTGGTGTCAGGTAAGCAGAAGCACAGAGAGGAGGCCCAACTTCACCCAGATCACTAGAGAGCAAAACCAGGTCACAAGCGGAGTTCAGAAACAAATGAGCAGAAAGGCACCAAATCACAAGCAGAGCCAAGATCAGTGGTTGGCAATTAGCAGGCAACAAGGTACAGGATCAATAGGCAAAATCTTCAAGAGCCCCGACTGAGGTAGGTAATAGGCTTGTGCAATTCGTTTCGTAACGAATTGAAATTCGTCCGAATTTAGCAACTTTCGGACATTCGGAAGCATTCGAATTTCCGAACAAAGCAATTACGAATAAGACCGAATCCGAAATAAATTATACCGCAAATAGCGAATGCCCGAATGTCTTCGGCATAATTCGTTATGAAAAAGTTACGAATGTACGAATCCATACGAAGCACAATAACACTCACTCTGCTCTCTGCTTCTCTCTCACCGTGCTGAACTCCCTCTCAAAATGGTGTACAGGGGCGGAGGTTATAGCCGCATGTAAAAAACGAAAGTAAAATACGAGATTTTGAATCCATTCGAAGCACAATAACACTCTGCTCTGCTCTCTGCTTCTCCCTCACCGTGCTGAACCCTCTCAAAATGGTGTACAGGGGCAGAGGCTATAGCCGCATGTAAAAAACGAAAGTAAAATACGAGATTTCGAATCGTTACAAATAACCGCAATGTATTTAGAAAAGTACAAATCCATTCGAAGCACATTAGGCATAATAGGCAGCGTCGTTGTGAGAGAGACACGGAAAATTACGAATCAACGAACCCAAAAAAAGTTACGAAAGTAGGAGTTGTGTCCAGAATCAACGAAAAACAACGTACTCTACCGAAAGTACGAATTATAAAGCAACAAAAAATTCAACGAAAAATGTCGCTTGCAAAAATACGAATGAGTCCGAACACGAAAAATCCCGTCTAGCAAAATTACGAATGATTACGAATCAACAGGACCGGAAAGAAACGAACCGAAACGGAACAAATTTTTCCGTTGTGCACAAGTCTAGTAGGTAACACAGAGAGGCAGCAGATATAAATGGGCAGGGATGGGTCAGACTAGGCACCAGTATCTATGGTGGAGATGCCGGTGTGTCCATGGCTATACAGTTACCGGATCACTTTCACTTTGCTGCTGGGAGACAGCTGTGAAAAACCTGTCTGTTGGTTTGACAAAGAGGTATATCCTCGAAACTGTTGGCTTTACAAAGAGGTATACCCTTCAAAAGCATTGCCGCCCACTCACTAGCAGATCACCCAGCAGCAGGTCCCAGCTGACACTGGTGAGTAGGGATGAGCTTCGTGTTCGAGTCGAACATACGTTCGACTCGAACATTGGCTGTTCGATCGTTCGACGAAGATCGAACGATTTGGGCCGTTCGCGCCAAATTCGAGTGACGCGAACGGCCCACAATGCACTACGCCATCGCAGTGTCATCCAGGCGCTGTGATTGGCCAAGCATGCACTGTGACCCCGCATGCTTGGCCAATCACAGCGCCGGCAGCGAGGAGAGCAATGATTGGCCACAGGCAGGATGCCTGTGGCCAATTATTGCTGAGGGTGTTTAGTACACGCCCCACACTATAAAAGGCCGCCAGCACGGCGGCCTAGTGTAGTGTGTTCCGGAGCAGGGATAGAGTAGCATAGGCAGGGACAGTGACTGTTATTTCTTTCTTGCTTAACCTGGATTCCTTTAGTTTAGGGAAAGAGAAGGATAGGTAGGGAGAGTGTCAGTGTGTTTTGTGCTTCTGCTATAGTGTGCTTAAAAAAAAACATTTATTCTAGGGACAGAAAACTCTAGGTAGGGACAGTGTCAGTTTCTTTCACTCTGCAAGTCCTTGTTTCCAGGGACCTGGAAGGACAGTGAGTGAATTGTCCTTTTGCTATATTGTGATTAAAAAAAACATTTATTCTAGGGACAGAAAACTCTAGGTAGGGACAGTGTCAGTTTCTTTCACTCTGCAAGTCCTTGTTTCCAGGGACCTGGAAGGACAGTGAGTGAATTGTCCTTTTGCTATATTGTGATTAAAAAAAACATTTATTCTAGGGACAGAAAACTCTAGGTAGGGACAGTGTCAGTTTCTTTCACTCTGCAAGTCCTTGTTTCCAGGGACCTGGAAGGACAGTGAGTGAATTGTCCTTTTGCTATATTGTGATAAAAAAAAACATTTTTTTCTAGGGACAGAAAACTGTAGGTAGGGAGAGTGTTTTTTTTCTTTCACTCTGCAAGTCCTTGTTTCCAGGGACCTGGAAGGACAGTGAGTGAATTGTCCTTTTGCTATATTGTGATTAAAAAAAACATTTATTCTAGGGACAGAAAACTCTAGGTAGGGACAGTGTCAGTTTCTTTCACTCTGCAAGTCCTTGTTTCCAGGGACCTGGAAGGACAGTGAGTGAATTGTCCTTTTGCTATATTGTGATTAAAAAAAACATTTTTTTCTAGGGACAGAAAACTGTAGGTAGGGAGAGTATTTTTTTTCTTTCACTCTGCAAGTCCTTGTTTCCAGGGACCTGTAAGGACAGTGAGTTAATTGTCCTTGTGCTATATTGTGCTGAAAAAAACATTTATTCCAGGGACAGAAAACTCTAGGTAGGGACAGTGTCAGTTTCTTTCACTCTGCAAGTCCTTGTTTCCAGGGACCTGGAAGGACAGTGAGTGAATTGTCCTTTTGCTATATTGTGATTAAAAAAAACATTTATTCTAGGGACAGAAAACTCTAGGTAGGGACAGTGTCAGTTTCTTTCACTCTGCAAGTCCTTGTTTCCAGGGACCTGGAAGGACAGTGAGTGAATTGTCCTTTTGCTATATTGTGATAAAAAAAAACATTTTTTTCTAGGGACAGAAAACTGTAGGTAGGGAGAGTGTTTTTTTTCTTTCACTCTGCAAGTCCTTGTTTCCAGGGACCTGGAAGGACAGTGAGTGAATTGTCCTTTTGCTATATTGTGATTAAAAAAAACATTTATTCTAGGGACAGAAAACTCTAGGTAGGGACAGTGTCAGTTTCTTTCACTCTGCAAGTCCTTGTTTCCAGGGACCTGGAAGGACAGTGAGTGAATTGTCCTTTTGCTATATTGTGATTAAAAAAAACATTTTTTTCTAGGGACAGAAAACTGTAGGTAGGGAGAGTATTTTTTTTCTTTCACTCTGCAAGTCCTTGTTTCCAGGGACCTGTAAGGACAGTGAGTTAATTGTCCTTGTGCTATATTGTGCTGAAAAAAACATTTATTCCAGGGACAGAAAACTCTAGGTAGGGACAGTGTCAGTTTCTTTCACTCTGCAAGTCCTTGTTTCCAGGGACCTGGAAGGACAGTGAGTGAATTGTCCTTTTGCTATATTGTGATTAAAAAAAACATTTTTTTCTAGGGACAGAAAACTGTAGGTAGGGAGATTATTTTTTTTCTTTCACTCTGCAAGTCCTTGTTTCCAGGGACCTGGAAGGACAGTGAGTGAATTGTCCTTTTGCTATATTGTGATTAAAAAAAACATTTTTTTCTAGGGACAGAAAACTGTAGGTAGGGAGAGTATTTTTTTTCTTTCACTCTGCAAGTCCTTGTTTCCAGGGACCTGTAAGGACAGTGAGTTAATTGTCCTTGTGCTATATTGTGCTGAAAAAAACATTTATTCCAGGGACAGAAAACTCTAGGTAGGGACAGTGTCAGTTTCTTTCACTCTGCAAGTCCTTGTTTCCAGGGACCTGGAAGGACAGTGAGTGAATTGTCCTTTTGCTATATTGTGATTAAAAAAAACATTTATTCTAGGGACAGAAAACTCTAGGTAGGGACAGTGTCAGTTTCTTTCACTCTGCAAGTCCTTGTTTCCAGGGACCTGGAAGGACAGTGAGTGAATTGTCCTTTTGCTATATTGTGATTAAAAAAAACATTTTTTTCTAGGGACAGAAAACTGTAGGTAGGGAGAGTATTTTTTTTCTTTCACTCTGCAAGTCCTTGTTTCCAGGGACCTGTAAGGACAGTGAGTTAATTGTCCTTGTGCTATATTGTGCTGAAAAAAACATTTATTCCAGGGACAGAAAACTCTAGGTAGGGACAGTGTCAGTTTCTTTCACTCTGCAAGTCCTTGTTTCCAGGGACCTGGAAGGACAGTGAGTGAATTGTCCTTTTGCTATATTGTGATTAAAAAAAACATTTTTTTCTAGGGACAGAAAACTGTAGGTAGGGAGAGTGTTTTTTTTCTTTCACTCTGCAAGTCCTTGTTTCCAGGGACCTGTAAGGACAGTGAGTTAATTTTCCTTGTGCTATATTGTGATTAAAAAAAACATTTATTCTAGGGACAGAAAACTCTAGGTAGGGACAGTGTCAGTTTCTTTCACTCTGCAAGTCCTTGTTTCCAGGGACCTGGAAGGACAGTGAGTGAATTGTCCTTTTGCTATATTGTGATTAAAAAAAACATTTATTCTAGGGACAGAAAACTCTAGGTAGGGACAGTGTCAGTTTCTTTCACTCTGCAAGTCCTTGTTTCCAGGGACCTGGAAGGACAGTGAGTGAATTGTCCTTTTGCTATATTGTGATTAAAAAAAACATTTTTTTTCTAGGGACAGAAAACTGTAGGTAGGGAGAGTATTTTTTTTCTTTCACTCTGCAAGTCCTTGTTTCCAGGGACCTGTAAGGACAGTGAGTTAATTGTCCTTGTGCTATATTGTGCTGAAAAAAACATTTATTCCAGGGACAGAAAACTCTAGGTAGGGACAGTGTCAGTTTCTTTCACTCTGCAAGTCCTTGTTTCCAGGGACCTGGAAGGACAGTGAGTGAATTGTCCTTTTGCTATATTGTGATTAAAAAAAACATTTTTTTCTAGGGACAGAAAACTGTAGGTAGGGAGAGTATTTTTTTTCTTTCACTCTGCAAGTCCTTGTTTCCAGGGACCTGTAAGGACAGTGAGTTAATTTTCCTTGTGCTATATTGTGATTAAAAAAAACATTTATTCTAGGGACAGAAAACTCTAGGTAGGGACAGTATCAGTTTCTTTCACTCTGCAAGTCCTTGTTTCCAGGGACCTGGAAGGACAGTGAGTGAATTGTCCTTTTGCTATATTGTGATTAAAAAAAACATTTTTTTCTAGGGACAGAAAACTGTAGGTAGGGAGAGTGTTTTTTTTCTTTCACTCTGCAAGTCCTTGTTTCCAGGGACCTGTAAGGACAGTGAGTTAATTTTCCTTGTGCTATATTGTGATTAAAAAAAACATTTATTCTAGGGACAGAAAACTCTAGGTAGGGACAGTGTCAGTTTCTTTCACTCTGCAAGTCCTTGTTTCCAGGGACCTGGAAGGACAGTGAGTGAATTGTCCTTTTGCTATATTGTGATTAAAAAAAACATTTATTCTAGGGACAGAAAACTCTAGGTAGGGACAGTGTCAGTTTCTTTCACTCTGCAAGTCCTTGTTTCCAGGGACCTGGAAGGACAGTGAGTGAATTGTCCTTTTGCTATATTGTGATTAAAAAAAACATTTTTTTCTAGGGACAGAAAACTGTAGGTAGGGAGAGTATTTTTTTTCTTTCACTCTGCAAGTCCTTGTTTCCAGGGACCTGTAAGGACAGTGAGTTAATTGTCCTTGTGCTATATTGTGCTGAAAAAAACATTTATTCCAGGGACAGAAAACTCTAGGTAGGGACAGTGTCAGTTTCTTTCACTCTGCAAGTCCTTGTTTCCAGGGACCTGGAAGGACAGTGAGTGAATTGTCCTTTTGCTATATTGTGATTAAAAAAAACATTTTTTTCTAGGGACAGAAAACTGTAGGTAGGGAGAGTGTTTTTTTTCTTTCACTCTGCAAGTCCTTGTTTCCAGGGACCTGTAAGGACAGTGAGTTAATTTTCCTTGTGCTATATTGTGATTAAAAAAAACATTTTTTCTAGGGACAGAAAACTGTAGGTAGGGAGAGTGTTTTTTTTCTTTCACTCTGCAAGTCCTTGTTTCCAGGGACAGAGAAGGACACCTGAAGGTAGCCCTTATTGCTTTTTTCCCATCTCCCTGCAGGCCATCTATTAGAATGTCTGGAAGGCAAACAAGGAGAGGCAGACAGTCAGGAGGCAATAAAAGAGGGCAAGCAGGCTCTGTGTCTGGGGGCAACAGTGCTGGTCGTGGACGCGGTGCATTGTCATCAGCACATGGCCATGGGACACGCTTGTCCTTCTTTTCGGCAGCTGGACATGTTGAGCCACATCATGCCGAAGACTTGGTAGAGTGGATGACCAAGCCCTCCTCCTCCTCCTCATCCTCTCTCACCCAGGCTCAGGGTACTGGAAAAGCAGCTGCCAAAGCGTCGTCTTCCCTGGTATCAATGTCAGACAAATCATCAGTCACTCCTTCCCTAGACCCACCATGTCCTCCTCCTGAGGAGTCCCCCGAACTGTTTCAGCACAGTGTTGGGTACATGCTCCAGGAGGATGCCCAGCGTTTCGAAGGGTCTGATGATGAAACCCAGCTAGAGGAAGGCAGTAGCGTGAGAGCAGACAGAGGGGATGCTCAAGAAGGACACCAATCTGGCAGTCATGTTCCAGCAGCTGCAGCATACTGCCAGATTGGCTCCAGTGATGAGGAGGGAGGGGATGATGAGGTCAATGACTCCACGTGGGTGCCTAATAGGAGAGAGGAGGAGGAGGAGGATGAGGAGGAGGCACATCTCCAACGAGGCAGGATGCCCTTTGGTGGCCAGCGTAAGGGCAGTACACCGACGGAATCACACCGCAGAGCTCCGCCTGTGCAGGGCGCTGCCTCTGCCCGTCATTCAAAAAGTTCTTTGGTGTGGGCCTTTTTTGAGGCTAGTGCATCAGATCGCACAGCTGCTGTTTGCAACATATGTCTCAAGCGTATATCGCGTGGCCAAAACATCAGCCGCTTGGGTACCACATGCCTGACCAGACATATGTTGACCTGCCATGCAGCTCGTTGGCAAGCCTACCTCAAAGACCCACACCAAAGAACAAAGCGGACCTCTCCTTGCACCGCATCAGCTGGGATCTCCAACCCCACTATAACTTCAGTCCTCTCTGAAACATGCACTGAGAGGAATGAAGGTGTAGAATTAGGTGTGTCACAGCCAAGTACTTGCGCCCACTCTGCTAGCAGTACACCGACGTCCGATTCTAGCAGGCAAATTTCCCTGCCCCAGCTGCTGGACCGTCGAAAGAAGTTCACTCCCAGCCATCCACATGCCCAGCGGTTGAATGCTAGCTTGGCTAAATTGCTAGCGCTTCAACTGCTGCCTTTTCAGTTGGTAGACTCGGCCCCCTTCCGTGAGTTTGTGCAATGTGCGGTTCCTCAGTGGCAGGTTCCCAAACGCCACTTTTTCTCACGGAAGGCTATTCCGGCTCTCTACCGGCATGTGGAAGGCAATGTCTTGGCCTCGCTGGACAGGGCGGTCAGCGGTAAGGTGCATATTACCGCTGACTCATGGTCCAGCAGGCATGGACAGGGACGTTACCTTTCTTTCACGGCCCATTGGGTCACTCTTTTGGCAGCTGGGAAGGATTCAGGACAAGGTGCAGTAGTGTTGGAGGTTGTCCCACCGCCACGCCTCCAAAATGCTACTACTGGTTGTGACACACCTCTCTCCTCCACCCCCTCCTCTTCTTCTTCCTCCATGGCCTCTTCCTGTGGTTTGTCCTATGAACCAGCGGTGCTCCGTAGCCGTTCACGGGGCTACGCAAGTACGCAGGCAAAAAGATGCCATGCCGTGCTTGCGCTGGTGTGTTTGGGGGACAGAAGCCACACTGGGGCAGAGGTCCTGTCTGCTCTGCAGGGCCAGGCCGAGAGGTGGTTGACGCCACGCCAGCTTAAGCCAGGAATGGTGGTTTGCGACAATGGCACCAACCTCCTCTCCGCCCTCCGACAGGGACAACTGACCCATGTGCCCTGTGTGGCTCACGTCCTTAACCTGGTGGTGCAGCGGTTCTTGGGCAGGTACCCGGGCTTACAGGATGTCCTGAGGCAGGCCAGGAAAGTCTGTGTGCATTTCCGCAGATCTTATAATGCCAGTGCTCGCCTGGCTGAGCTGCAAAAGGAGTTGAACCTGCCCAAGAACCGCCTTATATGTGACATGCCCACCAGGTGGAACTCAACGTTGGCCATGCTGCAGCGGCTGCACACGCAGCAGAGGGCCATCAATGAGTACCTGTGCGACTACGGCACCAGGACAGGGTCAGGGGAGCTTGGTTTTTTTTCTCCACGCCAGTGGGGCATGATCAGGGATGCATGCACTGTCCTGGCACCATTTGAGGAGGCCACGAGGATGGTGAGCAGTGACAGTGCATGCATCAGTGACACTGTACCTCTTGTCCACCTGTTGGAGCACACGCTGCGTGGAATAATGGACAGGGCACTTGAGGCAGAACAGAGGCAGGAAGAGGAGGACTTCCTTGCCTCTCAAGGCCCCCTTTACCCAGACAGTGTTCCTTCTGTCCCACCCATCGCACAGGAAGAGGAGGAGGAGGAGGAGGAGGAGGAGGATTGTGTCAGCATGGAGGTGGAGGCTGGCACTCAGCATCATCAGCAGCAGTCTTTTAGGGATGATTTACAGTCCCAAGAAACCAGTGGACTTGTACGTGGCTGGGAGGAGGTGGCTGCGGATCATGTCGTCCTTAGTGACCCAGAGGACTCCGGAGCGAATGCCTCAGCAAACCTACGCTGCATGGCCTCCCTGATCCTGCAAAGTCTGCGGAAGGATCCTCGTATTCTTCGGATCAAGGAGAGGGACCATTACTGGCTGGCCACTCTCCTTGATCCACGGTACAAGGGTAAGGTTGCGGACCTTATGTTACCGTCGCAGAGGGAGCAGAGGATGAGACAACTCCGGGAGGCCTTGCAGAAAGGTCTGTGCAACGCGTTCCCAGAGACTGGGAGGTTGCAAACTCCTGGTCCTGGACAACGAGTTGCTGAGGCTTCGGCCAGTCAAAGAAGGAGCGGTGGGGAAGGTGGCCGTCTGACCGATGCGTTCAGACAATTCTTTAGTCCGCAGCCCCAAAGTATGATTGGTTCCAGCAACCATCGCCAGCGTCTGATAAACATGGTGCAGGAATATCTAGGGGCAAGGTCAGACTTGGACACCTTCCCCACCGAAAATCCTCTGGCTTACTGGGTCTTGAGGATGGATCACTGGCCAGAGCTTGCACAGTATGCAATTGAGCTACTGGCCTGTCCTGCATCCAGCGTTCTTTCGGAACGCACATTCAGTGCTGCTGGAGGATTTGTCACGGATCACAGGGTGCGCCTGTCCACCGACTCGGTTGATCGACTGACTTTCATCAAGATGAACCAGTCTTGGATCACCACCAGCTACCACACACCTGATGCTGATATAACAGACTAATTGATTTTAAAATGTCACATCCCTTCAAGACTGATGCTGATGCTGAGTGCCTGTGCTGTTATGTTGACTGCCTATCCTCCTCCTCCGAGTCCTCAATGATACGATTGATGATGATAGCTTGGAAGATCATTTTTGTTTATGGGTGCCGCCACCAGTGCCTAACGCCCAATTTTTCAGCCCCTGTTTAACAGGGGCGTGTAATTACAATTTTTGAAGCAATACTTTGCAACAGGGCTCATTGCTGTGCTCCAAGTACAGTATCTGTGAGGAGTTGCAGTGTTGTGCCACCAGTGCCTAAGGCCCAATTTTTCAGCCCCTGTTTAACAGGGGCGTGTCATTACAATTTTTGAAGCAATACTTTGCAACAGGGCTCATTGCTGTGCTCCAAGTACAGTATCTGTGAGGGGTTGCAGTGTTGTGCCACCAGTGCCTAAGGCCCAATTTTTCAGCCCCTGTTCAACAGGGGCATGTAATTACAATTCTTGATCTAATAATTCACAGCAGGGCCCATTGCTGCACCCACCAAGAGTAACTGTCAGGGCTTACAGTGTTGTGGCACCAGCACCACCATCAAAGGCCCAATTTTTACTACCACTGTTCAACAATTATATGTAATTAAAATTCCTGATATAATAGTTGACAGCAGGGCGTTCCAGCACCAACCAAGAGTAACTGTGAGTGCTTACAGTGTTGTGCCAACACCAACAACTAAGGGGCCTATTTCTGCAGAGTATATACGGCAGGTCCCTACTTTCAAACATCCAACTTACAAACGACTCCTACTTGCAAACGCAAGAAGACAACAGGAAGTGAGAGGAAATCTACCACTAGGAAGGAAAATTCTCTCCTGTAAGAATAAATATGGGAGAAAGGTGTCTCCTCTGTACTGATGCTTTATCAGCAATCCTTGTTTCAAGAAAAACACCACATTTCAAAAACAGTTGTCATTGGGACGGAAAGTGAGGTGAAATGTTCTGAACAGGGGCACAGACAGCAAAACAAATGTTACAGGGGTGATAACCCTTACCTATGTTTTCCAAAAAGTTTAAAAATAGATTTTTGGGCTGGAGCTACACTTCAACAATGTACCTGTTCAAAATTACAAACAGATTCTACATAAGAACAAACCTACAGTCCCTGTCTTGTATGCACCGCCTGTATACGGCTGTTCAGAGTATATAGGGCCTTTTTTATTTTATGTGCGGGGTTCCCCTTAATATCCATACAAGACCCAAAGGGGCTGGTAATGGGCTGGGGTAGGGGGGGGGGGGGGTCATGGGGTAGCTATGCCATTTTTCTTAAAGAATTTCATCCATATTACCGGGACCAGACATTACATTAAAGCCGCAAGCAGTTTTAAATGGCTTTTTTTTCCTTTAGAAGTGTCATTTTGTGCAGGGACAGTTCTAAACACGGGAAACACGTGGCACTTCACAGGCATACTTTAGACACCCCCCAGGTACGATATTTAAAGGAATATTTGACTTTTTTTTTTTCACTTTATGCATCATTAAAATGACTGCTCCCGAAAAACGACCGTTTTTAAAACTTCTTTTTGCATTGATACATGTCCCCTGGTGCAGAACCCGGGTTCCCAAACCCTTTTTAGGACAATAACATGCATAATAGTTGTTATAATTAGCACTTTAGAATTCGAACGTTCGCATCCATTGTATTTAATAGGGTTCTAATGTTCGTTCGAACTTCCGGTCCGTTCGCGGGTTCTGGTGCGAACCGAACCCGGGGGTGTTCGGCTCATCACTACTGGTGAGTCCTGTACTACGCCTTCACTGACTGTACTGTGATGCCTTGATCTTGCACTGCTCCTTGCTGTTGTAATGTGAGTCTGCTATTGTGTTTTGTCCAATAAACATATACAGCTTTCTAATCGGATCCCCTGTTCTTGCTAACTTTTGTTTTCTGTGTACTAGGCATGACCAGCTTAGGGTTACAGGAGGAGTCTGCAGGAACCGATCCACAGCTGATTACTGATATGTGTTGACTGTTGACGGACATTAGTTTAATTTTATGCTTCTCCTGGACTGGTAGCATTTTGGTGTATTGTGTGCTTCTACTTGTTATTTTTAAACTGCCCACTTTCCTGTGAGACAATAACCACAATAGCCCCTTGGCCTTCTACAATAGTCCTATAGCCCTATACACAAAAAGTCCTATGCCCCCCCCCCCCACAATGGCCACCTACCACAAAATTTTCATTGGCTCCCACAATAGTTCTACAGCCTCCCACAATAGTCTCATGGCCTCACACCCTAGTCATACAGCTTCCCACAGTAGTTTAATGGCCTCCTATAATAATTCCACAGCCTACCCCAATAGCCCCATAGCCTCCCTCACACAAACGTTTTAAAGCCTCCCACAATAATCGTATGGCCTGCCACTATATTTACATTGCCTCCCACAGTTTTTTCATGGCCTACTGCATTATTCCTACAGCCTCACACAATAGTCCTATGGCCTTACTACAATATTTCCATTGCCTTCCACAGTAGCTCTGCAGCTTATAGTTGCATGGCCTCAAAGAGCAGTCGTATAGCTTACATCTATAGTTCCATGGCCTCCTATAATAGTTCCATGGCCTACGCCAATAGTCCCACAGACTCCCACAATAGCCATGTGGCCTTATACAATAGCCATATAGCTTCCCACAACAGTTCAATGGCCTGCTACAATTAAGCATGTGCATTTTGTTTCGTTCCGAATCGAAATTCGGACGAATTTTCATTATTCGGACGTTCGGATGCATCCGAATTAACGAATTACAATGCTAACGAATTCAACCGAATCCGAAATAAAGTTTTGAATCGAAAAACTACGGGCGAAATTCGAATCGAATTTGAAAAAAATTCTAGTCGTATTGAATTTGAAAACAATTAGTATAGAATCGAAAATATTGGAAAGAATCGAATAGAAAAACAATAGAACAGAATAGAATAACATACAATATATATATTATATTTTATTCTATTCTGTTCTATTTCTTTCTAGTCTATTTTCTATTTCTATTCTAATCTTTTCTAATTGGAATTCGAAAAATCGGTCGCATTCGAAAATATTTCAACCAAATTCGAAAATATTTTTACCGGATTTGATAATATTTCATCCGCATTCGTTAATATTTCAACCAAATTCGATAATATTTCAACCGGATTCGAAATTATTCCAACCGAATAGAAAAGACCATGTTCCGACATTCGAATTTCGTATAGAATGAATTCAAATTCCAATTAGAAAAGATTAGACTAGAAATAGAAAATAGACTAGACTAGGGAAATGGCTGCTAATAGTTTGCAGGAGACCTGCAAAAAAAATATGAAATAGATGCTTATAGTCTGCAGATCTGTTGAGAAAATGAAATAGATACTAATAGTCTGCAGGAGATCTGCAAAAAAATTATATAAATGCTAATAGTCTGCAGGAGATTGGATGGAAATAAATAGTAATCTGCAAAAAAATAATGAAATAGATGCTAATAGTCTGCAGGAGATCTGCTGAAATAAAGGAAATGGCTGCTCTAATGCAAAAAAAGAAAAGAAAAATGAAATAGGTGATAATAGTCTGCAGGAGATCTGCAAAAAAAAAATGAAATAGATGTTAATATACTGCAGGAGATCTGATGGAAATAAATAGTAATCTGCAAAAAAAGAAAAAAAAAATGAAATAGATGCTATTTATTTCCATCAGATCTCCTGCAGTATATTTCCATCAGATCTCCTGCAGTATATTAACATCTATTTCATTTTTTTTGCAGATCTCCTGCAGACTATTAGCATCTATTTCATTTTTCTTTTCTTTTTCTTTTTTTTTGCATTAGAGCAGCCATTTCCTTTATTTCAGCAGATCTCCTGCAGACTATTAGAATCTATTTCATTTTTTTTTTTTGCAGATTACTATTTATTTCCATCCGATCTCCTGCAGACTATTAGCATTTATATAATTTTTTTGCAGATCTCCTGCAGACTATTAGTATCTATTTCATTTTCTCATCGGATCTGCAGACTATAAGCATCTATTTCATATTTTTTTTTTTTTTTGCAGGTCTCCTGCAAACCATTAGCAGCCATTTCCCTAGTCTAGTCTATTTCTAGTCTATTTTCTATTTCTATTCTAATCTTTTCTAATTGGAATTTGAATTCATTCTATACGAAATTCGAATGTCGGAACATGGTTTATTATAATCTTTTCTATTTGGTTGGAATAATTTCGAATCCGGTAGAAATATTTTCGAATTTGGTTGAAATATTTTCGAATGCGACCGATTTTTCGAATTCCAATTAGAAAAGATTAGAATAGAAATAGAAAATAGACTAGAAAAACAATAGAACAACAGAATAGAATATAGATACTATCTATTTCATTTTTAATTTTTTTTGCAGATTACTATTTGTTTCGGATGAGACCTGCAAAAAAAAAGAAAAAATGAAATAGATGTTAATATACTGCAGGAGATCTGATGGAAATAAATAGTAATCTGCAAAAAATCCGATTGAAATATTATTGAAACCGGTTGAAATGTTTTCGAATTCGGTTGAAATATTTTCGAATCCGGTTGAAATAGTTTTGAATGCGGTTGAAATAATTTCGAATCATGTTGAAATAATTTCGAATCCGGTAGAAATATTTTCGAATTCGGTAGAAATATTTTCGAATGCGACCGATTTTTCGAATTCGGTCGAAAACGAAACGAAATCCGAAAACGAATTTAACAAATTTAACGAATCTAACTAAACGAAATTAATTAATTAACAAATTAAAACGAAACAAAACTAAACAATTTTTTTCCTTTTGCACATGTCTAGCTACAATAGCCCTCCAGCTTCACACAGTAGTTCCATAGCCTCCTGAAATAGTGCATCAGCCTCTATTGGAGAGTCTACCTTGCTCTCCAGTGTTCAGAAAACGGAAGCAAACTTGAACTTTACAGTAAGATGCAAACTTCTTCACATTTTTCAGGATGGCAGGTAGCTATTTTCCCTTCTGTACCATTGCACTTTGCTTTGACAAATGACATCAGTAGGGCTCCATTAGGTGTATTAAGTGTTTTCCCTTTTTTCTTTCCTTTTAGCTTTTCCTCGATAACTGACTGTTGGTCCCATTTGGTGATGAAAGACTTGAACTCTGTTCCTTGTGCTGACATGGTCACTAAGTAGGAGTAAGATTCATTTGTGGTAATGCTGAGAGGTTGTGACAGCGGAGGTGTTTATATGAGTCAGCCGTGTCAGCTCCGCACGCTGAAAATCTCAATATTAACTGCTTCAGCAACCATACCTGTACACCTCCTATGGAGCAGAGAGATTTTTAAACATCTGCAAGGTGCCTTCGATAAAATTGTCATTACTTGAAAGAACATAACAATACTTACTGTCTTTACATATTTTTTTGTATATATAAAATGCTGTGAAAAACTATTTGCCCCCTTTCTGATTTTTTTATTTTTTTTGTATATTTGTCACACTTAAATGACTCATATCATCAAACTAATTGTATTATTACACAAAGATAACCCGAGTAAATACAAAATGCAGTTTTTAAATAATGGTTTCATTTATTAACCGCTTGCCGACCGGCTCACGACTATATACGTTGGCAAAATGGCACGGACAGGCAAATCGACGTATATTTACGTCACTTTGAATTTGCCGTCGCGTGCGCGCGCCGCCGGCGGCACGCGTGTCCTTGCCGCGAGCTTCATGACCGTGCCCGCAGTACCCGCGGACTCAATGTCCGCCGGTGTCCCGCGATCGGGTCACAGAGCTGCAGAACAGGGAGAGGCCAGTGTAAACAAGCATCTCCCCGTTCTGCCTAGTGACACTGTCACTGATTGTATGCTCCCTCTCATCGGGAGCAGCGATCAGTGATGTGTCACTCGTAGCCACGCCCCCTAACAGTTAGAATCACTCCCTAGGACACACTTAACCCCTTCCTAGCCCCCCTAGTGATTAACCCCTTCATTGCCAGTCACATTTACACAGTAATCAATGCATTTTTATAGCACTGATCGCTGTATAATTGTTAATGGTCCAACATAGCGCCAAAAGTGTCCGATGTGTCCGCCATAATGTCTCAGTCACGATAAAAAAAAAAAAAACGCTGATCGCCGCCATTACTAGTATTTTTTTTTATAAAAATGCCATAAAACTATCCCCTATTTTGTAGATGCTATAACTTTTGCGCAAACCAATCAATAAACGCGAATGCCCTGTACACACGATCGGATTTCCGATGGAATAAAATTCAATAGAATTTTCCGTTGGAATTCCGATGAAGTTGACTTCCATCAGTCTTGCATACACACCATCAGACAAAATTACGACCGTCCAAAACGCGGTGACGTAAAACACCCTGACGAGCCGAGAAAAATTAAGTTCAATGCTTCTGAGCATGCGTCGGTTCTTTCTCCGTTGGAGTTCCACACAGACGATCGGAATTTCCTATCGGTTTTTTTTCCCATCGGAAAAATTTAAAACATGTTCTATTTTTTTACACCGATGAAAAAAAGTCACATGGGGCCCACACACACACAATCGTTTTTTCCAATGAAAAAAGTCCATCAGACTTTATCGGAAAAAACGATCGTGTGTACAGGGCATTATTGTGATTTTTTTACCAAAAATATGTAGAAGAATACGTATCGGCCTAAACTGAGGAAAAAATGTGTTTGTTTATATATTTTTTGGGGATATTTATTATAGCAAAATGTAAAAAATGTTGAATTTTTTTCAAAATTGTCACTCTATTTTTGTTCATAGTGCAAAAAATAAAAACCACAGAGGTGATCAAATACCACCAAAGGAAAGCTCTATTTGTGGGGAAAAAATGATGTCAATTTTGTTTGGGAGCCACGTCGCACGACCGCGCAATTGTCAGTTAAATCGACGCAGTGCCGAATCTCAAAAAGTGGCCCGGTCATTTGGCAGCCAAATGGTCCAGGGCTGAAGTGGTTAAGGCAAAAAAAGCTATCCAAACCTGCCTGGCTTCATGTGAAAAAGTAATTGCCCCCTAAACCTAATAACTGGTTGTGCCACCCTTGTCGGCAACAACTGCAATCAAGCGTTTGCGATAATGGCAATGAGTCTTTTACATTGCTGTGGAGCAATTTTGGCCCACCCTTCTTTGTAGAATTGTTTTAATTCAGCCACATTGAAGGGTTTTCCTGCATGAACGGCCTGTGTAAGGTCATGATACAGCATCTCAATTGGATTTAAGTTCGTGGTTTGACTAGGCCACTCCAAAACCTAAATTTTGCTTTGTTTGAACCATTTGGAGGTGGACTTGCTGTTGTGTTTCAGATCATTGTCCTTCTGCATAACCCAAGTGCACTTGAGCTTGAAGTCACGAACTGATGGCCGGACATTCTCTTTTAGGATTTTCTGGTATCTCAGAATTCATGGTTCCATCAATTATGGTAAGTCGTACAGGTCCTGAAGCTGCAAAGCATCCCCAGACCATCAAACTACCACCACCATGTCTGACTGTTGGTATGATGTTGTATGATGATGTTGAACGCCTTCTTTGCCTTTCTCTATTGATGCTGAGTAGGTGTTCGACCGTGTGCATTGGAACTAAATGTCACAAGTCCATCAGAGGTTTGGTCTTCAAGGCTCCATTTTATTGGCAATAAACATTAGCACTGTATTCCTCCCATTTGGCCCAGGTGTACAGAGAACATGTTATCCAAACCCTTTGTCATATCAAACAGTACGAGACAAGGATGTCCGCTATCACCTACAATATTTTACTTAGTGATTGAACCTTTGGCAGAGAGAATCCGTTCGGATCCACAAGTAACAGGGTTCCTATTTTGAGATAGACCCCATATCATTACCTTATTTGCGGACGATATCATTCTTATTTTAACAAACCCTCACACCTCTCTTCCTAGGGCTCATAAACTTTTGACGGAATTTAGTCAGCTATCGTACTATAAGGTCAATCACGCCAAATCTCTAATATTGAATTTAGGCATCCCTAACCATAATGTTTCTAGCTTGAAATACAAGTTGCCGTACACCTGGGCCAAGAAAGGCATAACCTATCTTGGTATCACTATCACACATACTTGTGCTTCCCTTGCAGATGCTAATTATATACCAATGCTAGCCAAAATTGACAAAGAAATTAAAAACTTAGCTAAAGATTGGCTGCGTATAAGATGCCCATACTCCCTCAAATACTATATTTATTTAGAACTCTCCACATTCCACTGAAGTCAACATACATAAAAGATCTAACATCACTAATGAAAAAAATGTATTTGGCAGGAGAAGAGAGCCCGCTGCTTCCATATATTTTTAATAAAACATAGAGCAGCTGTTCACGTGGATGCCACGTGAATGCCCTTAAACACTGGTTCAACCCAGCAGCTGAACCCCGGTGGCTGAACATTGAGCAAGGTCTTAACAATAACTTGAATCTCTGCTCTAGGCTATATGCAGATATGTGGAAACCACTAAATCTAAACATGCTCCCTCCCAACACTAAGGCATCCATAATTGCTTGAAGAGCAATGGCACGGCTTACTTCACACTCATCTCAGCACCACAAATTAGATATCCCGTTTACTACTCTTCCACACCTTCGCGGGCTTGTCCATAAAGGGCTGGGAGGACTGGGGACTACAGCAGATAGATGATCTTTACTCGAATGGGGCCCCAATTACACCAGAGAATACCATATCCAAATTTAAACTACCCAACTCAGCATTTACACTGTGTCGTATATATACAGCTTCTTATCATCTTAACCTCCTCCACTAATCACAGTACACTCCAAAATATGGCAATACTATGGAAATACCCTTAAGTCAGTAAGAGATACAACTCTCTTTTACAGATTACTGCAAGACAAATTGACCTTCCATAAAACAAACTCAATGATAAAATGGGAAACGGATCTAAAAGCCTCTTTCACTAGTACTCAGTGGACGTGAGCTATAAGATACACATACTCCATTACTCACTGTGTGAACCACGGGGAGCTAGCACTTATGATAAAACACCAATGGTATCTTATCCCCTACAGGTTAGCGTCCATATACAAAATAAGTTCATCATTAGGTTGGTGTGGCTGTGGCTCCCCGGGTACCCTTGTACATAGCCTTTGGGCATGTAATAGCATTCGTAGTTCCTGGCAGAAAACATTTCTAATGATTTCAGAAGGCCTCAATTCGCGGTATAGTAGCCAATATCTTACTCTCAACCAAGTTAATTCCCACCAAGCATTAGAAACAAGACCTGGCTCCTAATCCGTCAGAGGTTACCAATGTTACCCCACAACATTATTTATATGTGTAGCGGCCTCACCCCATCTCTTTTGTCTAGGGGTATCACATACGACAGGGTGAGATGCGCTACGGCCCATGTCCTCCCCATAGCTGTGGGTGAGGTGAAGGCCAGTACCAGATATTTTCCTCGGGCCTGTGTGTTTTAGTCAAGGATCAAGTCCTGCCGTGCCAACACTTCCCTTTGCTCCCATTAACCAGAGTTCCACACCGATCACAGTCCAACTCTTGTTTTATTGCATAACTCACAATAAACAGTGCTTCAGTAGCCAACTGGTTGAGACCCAATAACAGTTTGATACGGTGGAATAAGCAGGTCGAGGCACTATCCTGATTGTACACTAAACCACTGTGATTTCACCAGCGGTTACTATAGCCTTGGCTAGAGAGAACTTAGAACTTGAGAGTCTCTAACAGCGACTCAAGAGAACGTAGATAGGAGTACCTTTGCTGCGTTGCGGCCCCTGTCAGGGGAAGATGTCCCTCCAAGGGAGTTACCGGAGGCCCATCCGTCACCGGGTTGATGCTGCTCCAGACTCTCCGAATGGGTAACCTCCCCGGCCTCCTCGCCTCAGACATGGGCCCCATCCACTTCAGGGACCCTCGGACTTCTCCACCCTCGCGGGACCCAGTCGAAGTCACTGAGCCCCAGGCCTCCTGGTTTAGTACCTCACTCCAGGCTGAAGGTGCCTGGGATGGACTCCAACTCCATTCCGGTCAGGCCTAGGGTACCTGGGCCGGAACTCAGAACCGCCCGCACCCAGGCCTAAGGTGTCTGGGCGCGAGATGAAGAAACTCCAGAAGAGGAAGACCTCGTGGCCAGGGCGTCTCCCCCTTATATCCCCTCCATCGACGCCACGGCAGGTTCCCCGCCCTCGCCGTACCATCTCCGAGAAGGGACAAAAAGGACAGCACTATGGCAGTAAATCTACCTTGAGCCTGCGGGCACCCCGCCACCCACAGGCCAAGGAGATTATTACACCGCCCAATCCTCCACAAATACAAATGGTCCAATTACTCTCATAATTTACACACCTGGATCATACTACCACCCAGGTGTACCCCACCTAAATTTAGAGACCCCGCTACATATGAAAAATCCTTGGTTCCACACCTAAGTTCCTCCTGTGCCTTCGAACACATATGGGGACCGTGGGTTTCCAGGTATCCACCCTAAGATCCAGGTTACCCTCGAAACAAGTTAAACTATGTTAATTATTACTATTAATGTTTGTCAATGTTTAATTATAACACATTCCATGCTGCCTTGTGATCTATGGATTAGATAACCATGATCCTGCTGATGTGGTTGAATTTAAATAAGTGCCTTATAAACCTACTACTTTTATCCTCGATACATCTATTGAACTTAATGTTATCCTAATGTGTATACTGCAACTAGCGGTTGCAACTATACTGCAACTAGCGGTTGCATCCGCAAACCATTTAATGTTTATAAACAACAGAATCCTATCAGAGGAAATATAATGAATGGTGAAAATATATACACACAAAATGTATAAGTGAGTGATATTGAGAAATACCCTCCCACCTGGCTGCTGCAAGCACAGAAAACGTGTTTACTTCACATAGATAAAACAGATAACAAAACAGGGCTGTGCTACCAAAATAAATACTGTAACTACAAATTGCTGAATGTTGATATTCAAATGAATAAGTGATCAAAAAAAGCAAGATACAAGGTGCACAGTCAATTATTCAGATAGGGTGTGTAGTGCACTCACCCCCTTTTACCTGCCTTTGGCTCCTCGCAGGAAGAGAGGGCACACCACACCACATGCCCGTACTCTCCTGTGTGAAGAGGTTGAGCGGTGTTATGAAACAGGTCTCCGCAGCGAGGTTCTCCAGAGAATGGTTCCCATCTCTATGCTCAAGACAAGTCTCTATTTCCCCCAATGACTCCAAGGTCCACACCAGCTGTAACTCCAACGTAGAGTTTATTTTGCTTAAAGCACAGTCTCTTGACAGAAAGGTTGGAGGGAGAACAGGACAGTATAAGGTGTGGGAGAGGTCCAGGCACAAATGAAATACACTTCACTGCTCGGCTTCTCAAGCAGACTTGGCCCATTTGGATAGTCTCCCTAGAGAGGGGACTAGCAGCCAAATGGTACTCTAACTAGATATACAGTCTCTGCACAAACTGATGAACTTGGTCTCTGCCACAGACCTGGTGAACTTGGTCTCTAATAGGGATGAGCTTCGTGTTCGAGTCGAACATACGTTCGACTCGAACATCGGCTGTTCGATCGTTCGACGAAGATCGAACGATTTGGGCCGTTCGCGCCAAATTCGAGTGACGCGAACGGCCCACAATGCACTACGCCATCGCAGTGTCATCCAGGCGCTGTGATTGGCTAAGCATGCACTGTGACCCCGCATGCTTGGCCAATCACAGCGCCGGCAGCGAGGAGAGCAATGATTGGCCACAGGCAGGATGCCTGTGGGCAATTATTCTTGAGGGGGTTTAGTACACGCCCCACACTATAAAAGGCCGCCAGCGCGGCGGCCTTGTGTAGTGTGTTCCGGAGCAGGGAAAGAGAAGCATAGGCAGGGACAGTGTCATTTTTTTTCCTTTACTAATCCTGGATTCCTTGTGTTTAGGGACAAATAAGGATAGGTAGGGAGAGTGTCAGTGTGTTATTCTGTGCTAAACCTTGTTTGTAGGGACAGAGAGGTACAGTGAGGGAAAGTGTCAGTGTGCTATTCTGTTCTAAACCATATTTGAAATCCTTGAGTTTAGCGACAGAGAGGTACAGTGAGGGAAAGTGTCAGTGTGCTATTCTGTGCTAAATCTTGTTTGTAGGGACAGAGTAGGACAGTGAGTGAAACTGACAGTGTGCTATTCTGTTCTAAACCAATCTTGCTGAACCATATTTGAAATCCTTGAGTTTAGGGACAGAGAGGTACAGTGAGGGAAAGTGTCAGTGTGCTATTCTGTGCTAAATCTTGTTTGTAGGAACAGAGTAAGACAGTGAGGGAAAGTGTCAGTGTGCTATTCTGTTCTAAACCAATCTTGCTGAACCATATTTGAAATCCTTGAGTTTAGGGACAGAGAAGGACACTCGTGGAAACTCTCAGTGTGCTATTCTGTGCTAAATCTAGTTTGTAGGGACAGAGTAGGACAGTGAGTGAAACTGACAGTGTGCTATTCTGTTCTAAACCAATCTTGCTGAACCATATTTGAAATCCTTCAGTTTAGGGACAGAGAAGGACACTCGTGGAAACTATCAGTGTGCTATTCTGTGCTAAATCTTGTTTGTAGGGACAGAGTAGGACAGTGAGGGAAAGTGTCAGTTTGCTATTCTGTTCTAAACCAATCTTGCTGAACCATATTTGAAATCCTTGAGTTTAGGGACAGAGAAGGACACTCGTGGAAACTCTCAGTGTGCTATTCTGTGCTAAATCTAGTTTGTAGGGACAGAGTAGGACAGTGAGTGAAACTGACAGTGTGCTATTCTGTGCTAAACCAATCTTGCTGAAGCATATTGCAAATCCTTGTGTTTAGGGACAGAGAAGGATAGGGAGGGGACAGTGTCAGTGTCATTGTTGCTAAGCCTCCTGCACAGTATACACCTGAAGGTAGCCCTTATTGCTGTTTTTCCCATCTCCCTGCAGGCCATCCATTAAAATGTCTGGAAGGCAAACAAGGAGAGGCAGACAGTCAGGAGGCAAAAAAAGAGGGCAAGCAGGCTCTGTGTCTGGGGGCAACAGTGCTGGTCGTGGACGCGGTGCATTGTCATCAGCACATGGCCATGGGACACGCTTGTCCTTCTTTTCGGCAGCTGGACATGTTGAGCCACATCATGCCGAAGACTTGGTAGAGTGGATGACCAAGCCCACCTCATCCTCCTCATCCTCTCTCACCCAGGCTCAGGGTACTGGCAAAGCAGCTGCCAAAGCGTCCTCTTCTCTGGTATCATTATCTTCATTAGTCAATCCTTCCCTAGACCCACCATGTCCTCCTCCTGAGGAGTCCCCCGAACTGTTTGAGCACAGTGTTGGGTACATGCTCCAGGAGGATGCCCAGCGTTTCGAAGGATCTGATGATGATACCCAGATAGAGGAAGGCAGTAGCGTGAGAGCAGAGAGAGGGGATGCTCAAGAAGGACACCAATCTGGCAGTCATGCTCCAGCAGCTGCAGCATACTGCCAGATTGGCTCCAGTGATGAGGAGGGAGGGGATGATGAGGTCACTGACTCCACGTGGGTGCCTAATAGGAGAGAGGAGGAGGATGAGGAGGAGGCACATCTCCAACGAGGCAGGATGCCCTTGGGTGGCCAGCGTATGGGCAGCACACCGACGGAATCACACCGCAGAGCTCCGCCTGTGCAGGGCGCTGCCTCTGCCCATCATTCAAAAAGTTCTTTGGTGTGGGCCTTTTTTGAGGCGAGTGCATCAGATCGCACAGCTGCTGTTTGCAACATATGTCTCAAGCGTATATCGCGTGGCCAAAACATCAGCCGCTTGGGCACCACATGCTTGATCAGACATATGTTGACCTGCCATGCAGCTCGTTGGCAAGCCTACCTTAAAGACCCACACCAAAGAACAAAGCTGACCTCTCCTTGCACCGCATCAGCTGGGATCTCCAACCCCACTATAACTTCAGTCCTCTCTGAAACATGCACTGAGAGGAATGAAGGTGTAGAATTAGGTGTGTCACAGCCAAGTACTTGCGGCCACTCTGCTAGCAGTACACCGACGTCCGATTCTAGCAGGCAAATTTCCCTGCCCCAGCTGCTGGACCGTCGAAAGAAGTTCACTCCCAGCCATCCACATGCCCAGCGGTTGAATGCTAGCTTGGCTAAATTGCTAGCGCTTCAACCGCTGCCTTTTCAGTTGGTAGACTCGGCCCCCTTCCGTGAGTTTGTGCAATGTGCGGTTCCTCAGTGGCAGGTTCCCAAACGCCACTTTTTCTCACGGAAGGCGATTCCGGCTCTCTACAGGCATGTGGAAGGCAATGTCTTGGCCTCGCTGGACAGGGCGGTCAGCGGTAAGGTGCATATTACCGCTGACTCATGGTCCAGCAGGCATGGACAGGGACGTTACCTTTATTTCACGGCCCATTGGGTCACTCTTTTGGCAGATGGGAAGGATGCAGGACAAGGTGCAGTAGTGTTGGAGGTTGTTCCACCGCCACGCCTCCAAAATGCTACTACTGGTTGTGACACACCTCTCTCCTCCACCCCCTCCTCTTCTTCTTCCTCCATGGCCTCTTCCTGTGGTTTGTCCTCGGAACCAGCGGTGCTCCGTAGGCGTTCAAGGGGCTACGCAAGTACGCAGGCAAAAAGATGCCATGCCGTGCTTGCGCTGGTGTGTTTGGGGGACAGGAGCCACACTGGGGCAGAGGTCCTGTCTGCTCTGCAGGGGCAGGCCGAGAGGTGGTTGACGCCACGCCAGCTTAAGCCAGGAATGGTGGTTTGCGACAATGGCACCAAACTCCTCTCCGCCCTCCGACAGGGACAACTGACCCATGTGCCCTGTATGGCTCACGTCCTTAACCTGGTGGTGCAGCGGTTCTTGGGCAGGTACCCGGGCTTACAGGATGTCCTGAGGCAGGCCAGGAAAGTCTGTGTTCATTTCCGCAGATCTTATAATGCCAGTGCTCGCCTGGCTGAGCTGCAAAAGGAGTTGAACCTGCCCAAGAACCGCCTTATATGTGACATGCCCACCAGGTGGAACTCAACGTTGGCCATGCTGCAGCGGCTGCACACGCAGCAGAGGGCCATCAATGAGTACCTGTGCGACTACGGCACCAGGACAGGGTCAGGGGAGCTCGGGTTTTTTTCACCACGCCAGTGGGGCATGATCAGGGATGCATGCACTGTCCTGGCACCATTTGAGGAGGCCACGAGGATGGTGAGCAGTGACAGTGCATGCATCAGTGACACTGTACCTCTTGTCCACCTGTTGGAGCACACGCTGCGTGGAATAATGGACAGGGCACTTGAGGCAGAACAGAGGCAGGAAGAGGAGGACTTCCTTGCCTCTCAAGGCCCCCTTTACCCTGACAGTGTTCCTTCTGTCCCACCCATCGCACAGGAAGAGGAGGAGGAGGAGGAGGAGGATTGTGTCAGCATGGAGGTGGAGGCTGGCACTCAGCATCATCAGCAGCAGTCTTTTAGGGATGATTTACAGTCCCAAGAAACCAGTGGACTTGTACGTGGCTGGGAGGAGGTGGCTGCGGATCATGTCGTCCTTAGTGACCCAGAGGACTCCGGACTGAATGCCTCAGCTAACCTATGCTGCATGGCCTCCCTGACCCTGCAAAGTCTGCGGAAGGATCCTCGTATTCTTCGGATCAAGGAGAGGGACCATTACTGGCTGGCCACTCTCCTTGATCCACGGTACAAGGGTAAGGTTGCGGACCTTATGTTACCGTCGCAGAGGGAGCAGAGGATGAGACAACTCCGGGAGGCCTTGCAGAAAGGTCTGTGCAACGCGTTCCCAGAGACTGGGAGGTTACAAACTCCTGGTCCTGGACAACGAGTTGCTGAGGCTTCGGGCAGTCAAAGAAGGAGCGGTGGGGAAGGTGGCCGTCTGACCGATGCGTTCAGACAATTCTTTAGTCCGCAGCCCCAAAGTATGATCGTTTCCAGCAACCATCGCCAGCGTCTGATATACATGGTGCAGGAATACCTAGGGGCAAGGTCAGACTTGGACACCTTCCCCACCGAAAATCCTCTGGCTTACTGGGTCTTGAGGATGGATCACTGGCCAGAGCTTGCACAGTATGCAATTGAGCTACTGGCCTGTCCTGCATCCAGCGTTCTTTCAGAACGCACATTCAGTGCTGCTGGAGGATTTGTCACGGATCACAGGGTGCGCCTGTCCACCGACTCGGTTGATCGACTGACTTTCATCAAGATGAACCAGTCTTGGATCACCACCAGCTACCACACACCTGATGCTGATATAACAGACTAATTGATTTTAAAATGTCACATCCCTTCAAGACTGATGCTGATGCTGAGTTCCTGTGCTGTTATGTTGACTAGCTATCCTCCTCCTCCTCCTCAATGATCCGATTAATGATGATAGCTTGGAAGATCATTTTGGTTTATGGGTGCCGCCACCAGTGGCTAAGGCCCAATTTTTCAGCCCCTGTTTAACAGGGGCGTGTAATTACAATTTTTGATGTAATACTTTGCAACAGGCCTCATTGCTGTGCTCCAAGTACAGTATCTGTGAGGGGTTGCAGTGTTGTTCCACCAGTGCCTAAGGCCCAATTTTTCAGCCCCTGTTCAACAGGGGCATGCCATTATAATTATTGATCTAATAATTCACAGCAGGGCCCATTGCTGCGCCCACCAAGAGTAACTGTCAGGCCTTACAGTGTTGTGTCAACACCACCACCACCACCACCACCACCACCACCAAAGGCCCAATTTTTCAGCCCCTGTTCAACAGGGGCATGCAATTATAATTATTGATCTAATAATTCACAGCAGGGCCCATTGCTGCGCCCACCAAGAGTAACTATCAGGCCTTACAGTGTTGTGGCACCAGCACCACCATCAAAGGCCCAATTTTTACTACCACTGTTCAACAATTATATGTTATTACAATTCCTGATATAATAGTTGACAGCAGGGCGTTCCAGCACCCACCAAGAGTAACTGTGAGTGCTTACAGTGTTGTGCCAACACCAACACCTAAGGGGCCAATTTCTGAAGAGTATATACGGCAGGTCCCTACTTTCAAACATCCAACTTACAAACGACTACTACTTGCAAACGGAAGAAGACAACAGGAAGTGAGAGGAAATCTACCCCTTGGAAGGAAAATTCTCTCCTGTAAGAATTAATATGGGAGAAAGGTGTCTCCTCTGTACTGATGCTTTATCACCAATCCTTGTTTCAATAAAAACACCACATTTCAAAATCAGTTGTCATTGGGACGCAAAGTGAGGTGAAATGTTCTGAACAGGGGCACAGACAGCAAAGCAAATGTTACAGGGGTGATAACCCTTCCCTATGTTTTCCAAAAAGCTTAAAAATAGGTATTTGGGCTGGAGCTACACTTAAACAATGTAGCTGTTCAAAATTACAAACAGATTCAACATAAGAACAAACCTACAGTCCCTGTCTTGTATGCACCGCCTGTATACGGCTGTTCAGAGTATATAGGGCCTTTTTTATTTTGTGTGCGGGGTTCCCCTTAATATCCATACAAGACCCAAAGGGGCTGGTAATGGGCTGGGGTGGGGGGGGGGGGGGTGATGGGGTAGCTATGCCATTTTTCTTAAAGATTTTTATCCATATTACCGGGACCAGACATTACATTAAAGCCGCAAGCAGTTTTAAATGGCTTTTTTCCCTTTAGAAATGTTATTTTGTGCAGGGACAGTTCTAAACACGGGAAACACGTGGCACTTCACAGGCATACTTTAGACACCCCCCAGGTACGATATTTAAAGGAATATTTGACTTTTTTTTTTCACTTTATGCATCAATAAAATGACTGCTCCCGAAAAACGGCCCTTTTTAAAACTTCTTTTTGCATTGATACATGTCCCCTGGTGCAGAACCCGGGTTCCCAAACCCTTTTTAGGACAATAACATGGATAATAGTCGTTATAATTAGCACTTTCAATTTCGAACGTTCGCATCCATTGTATTTAATAGGGTTCTAACGTTCGTGCAAACTTTCGGTCCGTTCGCGGGTTCTGGTGCGAACCGAACCCGGGGGTGTTCGGCTCATCACTAGTCTCTAATCTTGACCTCTTTTAAGGAGAAGACATCCCTCCAGAGAGTTACCGGGCCCCTTCCTTCACCGTGACTTCTCACCAGTCCCTCGCAACGGTCATTACCCGGCCTCCTCGTCTAAGATACGGGTCCCCTTGCAAGGCGGCACCCTGAGATTCCTCGAACCTTGTTAGGCCCCAGCCAAAGGCGCTGGGCCCAAAGCTTTTCTGTTGCAGCCCCAGGGCTAAAGGTGCCTGGGACTGATTCACCGACCACCACCCCTGGGCTAAATGTGCCCACCTTCCCCGGGAGTAGGACCCCCGGGAAGCAAACTGGAACCCCAATCCTGGGGTGGAAAACGAACCCACGACCACGAACCACCTACAGGCAGCATCTGCCCCTTTTATATCCTCTCCCGGCATGCACAGTAGGCTAACAACTCCCACCGTATGGTCGCCGAGAGGGGACACACAAGGCACAGCACTGTACCAGTGGTTCAACCCTGGCCCACTATGGCAGCGCCACCCGCAGGCCACAGGGAACTGTACACTGCTACTCCACCTGCGGACAAAATGGTGGATAAGTCCTAACAATTAAGGTGTTTGAGCATAAATACCACTCAAACACTACCCCTAAATTTAGGACCCCGCTACAGGTGTAAATAAAGCCTCCCCCACAGTGTTACAATACCAATATCCTTGATTAGAATGGCGCAAAACTGAAAATTGATTTTCAGACATTCATAACTTGAAAATAATCAACGTGATTGATATAATTAAAGTCCAAAAAATGTCCTCAATAACTTCCAAATGAAGACTTCACCGATCAGTGCAAAATATTCGAAAGTGCTGGTGTTCTCCTCCACCACAATATTCTAGCCGCTTACTTCAAAATCTGACCCCTGTTTTACCAGCAGGTCAGATAAAGCAGATTCCCTCCCAGGGTAGTCAGTGAATCAACTTGGCGTGGAGCTCCTGTTCCGTCTGTAACCATAGGCATTTGATCTGTCTGTCTAACCATAGGCATTTGATCTGGCTAACAACCAGTCTGGTACCTCCCTCGCATGGAACCGGTAAACATAGGCCTCGTACACACGAACGAGTTTCTCGGCAAAAACCAGCAAGAAACTTGCTGGCAGAGATTTCTTGCCGAGAAATTTGTTCGTGTGTATGGTTTCTCGTCAAGAAAAGCGACAAGAATCTCGACGAGAAAATAGAGAACCTGCTCTCTATTTTCTCGTCGAGATTCTCCTCGGCATGTTTCTCGACGAGAAAAGTGAGTGTGTGTACACTTACCTGTCCTCCCGGAAGCCCGCGCATGTTCGAAATGAATTTGACGCATGCGCGGTAGCTTCCTAGGCATAGATCGGGTATACCAAGATGGCGGCGACGGCATCGAATGTGACGAGCGCATGCTCGTCGTAGTCGATGATGTCACCGCGTACACTCCATTCAAAGAACCGCGGGTTCTTTGAATCGAGCGTGTGTACACTCGGCCGGGACAATTTTCTTGTCCAAGAATCTCGTCAAAAAAAACTACATGTTTTTTTCGACTAGAATCTCGGCCGTGTGTACGAGGCCACAGGAATAAAAAACACCTAAAGGATTGTAAGCTAACCATTTTATTTAGTGACAGGAGCTTTGATTGGCATTCAGAGAGCTTTAAAAAAGCATGTCCGATGCCATATTTTGAAGCAAGTGTAAAGTAGCCTTAAAACTCAGATGTGAACCATCTGACAATTGTGGTGCAATACATAAAAAATAGTGCATGTCCAGTTTTTCATGCATTAAGGTGCGCTGTGCTAGCTTATTGTAATGCATTGCATTAAGGCATCACCGGGACAAGATCATCCAGCACCAAGGGCAAAGATACCAGATTGCGCCCTGCTTCATTATTTGCAGACTTACGAGGAGGAGGAGAAGAAAGAGCACAGCCCGCACCTCCTCCCGTCTTCTTCTTCCTTTCCTTGCCGCTTACAGCGCTGGGCTGACAGAAGTAGTGATGACGCTGTCACTACTCCTGTTAGTCTTATAGTGGAAAGAACTTGCGGCGCCCCTATCCCTACAATACATACAATTTTAGCAGTTACAAAGACCTATTTTCTAAAAAGAAAAATTTGTTTGGAACTGCTCCTTCTTTGGAGGTTTTAGAGTCTGAATACACACTGCAAACTAGGAGCACAAACCTTTCATTGAACATGCGTGTACGACTCAGCAGTTCACATAAGGGATTGCATTCAATGGGATGGCAGACATCTGCCCCTTCATGCGAACCAGCAACACAAGTGTGCCAATTATCCTTATAGCAAATCCTCCCTGCTTTTGTGCGATTCCTTTTATGGTCCTTTAATACCAGGGGTGCTGGCATGCATTGATCAACGCATGTCAGTGCATATTCATTCTAAAAGCAATTTACACTATATTACCAAAAGTATTGGGACACCTGCCTTTACACGCACATGAACTTTAATGGCATCCCAGTCTTAGTCCGTAGGGTTCAGAATTGAGTTGGCCCACCCTTTTTCAGCTATAACAGCTTCAACTGTTCTGGGAAGGCTGTCCACAAGGTTTAGGAGTGTGTCTATGGGAATGTTTGACTATTCTTCCAGAAGCGCATTTGTGGGGTCAGGCACTGATGTTGGACGACAAAGCCTGGCTCCTCTCTAATTCATCCCAAAGGAGTTCTATTGGGCTGAGGACAGGACTCTGTGCAGGCCAGTCAAGTTAATCCACCGACAACTCGCTCACCCATGTCTTTATGGACCTTGCTTTGTGCACTGGTGCACAGTCATGTTGGAACAGGAAGGGGCCATCTCCAAGCTGTTCCCACAAAGTTGCCAGCATGAAATTGTCCAAAATGTCTTGGCATGCTGACACCCCAAGAGTTTCCTTCACTGAAACTAAGGGGCCAAGCCCAACCCCTGAAAAACAGCCCTGCACCATAACCCCCCCCCCCCTCCACCAAATGATTTGGACCAGTGCACAAAGCAAGTTCCATAGAGAAAGCAAGTTTGGGGTGGAGGAACTTGACTGGCCTGCACAGAGTCCGGACTTCACTCTGATAGAACACCTTTGGGATGAATTAGAGTGGAGACTGTGAGCCAGGCCTTCTCGTCCAACATCAGTGCCTGACCTCACAAATGCGCTTCTGGAAGAATGGTCAAACATTCCCATAGACACACTCCTAAACCTTGTGGACAGCCTTCCCAGAAGAGTTGAAGCTGTTATAACTGAAAAGGGTGGGCCAACTCAATGTTGAACCCTACAGACTGGGATGCCATTAAAGTTCATGTGCGTGTAAAGGCAGGTGTCCCAATACTTTTGGCAATATAGTGTATATTATTTAAATATTTTATTAGCATGTTAATGATGGTGGGGGAAAGAGGAAACAGGGAAGGCAAAATATAAGCGGAATAAATGTCAACTTTAACTAAGCAGAAAATGTTTCCAAGTCTGTTATTTATTTGCGTCCCTTTGATGGTCCGTAGTCTTCGCTTCTCCTGGATTTCACAGTCACCGCTCAATGATCACCCCACCAGCTACATGAAATCCCTCTCAAAGCAGCTTGAAGCATTTCCAATTGCATAGCAATGCGTCTTGTAGGAGGACAAGTCCCAGCAGTGGGCGGCGAGGGGGTTAAGGGCTGCTGCAGAGAAGCACATCACATCTGGCAACGAGCGAGCTGTCTCATCAAGGAGCCGTTTGGATGCGCTGGCACGTTCGCTAGGAGTATCGGATGTAAAAAAAAAAAAAAAAGGCTATTGAGTTTTGGACGGCGTTGAGCGCTTGGTGATATACACAGAGCGGCCGGGGAATTCGATGACTGAGGAGGCCAAGTGCTGAAGAGTAATGCATGGGCATGGCTTTCTAAAAAGAGAAATACACCAAACTGAAGAAAGAACAAATTAAAAAAGGTGAAGACTCACACACTGTACTGGTCTGCTTAAAAAAACACTGCAATACCAGAGACACTTACACCCCTTCCTGCCCAAGCCAATTTTCAGCTTTCAGCGCTGTCGTTGTTTAAATGACAATTGCGCAGTCATGCTACACTGTACCCAAACAGAATTTTTATCATTTTGTTCCCACAAATAGAGCTTTCTTTTGGTGGTATTTGATCACCTCTGCGTTTTTTTTTTTTTTTTGCTAAACAAATAAATAAAAAAAGGCAGAAAATTTTGAAAAAAAAAGGTTTTCTTTTGTTTCGTTATAAAATGTTGTAAAAAAGTACATTTTTTCCTTCACTGATGGGCACTGATAAGGTGGCACTGGCGGGCATTGATAAGGCCTCACCAATGAGGTGGCATCAATGAGGTGGCACTGACGGGCACTGACGATGGGCACTGGCAGGCAGCACTGATGGGTGGCACTGATATGCAGCACTGATGGGCATTGATAGACGGCACTGATGGGCACTCATGGGTGGCACTGGTGGGTACTAATAGGCGACACTGATGGGTACTTATGAGTGGCACTGATAGGCGGCACAGCTGGGCACTGATAGGTGGAACTGCTGGGCACTGATATGTGGAACTGATGGGCACTAATATGCGTCACTGATAGATGGCACTGATCGGTATCCCTTGTGGCACTGGCACTGGCAGGCATTGGGAATGGGCACTGATTGGCATTTCCCTGGTGGTCTAGGTGGCCTACCTGGTGGTCCAGTGGGGTGGCCATCCCTGGTGGTCCATTCCGGCATCCTGGTGGTCCTGGGTGGGCATCAATCAGCGATAAGCATTCAGCACAGACCCCCTGTCAGGAGAGCAGCCGATCGGCTCTCCTCTACTCGTGTCTGTCAGACGCAAGTGAGGAAAAGCCGATCAACGGCTCTTCCTGTTTACATCATGGTCAGCCATGATTGGACACGGCTGATGACGTGGTAAAGAGCCTCTGACGGATCGGCTCTTTACCGAGATCGGTGTATCGGTGTGTCAGACACCGATCGCCGTGATGCGCACGGTGGCCATTATCCTGCTGGACGTCATATGACGTCCAGTCAGGATAATGCAATCACCATAGTGTAGAAAAAAATTAAGCAATAAACCGCGCTAGCTTTTAAACAAATAAACAGCAGCACCTGTGATATGTGATAACATATAAAATGTACAAAGATAAAAAGGAAGAACAAGTGCGCTAATGTGAATTGACTAAATAGTGAAAGTCAATAAAGAACAGATCCACATATAATAATGAAAAGATATCATATGAAGTCCAATGGTGATACAGATCCACACATAATAATGAAAAAATATGGAGTCCAATGGTGATACCATAAATTAGGTCTGAAACAAATCAAAATAAAAAGTCCATTCAAATGTCAAAAAAATGGATGAAGAATGGAAGGAAGCCGTGAAGAGGTGAACCGCATCAGATTGAAATTCGGTGCATGCACACCCGTGTCCACCACCGACAATGCAACCTGCTTACCAGAGGTAAGGAACAATTGAGCCCATCCGCAATCCCAGGGGAAAATCCAGAGAAATCCAAGCGTCACTTGATGTTCAGTGGTTGCGTCAAAGATTTCCCAAAAGGAGAGAGGAGACTCGATAGTGCATTACCCGGTCCGCCGTACCTGTCCCGTGATGATGGCGTCAGCACGCACACCTTCCCAAATGTCATCATCACGGGACAGGTACGGCGGACCGGCCGGTTGTAATGCTTTTTTAATCTCATATATATTGTGTAAGTGTTTTTATACCCCTTTTTATTAATAAATCTATACATTGAGTACAAGTGAGTAACTCCACTTCTGTTGAGAAAAATCATCCCCCTCTGGGTGATCTGTGTACATTGCAAGGATTTATACACACTTTGTTGCAGATTCCTACCTTTTGTTATTCTGAAGAAATAGCTCTTTGTTTGTCTGTGTCCATGTGCGAAGTGAACGTGAATGGGAGTGATTTTATTATTAATAAGCTGCTGCACTTGCAGGGTTCTAATGAGGACAGTGGTAGGGTCTGCATCCCTTTAAACATGAATTTTCTTTGGTAGTATCTCACCAAAAATTACTTTTTTGTTGTAGGGGATGCCGGAAATCTGACTTGCATCTTAAGCCCTGTACACACGATAGGTTTAACCGATGAAAACAGTCCGATGGACTTTTTTTTCATCGGACAAACCGATCGTGTATGGGCCCCATCGGTCTTTTTTCCATCGGTGTTTAAAAATAGAACAGGTTTTAAATTTATCCGATGGTTAAAAAACCGATAGCAAATTCCGATCGTCTGTGGGGAACTTCATCGGATAAAAAACCCACGCATGCTCAGAATCAAGTCGACGCACGCTCAGAAGCATTGAACTTCATTTTTCTCGGCTCATTGGAGTGTTTTACGTCACGGCGTTTGGAACGGTCAGTTTTTGGACTGATGGTGAGTAGGCAAGACTGATGAAAGTCAGCTTCATCGGTTTTCCGATGGAAAAATCCATCGGTTAAAAAACCATAGGAAATCCGATCGTGTGTACAGGGGCTTTAGTGTAGACTGCTGGGAAAATCTGTGAGCCAATCACACAAGCAGAAAATTACATATCTGGGGGGCGTTCTGTACACCATCTGTGTACAGAACGCCTCCAGGTCGCCATTTTGCATTTTACAAAAAATGACAGAGCTGCAGATTGAAAAGGAAATTTTTAACCAGTTTCCACCCAGGCCAATTCTGACATTTCTCTCCTACATGTAAAAATCTGTATTTTTGTGCTAGAAAATTACTCAGAATCCCCAAGCATTATATACTTTTTTTTCAGCAAAGACTCTAGGGAATAAAATGGCGATCCTTGCAATTTATAATGTCACACAGCATTAATGCAGTGATTTTTCAAAGGAAATTGTTTTGGAAAAAATATACTTGAATGAATTTTAATGCAAAAAAAAAAAACACAATATACAGTATAACCCATTTTTTTTTTGTATAATGCGAAAGATGATGTTACGCTAAGTAAATAGATACCTAGCATGTCCCACTTGAAAATTGCGCACGCTCGTGGAATGGCGCACAGCTATGGTACTAAAAAATCTTCATAGGCGACGCTTTACATTTTTTTACAGGTTACCAGTTTAGAGTTACAGAGGCCATCTAGTACTGGAATTTGCTCTTACTTTGACGTTTGCGGTGATACCTAACATGAGGGGTGCGAACACCGTTTACATATGCGGGCGCGTTCTACGTATGTGTTTGCTTCTGCATGCGAGCATGAGGGGATGGGGGTGCTTTAAATTTTTTTATTTATATTAATTTTTTACACTGTCCCTTTCATTTGAATTTTTTTGATGATATTTATTCCTATCACAAGAAATGTAAACCTCCCTTGTGATAAAAAAAAATAAGGCATGACAGGCCCCTCTTTATGGAGAGATCTGGGGTCTATAAGTCCCCAGATATCTCCTCTACCCTGGAAAGCCTGAGAAAACATTGATCTCTGCTTTCTAGGGGGAAAAAATGGCAGTGTTTACATCTGCCAGAGCCAGACGTGATGTCATGATGTCACTTACGGCCTCCCAGGGTCATAGAGATGGCCAGGAACCATTCGGTCCTCAGTAGGGTGACCACATTTCCAAACTGTTATTCAGGGACACCCCCCCCCCACTCCCTTCCCAAAAAAAGATGGACCGGGGGGAGGGGGTTAGAATGAGGGATGGAAGGATGTAGCCTTGGGGTTGATGGGAAATTAACGTTGGGTGATTTGTTGGGCGAATGGCTGGTGTTGGCACTTAAATCATCCCGACACCATGCTTGATATGGTGTCAGGATGATCAAATCACATTATTTCCATTACTACATTGTAATATATAATGAAATAGTTCAACTCACCATAATGCAGAATCAGTGGGAACCCTGAGCTGGTCACTTGCCACCAGATGCAGCGTGCCACCGTCGCCTGCCACCAGGTACAGCGTGCCACCATCGCCTGCCACCAGATGCAGCGTGCAACCGTCACCTGCCACCAGGTACAGCGTGCCACCATTGTCTGCCACCAGATGCAGCTTGTTACTTGCCACTGTTGCTTGCCACCAGATACAGCATGTCACTTGCCACCAGATGCAGCTTGTCACTTGCCACTGTCGTCTGCCACCAGATGCAGTGTGTAACTTGCCACCATCGCCTGCTGCTGCCAGATGCAGTGTGTCAATTGCCACCAGATGCAGCTTGTCACTTGTCACCGTCACTTGCCACAAGATGCAGCTTGTCATTTGTCACCATCACATGCTGTGAACAACCTCCCCCCGCTGCTGTGGCTCCTCCCAGTGGCAGTATAGCACAGGGTTGGGGAGTCCCCTGCTTTAAAGCATGTTGGAGCCCGGAGATGATAGAGGAGGTTTGTGCCAGCGGACGTCCATGGTGGAGGCAGAGTTGGCCCGGAGATGATAGAGGAGGTGGGTGGAGTGGACATTCGTGGTGGAGGCGGAGGGGGAGCCGGCGCCGGCCCAAAGAAGATAGAGGAGGTGGGTGGGTGCCAGAGTCTGTGGTGGAGGCGGAGCCGGCCCGGAGATGATAGAGGAGGTGGGTGGGTGCCAGAGTCTGTGGTGGAGGCGGATTCGGCCCGGAGATGATAGAGGAGGTGGGTGGGTGCCAGAGTCTGTGGTGGAGGCGGAGCCGGCCCGGAGATGATAGAGGAGGTGGGTGGGTGCCAGAGTCTGTGGTGGAGGCGGATCCGGCCCGGAGATGATAGAGGTGGTGGGTGGGTGCCAGAGTCTGTGGTGGAGGCGGAGCCGGCCCGGAGATGATAGAGGAGGTGGGTGGGTGCCAGAGTCTGTGGTGGAGGCGGAGCCGGCCCGGAGATGATAGAGGAGGTGGGTGGGTGCCAGAGTCTGTGGTGGGGGCGGATCCGGCCCAGAGATGATAGAGGAGGTGGGTGGGTGCCAGAGTCTGTGGTGGAGGCGGAGCCGGCCCAGAGATGATAGAGGAGGTGGGTGGGTGCCAGAGTCTGTGGTGGAGGCGGATCCGGCCCGGAGATGATAGAGGAGGTGGGTGGGTGCCAGAGTCTGTGGTGGGGGCGGAGCCGGCCCGGAGATGATAGAGGAGGTGGGTGGGTGCCAGAGTCTGTGGTGGAGGCGTATCCGGCCCGGAGATGATAGAGGAGGTGGGTGGAGTGGACATCCGTGGTGGAGGCAGAGCCAGCCGTGTGGAGAGCACTAGGTTCGGAGGAGGAGGAAGTTAACTTAATTCATTGTAAAAATATTGAAGCATCGCTATTAGTCAAAGTGCAAATTGCTAGGAAACAAACAAAGTGCAATATGCTGTTAAATGGTTCAATATGGTATAAAAATAGGATAACAAAGACACATATATAATCAAAGTGTCTATGAATAGTGATAAAGTGTCATCCAATCTAAAGTGCATCAAATCTAAAGTGCATCTTTAGATTGGATGACACTTTATCACTGATCATAGACACTTTGATTATATATGTGTTTTTGTTATCCTATTTTTATACCATATTGAACCATTTATCAGCATATTGCACTTTGTTTTCTAGCAATTTGCACTTTGACTAATAGCGCTGCTTCAATATTTTTACATTTATTATCTGTGTTGGTTACACCATAGGAGTTCAGCTGCTACCTGTCACTGCTATTCACATTTGCAGTTTATATATATATAGGGTGTTAGCACTCTATTCATTTATTCATTAGATATACATTAAGTGGTAGGCACACTAGTACCCCCTCTTTTTTTAACTTAATATATTAGTCTGCCATCCAACATTTGTCGACAGAAAGTTGGACAACAATTGTCTGATGGAGCGTACAAACGGTCAGATTTTAGGCCAACAGCTGTCAACAGACAATTCCCGTTGGAAAATCTGATTGTGTGTTTGAGGCTTTACAGTGCTCAGCATAAATGAGTACACCCCTTTTGAAAGTAAAGCCTGGTACACACGATCGGATTCTCTGCGGACAAAGTGTAGGACTTTTGTTCGAAGGGCGTTGGCCAGGAACTTGTCTTGCATACAAAAGGCAAAGAATTGTCGGCCAACAAACACGAAACGACGTGGTTCTTCAGCTCTTTAGCGCCACCCTTTGGGCAACTTCTGCTAATGTTGTGTTATGATGAGCATTGCTTCCGAGCATGCGTGTTTGTACTTTGGAGTTTTGTCCGACGGACTTGTGTACACACACTCGGAAAATCCGACAACACACAATTGTTGGCGGAAAACTTTAAAGCATGCTATCCAACATTACGAAAATACGACAACAATTGTCTGATGGAGCATACAAACGGTCGGATTTTTCGACAACAGCCTGTCATCACACAATTCCCATCGGAAAAGCCGATCGTGTGTACGGGCCTTAAGATTTTGATCAATATCTTAATGAACAGATTAACAATTTCCAAAATTTTGACAAAACTGAGTTTTATAGAACATTTGTTTAGCTCATTACATGAAAGTAAGGTTAATAATATGACTTGGATAACAAAATCTTCAGTTTTACTCAAATTAGTTGATACAAAAATGAATACACTCCACAACAAAAACTACTAAACACCGCTGGAGTCTTTTTTATTCTTTTTTTTTTCTTAATAAAGGACTTATCCCAACTGTGTCTGTGTTTTTTTTACAATTTTTTACACTTTCTTTGTGAAATGGTAGGGGTACAATGTACCCCTTACCAATTCACATAGGGGGGGCTGGGATCTGGGGGTCCCCTTTGTTAAAGGGGTCTTCCAGATTCTGATAAGCCCCCACCCACAGACCCCCACAACCACCGGGCAAGGGTTGTGGGGATGAGGCCCTTGTCCCCATCAACATGGGGACATCCTCCCCATGTTGAGGGCATGTGGCCTGGTTCGGGGGGGGCGCTCTCTCGTCCCCCCCTTTCTTTCCTGTGGCCTGCCAGGTTGTGTGCTTGGATAAGGGTCTGGTATGGATTTTACGCCATTTTTTTTTAAATTTGGCACGGAGTTCCCCTTAATATCCATACCAGACCTGAAGGGCCTGGTAATTAAATTTGTAAGGAACCCTCACGCATTTTTTTTTTTTTATCAATGACTTTCTCTGTATTGCCGGGACCGGGAATTCATTATAGCCGCGAGTACTTTTAAATTACTTTTTTTTCCTTCAGAAATGACATTTTGTGCAGAGACTGTTCTAAGCATGGGAAACATGCGCTACTTTACAGGCATACTATACACACCCCCTAGGTACGAAATTTAAGGGAATATTTCACTTTTATTGTTTCACTTTAAGGCCTCATGCCCACGGGCGTTTTTTCAGCCGCGTTTTTGAGCGTTTTTTACAGCTTAAAAACGCCTGTCCATGTTAGTCTATAGCTTCATGCCCACCTAGGCGTTTTTGAGCTGTAAAGAGCATAGGCGTTTGTAAGCTGTAAAAAAAACCCAGGGCCAGTGCGTTCCTCAGCGTCAGAACTAGGCAGGAAAAAACGCGAGCGTCAAAAAACGCGCAAAAACGCGCACTAACGCGCACTAACGCGCAAAAAACGCGCACTAACGCGCGGTCGCGTTTTTAGCTCCGACGTTTTTTTTTTTTTGTTTTTTTTCAAAAAAAAAAAATAAAAAATAAAAAATATTTACAATAACATGGACAGGCGTTTTTAAGCTGTAAAAAACGCTCAAAAACGCAGCTGTAAAAACGCCAGTGGGCATGAGGCCTAAGCATTATTAAAATTACTGCTCCCGAAAAAACAACCAGTTTTTAAAACTTTTTTTGCATTGATACATGTCCCCTGGGGCAGGACGTCCCCAAACACTTTTTATGACAATAACTTGCATATAAGCCTTTAAAATTAGCACTTTGGATTTCTCCCATGGACATTTACAGGGTGTTCCGCGGCTTTTCAAATTTGCCGCGAACACCCCAAATTGTTCGCTGTTCGCCGAACGGGCGAACAGGCAATGTTCGAGTCGAAAATGAGTTTGACTCAAACTCGAAGCTCATCCCAAGATCCCATCAATGAAATGCAGCTCCCTGACACCAGCAGCACTCTTGCAGACCCAAAAAAGAACATCGCCACCACCATGTTTCACTGTAGGCACCATGCATTTTTCTTTGTACTCCTTACCTTTGAGACGCCATACAGTTTTGAAGCCATCAGTTCCAAAGTTATTTATCTTGGTCTCATTACTCCAGAGTACAGAGTCCCAGTAGTCTTCTTGTTTTTCAGCATGGGCCCTGGCAAATTCTAGGAGGGCTTTTTTGTGCATGGGTTTTAGGAGAGGCTTCCATCATGGACGACACCCATGCATGCCATTCCTCTGCAGTGTACGCTGTATTGTGTCACGGGGAAACAATCACCCCAGTTTGGCTTTCTACTTCTTTAGCTGACTGCAGTGAACTTGTATGGCGATTTTCTTCAACCCCTTTCATCAGAAAACGCTCCTGTTGAGGTGTTAACTTCCGTGGAGGGCCTGGACGTCTCTGTGAGATGGTTGCAGTTTCATCCCTGTTAAATTTTTGTATCATTTTTGCTCCAGTATTACGACTGATAAGTAAAGCTTTGCTGAGCTTCACCTTTCTCGTGTAAAGAAATGATTTTCTTTCTCGTGTAAATAAATTATTTTCTTTCTCAGGCCTTGTGACATTTCTCTTCCATGTGGTGCCATTGCTGACAGCATGAAATAGAAAGGGGTTTTCTTTGTTAAGTAACATCCTTTTATAATCACCTGTCTGCTTGACACCTGTTTAGCGATCGGATTTTCCGACAGGAATTGTGTGACGGCATTGTCGGATTTTCTGCCAACAAATGTTGGATAGCATGCTTTAGAAATTTTCAACAACAAATGTGTGTTGTCGGCTTATCTGAGCGTGTGTACACAAGTCCTTGGGAAAAAACTCCAAAGTACAAACACGCATGCTCAGAAGCAATGCTAACCATAACACAACATTACCAGAATTTGCCCAAAGGGTGGCGCTAAAGAGCAGAAAAACCATGCAGTTTCGTGTTTGTTGGCCGACAATTATTTGCAGTTTGAGGGAAGACAAGTTCACGGTCAACGGTCAACGCCCTTCAGACAAAAGTCCAACGCTTTGTCAGCGGAAAATCCGATCGTGTGTACCAGGCTTTAGTAAGCTCCTTTTGACAATTGTTGTCCAACTTTCGGCCAACAAATGTTGGATGACATGCTAGTAAATTTTCGGCGGACAACAGTTTGTTGTCAGATTTTCTGATGGTCAGTACATAAATCTGTCACACAAAAGTCGAAAGTACAAACACGCATGTTCGGAATCAATGCTCACCAAACATGAAAACTAGCAGAAGGGTGGCGCTCAAGAGCTGAAATTCCTCATAGTACGTTCGTGTTTGTGGCACGACAATTGTGTAACGTTAGTATGCAAGACAAGATCCTGGCACACGCCCTTTTGACAAAAATCAGACGCTCGGTTGGCCAACAAAGCCTCGTACACACGATCCAATTCTTGGCTAATCTGATTTTTGTCTTCAGGGCGTGTGCCTGGATCTTGTCTTGCATAGTAATGGCACACAATTGTCAGCCAACAAACACGAACAAAGTGACGTACTACGAGGAATTTCAGCTCTTGAGCGCTACCCTTTGGGCCCCTTCTGCTAATTATGTCGATTCCGAGCATGCGTGTTTGTACTTTCAACTTTTGTGTACTGACCATCAAAAAATCTGAAAAACCAACCGAAAATTTACTAACATGTCATCCAACATTTGTTGGCTGAAAGTTGGACAACAATTATCAAAAGGAGCATACTAATGGTCAGATTTTAGGACAAAAGTCTGTCAACAGACAATCCCCTGCCAACAATCAGATCGTGTGTACGAGGCTTTAGACTTTTATTGGGGTGTATTCATTTTTGCAACATGGTCTTGAATGAATTTGTTAGGAAAATTTTGTTTTTTATTTTCCTTGCATGTTCCCCTCGGATCTACAGCGACTGCACTTCCAAGTGTACTTGTAGTGCAAAGTGGATTTGCCTTTAGTAAATAAACCCCTTCCTGTCTGCAGGAGCCTGGCATTGTGGTCATGATCCAGTTGCAACGCTTTGTAGGCTCCAATGCAAAAAAATATTAGATGCAAAAAAGAAATCTGGAAAAATTTGCATTTGTTAATGTTTTGCAAACAGTGGACTTAGCCTTTAATTGTCTTGCTGCCAGCTTAACCAGTTCAGGTCCGCCCTATAGCAGTTTTACTGCTATGGGGCGGCATCCAGTGGCGGTGCGTCCATAGTGGGCGCAGGAGCGCCGCCCCCTCTCTCTCTTGCGCCCGTCACTCACAACAACAATACATAGATTCATGCATTGCATGAACCTTTGTATTGTCGCCGCCGCTGCCGCCCACTATTCAGATGGCCGGCCCCCTGTTGAGCGCCGGCCATCCGAATAACATCGGCTGGTTGGTTTTTGGAAGTGCCTATCAGAGCCAGCGGCTCTGATAGGCTTCCCCATTACAGCCTGAGGGCTGTAATCGGCTTCCAAATAGTTAACCAGGGGACGCACAGGAGGTCAGGCTTCTCAGCCAGGCGTCTCAGCCAATCAGGTTCACCGGGTTTGGTTACCGGTAATCTGATTGGCTGAAGCGACATCGAGGGCGGAAGAAGGACAGCGCTGACCCGAGGAAGGTAAGTGCAGGGCTGGGGGGAAACTGGCTGTATTTGGGGACAAACTGGCTGTATTTGGGGACAAACTGGCTGCATTGGGGTGGGAAACTGGCTGCATTTGGGGCGGGAAACTGGCTGCATTTGGGGGGGCAAACTGGCTGCAGTTGGGGGGGCAAACTGGCTGCATTTGGGCACAGTGGCTGCGTTTAATGGGCACAGTGGCGGCAATTGATGATTTTTTTTTCAGTTTGTTTGCGCCCCCCCAAAAATTGAGCACCAGCCGCCTGTGCGCCGGATCATGTATATATACGCAAATTCCACTGTGATTATACATAGCGAGAGCTGATCTGCGGGTACTGTCGACTCGATGTCCGCCGGTACCCATCAATCATGAGGAAAGACACAGAACGATGGTCTGCCTGTGTAAACAAGGCAGATCGCTGTTCTGATAAGAGAAAAAGGATTGATTTTGTGTCCCTGCAAAGCAAGGAATAAATTCCATCTTGCCCCCTAATAAAAGCACCTCACACAGTATACGAAAACACTGGTTAGGCACACAGTTAACCCTTCGATCACTCCTGATGGTAACCCCTTCCCAGCCAGTGTCATTAGTACAGTGCATATTTTTTAGAACTGATCACAGTTATTAGTGTCACTGGTCCCCAAAAAGGCTCAGTTAGTGTCAGAATGTGGCAGTCCTGCTCTAAGTCACTGATCTCCGCCATTACTAGTAAAAAAAATATATATCTCATAATTTGTAGACGCTATAACGGTTGCGCAAACCAATCAATATACGCTTATTGGGTTTTTGTTTACCAAAAATATGTAGCAGAATACATATTGGCGTCAATTTATGAAGAAATTATGTATTTTTTTTTTTTTATTATTGGATATGTTTTTTGCAGAAAGTAAAAAATCTCCTCCTCCAAGTAACCTGCTTTACATTGGCTAAAATCAAAATGCCCAACATAAAAATGCTTGAAAAACATGCAAAAAACAAAAAAAAAACAAAAGGCTTACATGCTCATAAGTGTGAATCCAGGCTAAAAAGCAAAGTTGCCCTTGCAAGTATCAATTATTCATTTATCTCTTCTAAAGTATTTGTAAAGCTTCCAGAAAGCCCACAGGAACTTTTATATCAAGCCCCACCCCAGAGGAGCTTACAAATAGGATTGGGCTAATTCAAGAGTTTTCTTTTTCCTAAAATTTCACTGAGATGTCTCCATATGTTGAAATTCATTGGAATCAATGTGGAAGATACAATTCGTTTTTTTTGTTGTCTTTTTTGGTGGCCCCCTCTGAGCAGTGGAGGGGCGGGGAGAGGCGGTCTCAGCGGCTCGCTGATACGCTGAGACTGCCATCAATCAGGGCAACTGGCGGATCCCGACCTGGAAGTCGTGATGACGCGCTGCCCCGACTGATGGCAGTGACGTCATCTGAGAGCGGACTTCAGACCAATCTCCGCTGAAAACGGGTCACAGGAGTGCAAAACGAATTGCACTCCTGTGACCCAGAGGAGAAGCCCAGCCTAAAAAGCTCAGGCTGGACTTCTCCTTTAATGAACAAACTAAATTATACCAATTATAACTTCTCTCCCCTCACTTTTAAAAAAAAAAAAAAAAAACAAGAGTAGATTTTTTTTCTAACCAAGGTTGGTGGTATTTGATCACCTCTGCAGTCTTTATTTTTTGCGCTATAAACAAAAAAATACAGACAATTTAAAAAAACAAAAAAAACAATATTAATTACTTTTTGCTATAGAAAATATCCAACCAAAAAAATAAAAATAAAATTTTCTTCCTCAGTTTAGGCCAATATGTATTCTGCTACATAGATTTGGTAAAAAAAAAATCCCAATTACCATATATTGATTGGTTTGCGCAAAAGTTATCACGTCTCCAAAATAGGGGATAGATTTATGGCATTTTTATTATTATTATTTTTTTTTTTTACTAGTAATAGCGGTTATCTGCAATTTTTAGCGGGACTGTGACATTGCGGCAGACAGATCGGACACGTTTGACGCTTTTTTAGGACCAGTGACACTTATTCAGCGATCAGTGCTATAAAAATGCACTGATTACTGTATAAATGACACTGGCAGGGAAGGAGTTAACACTAGGGGGTGATCGAGGGGTTAAATGTGTTCCCTGGGAGGTGTTTCTAACTGTATGGGGGCTGGGCTGACTGGAGGAGGAGAGAGATTGCTGTCTCTTATCACTAGGAACAGACAATCTCTCTCTCCTCCCATGACAGAACGGGGATCTGTTTGTTTACATTGACATTGTTTTCAGGTAAGTCTTTCATAATGTGCTAGTATGCGATGCATACTAGCACATTATGACATTAGTTTGCAGGTTGAAGATTTTTTCTTTTTTTCTTTGCAGTTTATTACCGCTTTAAGCAGCTCCGCAACTAAAACTGGTGAAATTTTGTAGACATCAGAAAAATGTCACTGTCAAAAATGTTTTGCCAAAATCTTTCTGTTCATCCCCATTAGTGACCCAACAATATCTGTTAATAGGTTGAGCATTCTCAGCCCTTTTCTTTGTTACCTTGGATGAACAAGAGGAATAGGCAGCTCAAAGAGTGTGTTAATGTGGAGCTGTTCTTAAAGTGTTACTAAACCCACAACAGTAAAATCAGTCTGTATAGAGACAGCAAAGCATGCTTGTTATACTGACTGTGAAACCTAACATTGTGTAAAAAGGCTGTTTGATCCTGTCTTCTCCAAACCTCCCCTTCTTCCACTTTTCCTAATACATCTGCTGATAGAACAGATTCTTGGGGACACTCTGCACATGCTCGGTTTAGTGTGTGTAGCGCTACCCCCAGATAAGGGAGCCGCTGGTTTGATTTTTCGGGCCCTGCGTACAGCTCCGCCAACCCCCGGCAATCTACTCAACCCACTGATGGCACAGTTAGTCTGGGGGGGGGGGAAGGGTGTTACCTATCACAATCTATACCTGATAGTACACACACTCCGAATATATTGGATGGTAAGCACTATGTGCAATGATAACACACTGATAGCAAGTGGTAAAGTATAACTGTTTTACTCTTGGTTAAAAGGCATAGGTTGGAACATAACACATACTTGCTTACAGAGCCCTGCAGCAATAGATATAGTATACTCTAATAGCGCAGCGCGGTCACACACCACGCGCAGCTATTAGTATCTATGCGTCGTATGGCGCACCAAACAATATTCTACCCCCGGTCAGGCCTGACACAGATTTAACTTAGTCCTTAGAATAACACTTTCTTCGCATGCAACTTGAACGGTAGTGCACATACAGGAAACAACACTTGTAATCCACAGAGTAAGCAATCAAAAAGAACAGTTCACTGGAGACCACTCAACTCAGTTCCGCTACTAGTCTCCAGTAAAATAGCAAATAAAGGCCGGTGGGCCAAGGCAGTCTCTAGGCCTAGTAACAGTACAGCCTATTGGATTGAGCAGGTGCTCGCTCACCACTCCGGACGCGATCCCAGTCCGGGACTTCCACCACTGTGTCTCCGCACACAGCGTCTGAATGATCGGGTCTCCGATCCAGCGAATGTCGGCAACTTAAAGGAAGTCAGATGCCACCCAGGCTCGCAACAAGGTGGAAGGCTCTTTGGAAGTTGTGCCAGGCCACAGGCTTCAGGCCTGGTACTCCAGCAGATCCGCACAGGAAGACCGGTTGATAGCCGCGCAGTGTCCAAAGAGGCCGAACCTAGCCTCGCCTCCTCCTTTTATCCCCCCTCCCACAAGTCTCTGCGGTGGCAACAATGCACCCTGGGTGCCAAACAAGGTTCTGGGAAATGCAGTCCATAGAGTCTTAAAGGAGACCCCGCTACACACTCCCCCCACTTGAACTCTTTGGTCCCCAAAGATAACTCTCAACATACACTACGTACAATCCTAGACAACGCTGTGTAAGATGCCGGCAGAGGGAACTCCCACCAAAACTGAGGGGTTGAACTCCCTTGCCCACAGGTCAAACTGTCATGAGTGGCCTGCCTAACTGTGCCAGGGGATGAGTTGGGGTTGCCCTCCACCAAATGAACAGTGGAGGGAACTGGATGCTCTGCACTCCTCCTTGCAGTGACCACAGTTTCTTCTGTGCTGTTCCCCATTTGTGGGTAAGTCAACTTCTTAGGAGGTCTTATCACTCTTCTGGCTCTTTGCTCTCTTGGGACTTCTGGCTGGGACACTACAGGCTCCCCTTCTGGAGCAGACTTGAGGGATTCTGCTGGTTCTGAAACACTTGATTCAGGAGCCGGGGAGGTACATAGAGTCTCTTGGGTCCCCCTCGGAGTATGTGTCACAGGCATCTTCCCAGTAATCTGACAAAGGACTGGATGGAATGAACTCAGTAGCTTCTGCATTCAGTGTTCTGTCTATAGTGTCTTCAGTAGGGGGAAGATCTATAGCAGAAGTTCCTGGAGTCGGGGAAGGCCATAACCAATCAAGTTCCTGTCTCTCATCTTCACTTAGTTCAGAGGTCTCTACATCTTCATTTCGAGAGGACTGGGACCGAGTGTTTTGCCTGGGAGTATCCAGAATGGAGACTGGGTCTGGGGAGTCCCTCACAGGAGGTATCCGAACTGCTTCGGCAAGTGGGAGTAGGTGGTTCCGATGCCAGGTCTTCAGTGGGCCCACCTTCCCTTCGGGCTTCAACTTATAGACAGGTAGGCCCGGCAGCTTCTTACAAATGACATAGGGTTCAGGTCTCCATCTGTCTGCAAGCTTGTGTTTTCTAGGGACCCCCAGGTTCCGTAGCAGAACTCGGTCTCCAGGTTGCAGGTCCTGGATCCGAACCTTCAGGTCAAAGTTTCTCTTGTTGCGGGGCCCCCCTTTGGTCTGAAGCCGCTTGGGCCTGCTCATAAGCTCTCTTCAAGCTGTGTCTGAGTCTGTCCACATATCCCTTGTGAGAGGTGGCCGAGGAATGATCTATGGAGGTGCCAAAGGCCAGGTCCACAGGTAACCTTACTTCTCTTCCGAACATGAGGCGGTAGGGGGAGTAGCATGTAGCATCACTTGTGGTACTATTGTAAGCGTGCACTATAGCCGCTATGTGCTTGCTCCAATGCTGTTTCTTTCGCTATTCAAGGTTCCCAACATATTGAGCAGAATTCGGTTGAACCTCTCCGGCTGAGCATCCCCTTGTGGGTGGTAAGGAGAGGTTCGGGTCTTCTTGATCCCCAAGGAATCCAGGAGCTTCCGGATCAGCCGACTTTCAAAGTCCCTCCCTTGATTCGAGTGAAGTCGCTGTGGTAGCCCATAGTGGACGAAATACTTCTCCAAGGTACCTTGGCCACAGTGGAAGCCTTCTGGTCTTTGGTTGGAAAGGCCTGGGCATACCGGGTGAAATGATCGGTTATCACCAGAACATTTCCTAGTCCACTCAGGTCGGGTTCGAGGCAGAGAAAATCAATGCATACCAAATCCAGCGGGCCTTGACTTTGTAAATGGCCCATTGGGGCAGCTTGATGGGGTAAAGTCTTCCTCTGGATGCAGCGTGCACATGAATGGCAGTATTCCTCTACTTCAGCCCTCATGCAGGGCCAATAGAACCGGCTCCTAACAAGTTGGAAGGTTCTTTCAGCCCCTAGGTGTCCATGATTGTCATGCAGGGCGACCAGGACAGTCTCTCAGTGTTTCTCGGGAAGAAACAATTGCCACTTATCTTCCAAGTCATTGGAGGGGCCCCTTCGGTAGACCACCCCCTGATGCACCTGTAACCTGTCCCACTCCTTCCTTAACAGGCGAGCTTCCTTTGAAGGATGGCGCAGGAGTCTATTCGGATCCTGATTCTCCTGGGCCTCCAGGACCAATCTCCCCATAGGGTCTTCCAATTGGTCACATCTCAACTCCTTCTTTGACAGTTTTGGCAGATTATCTTCTTCCAACTGGGTTACTCCACAGTATTGCTTGGGAATTCCTACCATGGCAACCCCTATCTCTTCTGCCCTTGAGCCTCCTCTGGCTTGAAGTTCAGCCCCTTGACAAAGGGCCCGTACCCCGTCAGGTGCCACTTGGGTCCAGTCTTCTGTATCACCGGTGGGGGCATGAGATCTTCTAACCAGGGCGTCTGCGTCTCGATTCCCAGCCCCCGGCCTGTACTTCGGGCTAAAATTTAACCCAGACAGTGCAGCCAACCACCTATGTCCTGTGGCATCCAGCTTTGCTGTGGTGAAGAGATAAGTAAGGGGGTTGTTGTCGGTCTTCACAGTGAACTCGGCCCCATACAGGTAGTCCTTGAGTTTATCAACCACCGCCCACTTAAGGGCCAGGAACTCTAACTTATGAGTGGGGTAGTTTCTTTCAGAGGGGTCAGGCTCCTGCTCACGTAAGCAACGGGTCGCTGCTGTCCTTCATGCTCCTGGTAGAGCACTCCTCCCAGACCGTCATGACTGGCATCTACATGGAGTTCATAAGGTCTCTTTGGGTCTGCGTAAGCCAAGACGGGGGCAGTGGTTAGGCTTTTCTTCAACATCTGGAAGGCCTCTTCACACCTCTGGGTCCACTGGTCTTCGACTGACTCTCCCGGCTTCCTGGGCCCTGAGTCATCCTCTTCCCCCTCTGTCTTAAGTAGTTCATTCAGTGGCCTGGCAATTCGGGCAAACCCCTCCACGAACCTTCTATAATAGGAACAGAACCCCAAAAAGGATCTGAGTTCTGTTACTGTGTTAGGCCGTGGCCAAGAAGTAACTGCCTCCAACTTCTCGGGGTCTGTGGCCACCCCTTCTTCAGACACTATGTGTCCCAGATAGTTAACAGAAGATTGGTAGAACCGACACTTCTTAGGCGAAAGCTTGAGTCCCTCCTCACTGAGTCTTCTCAAGACTTTCTCCAGCCTCTCTTCATGTTCTTCCAAGGTCCTCCCAAAGACAATGACATTGTCTAAGTACACAAGGACCTCGATAAGGTTCATGTCCCCTACAGTCTTTTCCATAAGACGTTGGAAGGTGGCTGGGGCTCCTGACAGTCCCTGGGGCATTCGGTCGAATTCAAAGAATCCCACTGGGGTTATGAAGGCTGTCTTCTCCTTGTCCTCCGGATGCATAGGGATCTGATAGTATCCACTCTTGAGGTCCATAACGCTGAACCACTTGGCTCCAGACAAGCTCTGTAGGGCATCCTCTATCCTCGGAGTGGTGTACTGGTCAGGGATAGTCCTCCTGTTGAGGGTCCTGTAGTCTATACACAACCTCAATGATCCATTCTTCTTTCTGACCACTACTATCGGGGAGGCATAGGGACTTCTCGACTCCCGGATAACACCGGTCCGCTTGAGTTCCCTGAGTTGTTCCCTCAGATCTTCCAGATCTGCTAGTGGAACTCGCCTGACCCTCTCCCTGAAGGGCCTGTCTTCTTGGAGGCGAATTTGGTGGGTGGCGCTCCTTGCACACCCCACATCGAACTCATCTTGGGAGAAGATCTTCTTCCACCTGGTCAACTGGGCCTTGGCTCTCTCTTTCCAAACCCTGGGCAGATTCGGGTTTTCCATGGAGAGCTTCTCCCAAACGTTCCCTTCTTCTCCTGTCTTCTCCACTTCTGACAAGGCAACCAGGGCAGCAGGGCTCACCTGGCCTAGTAACATCCTGGCAGGGATCTCCATGGGATCATCTGTAGTGTTCCTGACACTCACAGGGACCTTATAGTGGGCCTTCTTCAGAGCCCTCAGCGGGACCAGTTCTGGGATTACTTCTAAGCCCGAGTGTTCCTCCCTTGGGTCAGGCTCCAACATGACAAAGGGTCCAGGTTGCTCCCAAGTAAGCTTCACAGTGGCTCTGAGACAGGTTACTTCACCGGGCTGCAACACTACCCCCTTCCTTTCAAGTCTCCAGACCTTCCCCACTCCCTCTTCCGGGGCATTCTTCTCCAAGACTAATCGCTGGTAGGCTGTCTTCAAGATGGGGTGGATCTTGGTGGCTGCGGGGTCCTTCCTTCGTGCAAGAGGGGTCAGGAGTCTCCGGACTAGGTCTGTGTTCGTCCCTATTATTAGGGAACTCTTGTTGGCTCCAGGCGGCCGGGGGCACACAACTGCCAGAGTGTCGAACACTTCAGCCTTCCCGGCCACAGAGGGGTCAAAGGTCAGTTTTATGGGCAGGTAGCCATCATAAGGGAAGCTCTGGGTCCCGATTCCCCATATTTCTAGCTCTTCTATCTTCTTGATGGGTAGGTGGCCTAAGTGTTTGTCATAAAAATCCTGGTATAACAGGGTCACCTGTGCCCCTGTATCCAAGATGGCTCTTGTGTAGACTCCCTCCACTTGAACGGGCACTATGGAGGATGGGCCCACCAGCTTCTCTGGATATGGCTCCAAAGGGGTTGCCTTTTTATCTTTGCATGCTCCCTTCAGACTTCCTTTCTTCAAATTCCCTCTGGACTTGAGTCTTTCTTGGGCTCGGTATGCATTGATTTTCTTTCCCTTAATGGGTGTACAGACCCGCTGAGGGACACTACGTTCTTTTTCTGGGGTGTATTCCCGCAGTGGAACACTGTGCTTCTTCTGAGGAGTTCTGTCCTCTGTTTTCCTGGGCTTCTCATTCAGTTTTGGAGCTCACTGAAGATGATGGGCACCCAGTTGACTCCTTCCCCGGGGCCCTCTGGAGTTTCCCGCCGGCTTGCGGTTATCGGTTTTCTTTTTCTTGGGACTGGAACATACAGCTGCAATATGGCCAATTCCTCCACAGTTAAAACAGATCACATGCCCCCAATCTTGTAGGGGGGTGGGCACTGAAGCGTCCGAGAACAACTCCTTCTTTGGTCCCTCTTTTTCTGGAACCCTTGAGTCTTTTGCCATCAGAGAGGTCAGCATCTCTAACACCTGAGACATCTGTGATTTCAAAGTGTCTACTTCTGAGTCTCTTTCTTTGGTCATCACTGAGTTGACTATCACTGGTGCAGAAGAGGTATGTGCCTTGATCACTTGTTGATCCATCTGTAGAGACTCCTCATCTCTGATGATTTTTATCAGATCAGAGTAAATTAGTGACATCCCCCCATCCAAGGTTTTCAGGTGAAGCCAGACTGGATCTGAGCGCACCCTTTAACACCTGCTTCATCCTTGCCGCATCTGTGTCTTGGGGCAACATCCCTTTTTTTAACACGATTTTACAAAGCATCTTGTTCAGTCTTCTTACATACTCTGAAAGCTTCTCATTTGGCTGTTGGAAAGTATGTTCGAATTGGTACACTAGCTCTGTCACCTTTTCTAGCTGACCGAACTCCTCTTGTAGCATGGCTAAACAGCCCTGAGCCGTGCAATCGGCATTTCCAAACCGGAAGCTTTTCACCGCTTCTGCTGCCGCGCCTTTCAAACTTTCTATCACGCGCTGTCTCCTCTGCGCTTCAGGCACCTCCCATGCCTCTACTGCTAGTAATGCCTGCTCAACCCAGGTATCGTAATTCTGGTGCTATGGTAGTGACCGGTGCCGCCGGATGCGTCACCCTCTCTCTCCTTTCAGGTGAGACACGGGGTGTCCCTTGTGGTGATCCCGTTGGGGATGGCTCCGTCTTAACGGTTATTGCGTGCACCAACTTATAAGTTCTATTGTCTGGCGTCCGCACGCATTTGTGTTTAAAGGTCTCCGGCATTCCGTCCCACCATTCTATCAGCGCGTACTTATACGAGATATTTGGGTCTGACTTTATGTCCATCACCCACGGTGTATGATCTGGGGACAGTGACACCACAAGTTGCTCTACCGTCTCTGTTGACCATTCCTCTCCTGGGAGGCTGATGACCACCGACTGATCTGGTTCTGCCTTAGCTGCTTCGCACCATGCTTTAACTTCTAACGGGTCCATGCCGGTACTTTTGGCGTGTTCACCTGCTGTATCAGGATCCCGGACTCGGAGCCCCCACGTGTAGCGCTACCCCCAGCTAAGGGATTTTTCGGGCCCTGCGTACAGCTCCGCCAACCCCCGGCAATCTACTCAACCCACTGATGGCACAGTTAGTCTAGGGGGGGGGGGGAAGGGTGTTACCTATCACAATCTATACCTGATAGTACACACACTCCGAATATATTGGATGGTAAGCACTATGTGCAATGATAACACACTGATAGCAAGTGGTAAAGTATAACTGTTTTACTCTTGGTTAAAAGGCACAGGTTAGAACATAACACATAACTTGCTTACAGAGCCCTGCAGCAATAGATATAGTATACTCTAATAGCGCAGCACGGTCATACACCACGCGCAGCTATTAGTATCTATGCGCCCTATGGCGCACCAAACAATATTCTACCCCCGGTCAGGCCTGACACAGATTTTACTTAGTCCTTAGAATAACACTTTCTTCGCATGCAACTTGAACGGTAGTGCACATACAGGAAACAACACTTGTAATCCACAGAGTAAGCAATCAAAAAGAACAGTTCACTGGAGACCACTCAACTCAGTTCCGCTACTAGTCTCCAGTAAAATAGCAAATAAAGGCCGGTGGGCCAAGGCAGTCTCTAGGCCTAGTAACAGTACAGCCTATTGGATTGAGCAGGTGCTCGCTCACCACTCCGGACGCGATCCCAGTCCGGGACTTCCACCACTGTGTCTCCGCACACAGCGTCTGAATGATCGGGTCTCCGATCCAGCGAATGTCGGCAACTTAAAGGAAGTCAGATGCCACCCAGGCTCGCAACACTGTGGAAGGCTCTTTGGAAGTTGTGCCAGGCCACAGGCTTCAGGCCTGGTACTCCAGCAGATCCGCACAGGAAGACCGGTTGATAGCCGCGCAGTGTCCAAAGAGGCCGAACCTAGCCTCGCCTCCTCCTTTTATCCCCCCTCCCACAAGTCTCTGCGGTGGCAACAATGCACCCTGGGTGCCAAACGGGGTTCTGGGAAATGCAGTCCATAGAGTCTTAAAGGAGACCCCGCTACATGTGTATTGCTAGAATTTTTTATTTTTTTGGTTTCGGGGAGGGTGCATGTGATCAGCACAGGGCCAATCAATGCTGTCCAGACAGGATCAGGGGTCCTGCAGCCTAATAGGACAGTCAGAGTAGAATGAAAACTACTCCTACAAGCTTTAACCAAACATTGATAGAAGTAACAAGACTGCTCTATACTACTGATGAGAAAAGGTATTTAGCAGTTTTTATAAAACTAATTTCCATGTTCTGTGTACTGTGGGAGAACAGATATAGTGAATGCAGGGTCCTGGGTTTAGTAACACTTTAAAAACAAAAATGGCACTTCCGCTTTAAGTGCTGGTGACCCCCTGACATTTTTTTGGGGGCGGGGGAGCGGGTACCCTGTTTTTAGAGGCACCCAGTTCCTCCTCCAGAAGGAAGTTTACCTCCCTCTCCAATCTTCTGGGACACGTCACAGGTCCCAGAAGATTGCCCGGCCATTCACAGCGCGCAGCGCGGCTTGCGCATGCACAATGCACGCCACACTAACTGTAAAGCCACAGCCGGGCGCCCCGAGTTAGAATGCCGGCGCCGCGGAGAGGAGGGGGAGAGGAGCGGGGCTTTCTGCACCCGCATCGCTGGACTGTGGGACAGGTGAGTGTCTGATTATTAAAAGTCAGCAGCTACACTTTTTGTAGCTGCTGACTTTTAAATGGGTGGAACTCCGCTTTAAGGTTAAAAAATGAACCACATGCCATGTAGTTTTAGCAGTGATAACGTTTTACTAATGGGCAATAAAATAACACTAATACTTGTTTTTTTTATATATTGCGGCTTTATGCAATGACATACTTCTTTAGACCCAGTCTGTATGAATAGAACATTACGGTCACCTGCTGACTTGGCACCATCCACAGGCAGCTTAACTCTTCAAAGAGACACAGAAGTTGAATCCAATGCAATTTTACTTCAGTAATTACAGTACAGAGGATGTTTTTCCAGTCTTTTGAAGTGTAAAAAAACAATGGGGGTTGATTTGATTTACTAAAATCGGAGAGTACAAAATCTGGTGCCGCTGTACGTGGTGGCCAATCAGCTTCTTTTTTTTTTTTTTTTTCATAAAAATCAGCTTCTAACTTCAGTTTGTTCAATTAAACTTTGACAAAGAAAAAGGAAGCTTTCTATTAGAGATGCACCAAAATTTTGGCGACCGAAACTTATCGGCCGAAAATAGTGTTAAACATAAAGGAAAAAGGTGCCATTTTACCACGTTTTTGCTGTGCTTATGGTGTGTTTTTTATAGGTCATGTGACTCAAAAACCACATCAAAAACATTACACAGGTGCATTATTGATGTGTTCTTGCTGTGTTTTCAATGCATTTCAACAGGGAGATGCGTTATGTGGTGCGTTTTTTTTTTTAACTGACCAAAAATGCAACAAGCAGGATTTTTAACACCACAAACAAAGCGCAATGGACCAGTGTGAAAACATACATAGAATTTAATGGGGCTAAAGGTGCCGATAATGGCCGACAATAAATTCATGTTCATTTAAATTCATGATATTAATTAAAAAGTCAAATATAATATATATATATATATATATATATATATATATATATATATATATTCCCTTCCCGCCGAGCGTACGCAGATATGCGGCCTCAGCTTTCGGGGGTTATACCGGGATGATGCCCGCAGCTGCGATTGGCTATCGGCTTTCCAGGGATAACAACCGATGCGGCTAAAAGTCGCTCGGTTGTTATACCGGAGAAGCGGGAGGGGACTTCCCCCCCTCCCGCCGCCTCCCGCCGCTCTGACCGGGCCTCCCGTCCCACAGGGAGAACCAATCCGCGATCTGGCACTTCCGGCATCTAGCCACAGACTGGAATTAAGCCGTAGACGTAAACGGCTCTGTTCCAGTCTCCTGAATGTAAACACGGAAGCGACGTCACAACGTCACTTCCGGTTTACTTGGCTGCCAATGGCGCCGGATTCAAAAAAATATACAGTATTCAGAATCGTTGTTTTCGACGATCGGAATACTTTGAAGTGCAAAGGAGGGATTTGGGGTCTTTTAGATCCCCGATCTCTCCATAAAGAGTACCTGTCACCACCTATTACTGTCACAAGAGATGTTTACATTCCTTGTGACAGCAATAAAAGTGATCAAATTATTTTTTTTTTTAAACACAATTTAATAATATAAAAATAAGCTCACGCAGCAAAGAAAACGCATACGGAAGTCGCACCAACATATGTAAACGGTGTTCAAATCACACATTTGAGGTATCGCCGCAATCATCAGAGCTAGAGCAATAATTCTAGCCCTAGAACTCCTCTGTAACTCTAACCTGGTAGCCGTAAAAAAAAAAAAAAAAAAAAGCGTTGCCTATGGAGATTTTTAGGTACCGTAGTTTGTTGCCATTCCACGAGTGCGTGCAATTATAAAGCGTGACATGTTTGGTATCTATTTACTCTGCGTAACATCATCTTTCACATTATACCAAAAAATTGAGCTAACTTTACTGTTTCGTTTTTTTAAAAATTCATGAAAGTGTCCTTTTCCCCAAAAAGTTGCGTTTAAAACACCGCTGCACAAATACCGTGTGACATAAAATATTGCAACAATCGCCATTTTATTCTCTAGATTCTCTGCTAAAAAATAATATAATATATATATATATTATATATATATATATATATATATATATATATATATATAGTTTGGGGGTTCTAAGTAATTTTCTAGCAAAAAATACGGATTTTAACTTGTAAACACCAAATGTCAGAAATAGGCTTAGGCATGAAAGGCATATACTGTATATATAATATATATATATATATATATATATATATATATATATATATATTATTTTTTTTTAATATATTTTAGGTTTTAGTTTGCGGCCAAGTGCATCCTGCATTTTCGTTTTCGGCACCAAAATTTCCATTCGATGCACCTCTAGTTTCTATGCAGAGCTACGCCAGATTTTGCACTCTCCAGCTTTAGTAAATCAACCCAAATGACTTTCCAAAGCCCTGTGAACAACTAACACGGAGTAAGGGGATATGGAAGAAATGGGGACGGGTCTGCTAGGACTGAACTAACTAGCCCTAAACAGGAAGGGGGGACAGAAAGAGATGCCAAATCACAGACATAAACAAGTTTCAGTGGCCTAAAGCCCCCAGATGTCAGCATATATCAAACAAAGGCAACGTGATACAGTTCAACACAAAAAAATACATTTAAGTGGGACAACATACCTGTCATCAAAGGACAATGAATAATAATAATAAAAAAAAAAATATTAACACACATAGCATATTACCCCGAAAAAAAAGCAGGATAGACAGAGTAGACATACATTGTCTTTGCTTAAAGCCGGTCCAATAAAATAACACTTTGTCGGTATATAGTCATTGAGGCTCTTTTGTGCTTTGATGGATGTTTTAGAAATAAATAGAGATATAATGGATGTTTAATAGAGATTGTTCTATTGTGCATTGGTAGACATTGTCACGGCAAAAACTGCACGGCAGAATTTTCGTTTCAATGCCATCTCCGATATAAACAATAGAGGGTACTGCTGTATACAATGGTGATCCAAGACAATGGTGCCAGTGACTCATCTAGGTGGACTGGCTGGAAATTGCCTTTAGAATTTATTATTAACCACTTCAGCCCCGGAAGATTTGCCTGCCTAATGATCGGGCCATTTTTTGCGATATGGCACTGCGTCGTTTTAATTGGGCTGTCGTGCAACGCTGTACCCAAACAAAATTTACGTCCTTTTTTCCCCACAAATAGAGCTTTCTTTTGGTGGTATTTAATCCCCTCTGCGGTTTTCATTTTTTGCGCTATAAACAAAAGAAGAGCGACAATTTTGAAAAAAAACACAATATTTTGTACTTTTTGCTATAATAATGTCTACAAGGTTTAGGAGTGTGTCTATGGGAATGTTTGACCATTCTTCCAGAAGCACTTTTGTGAGGTGGATGAGAAGGCCTGGCTCACAGTTTCCGCTCTAATTCATCCCAAAGGTGTTCTATCGGGTTGTGGCCAGGACTCTGTGCAGGCCAGTCAAGTTCCTCCACCCCAAACTCGTTCATCCATGTCTTTATGAACCTTGCTTTGTGCACTGGTGCGCAGTCATGCGGCCATCTCCAAACTGTTCCCACAAAGTTGGGAGCATAAAATTGTCCAAAATTTCTTGGTATGCTGATGCCTTAAGAGTTTCCCTCACTGGAACTAAGGGGCCCAAGCCCTGAAAAACAACCCCACTCCATAATCCCCCCTCCACCAAATGATTTGGACCAGTGCACAAAGCAAGGTCTCTGTGGAGAGAGCAAACTCTTCCAGAAGAACAATCATCTCTGCTGCACTCCACCAATCAGACCTGTATGGTAGAGTGGCCAGACGGAAGCCACTCCTCAGTAAAAGGCACATGACAGCCCGCCTGGAGTTTGCAAAAAGGCATCTGAAGGACTTTCAGACCATGAGAAACAAATTTCTTTGGTCTGATGAAACAAAGATTGAACTCTTTGGTCTGAATGGCAAGCGTCATGTCTGGAGGAAAACCAGGCAACGCTCATCTCCTGGTCAATACCATCCCTACAGTGAAGCATGGTGGTGGTAGTATCATGCTGTGGGGATGTTTTTCAGTGGCGGGAACTGGAAGACTAGTCAGGATTGAGGGAAAGATGAATGCAGCAATGTACACAGATATCCTTGAGAGCTCCAGAGAGCTCTGGACCTCAGACTAGAGCAAAGGTTCATCTTCCAACAGGACAAAGACCCTAAACGCACCCAAGATAACAAAAAAGTGGCTACAGGACAACTCTGTGAATGTTCTTTAGTGGCCCAGCCAGAGCCTATCCAACCTGATGGAGCTTGATAGGTCCTGCAAAAAAGAATGGAAAAAAATGCCCAAAAATAGGTGTGCCAAGCTTGTAGCATCATACTCAAAAAGACTTGAGGCTGTAATTGGTGCCAAAGGTGCTTCAACAAAGTATTCAGCAAAGGCTGTGAATGCTTATGTACATGGGATTTTTTTCATTGTTCATATTTAATAAATATGCAAAGATTTCAAACAAACTTCTTTCACGTTGTCATTATGGGGTATTGTTTGTAGGATTTTGAGGAAAATAATTAATTTAATCCATTTTGGAATAAGGTTGTAGCATAACAAAATGTGGAAAAGTGAAGCACTGTGAATACTTTCCTGATGCACAGTATGGTAACAGTTCATTTATGTTATTTCATGTTCTTATGTGGCCAGTATTTAAATGGGAAGGGAGGTGGATGAAAAACTTGTCTTGTCAATGGACCCTTTGGTGTCTCGGTTAACCATTGGATGTGGAGGTCAAAAGGAGAAATGAAGGGACCCAGTGGCTCTATTCCTTCCCCACTCCATCCAACAAAAAAAATAATAATAATAATGATAATAATATTGGCTTCAGATACACTTTAAATATCATTTTTACTTTGGCCCTATAAGTATATGTACTAAACCTGCAGCTCTCAGCAAATATTTACTGAGCTAATCCGATCTACGAATAACGACCACATTATGTTTTACAGCTATTTTATAGTGTTCTGTGTCCCTGTCCAGAAACATGCTTTATTAATGCAGCTTCTATGCCGCATTAAATTATCCAACACTTAATTTTAATATTATAAAAAGAAAAAAGAAAAACCTCAGTACTCAGGATTACCTAACGAGCAAACGTGATGCACTGCTCGGCGCGCACCAACAGCGTCTCGTAAAAATGCATCCTGTAATTACGCGCCAAATCTGGGTCACAGAAAAAACACCAGGCTGTAAATCGACATTTTATGCCACAATTAGCTGAAAAGAGTGCCGAGGATGACCTCTGGCCACTGAGCCATTGCCGAAGTTTCAGTTTTAAATTTTTTTCTTTTTTTTTTTTTTACGCTTGCCCCAAAGGCAGCAGCTGTTGTTACATTGCAAAGCAAAATCCTTTGCTTTGTGTCAAAAAAAAGGCAAAAATAATTACAGTTCTGGAAAGGCAGCATTAAAAGTTGAATAATCATGAGTTTGTGAATTTGTTAAGGGGGTTTTTCCCACTGAGTAAAATAATGGCAATCCTGGGCTCAAACAAAACACCTTTACGTGGTATGACAGTTTAAAAGCATTTGGGTTTTTTCATTTTTTCTTTTTAAATTGCTGAAATATAGTTTAGGCAACAAAAAATAATATGAGCATAAAACTTTATGGTTGGACCAGTCAGATAAAAAAAAAAATCAAAACAATGAATGCAGTTATTCATTTAAAATAATTTAAAATATGAAATGCATTCTTACATACAGCTAGTATACGTACCTGAATCGGTCTTGATACTAGCCTCTTATCACCAACTTCACCAGGAGGCACTAAGAGGCAACCAGGATCTTCTGCACGCATTAAGTGCAAACAAGCTGACAAGAGAGATTTACTCATCATTGTTTCCATTTCCAATTTTTTTTGGGCAAAAATCAGCAGATTTTGGTGAAATTTCACCATTTTGGCAAAATACCTTGGAGTCAATTGGGAAGGTGATAATAAATTGGGCTTTAAATGGCTTCTGGAAATGGCAGAACCCCCTTTCAACTAAGGGTACACAGCTGTTTCTGTTTTCAGTTAATGACTGTGTTTCAGCCCACATATAAAACTGATGATCATTAGCACCCGCTTAGTATAATTGATTAATAATACACCTGACTCAAATCCTACTAAATCCCTGACTTTGTGCAAGTGTAAAAAGTGTGCAAGTGTAAGGCTGGGTTCACACTGGTCCGAAAAATGCTCCGACATTGGGAGCTCATGTCGCATGACGTGTGAAAATCAATGTTTCCCTATGGAAGCCGTCTTAACTGGTCCGACACATGTCGGTCCGACTTTGAAAAATGCTCCCTGTACTACTTTGGTCCGAATTTGATCCTACTTCTGCCCATTGAATATCATTAAAGTCGGATCAAAGTAGGATCCTTGTCCTAGCCATCCAACTTTTGACATCGGACATGGTGATTACAGCAGTAAGGCCGGGTTCACACTGGGGCGACAAACGCTCCGACATTGGGAGCTCATGTCGCATGACGTGTGAAAATCAATGTTTCCCTATGGGAGCCGTCTTAACTGGTCCGACACATGTCGGTCCGACTTTGAAAATGCTCCCTGTACTACTTCGGTCCGACTTTGATCCGACTTCAGCCCATTGACTATCATTGAAATCGGATCAAAGTCGGACCGCAGTCTTGCATGATCCGACTTTGGCATGCGACTTGTGCTGTGCTGCTCTTGAGGGGGAACTCCACGCCAAATTTTTAATAAAAAAACGGCATGGGTTCCCCCTCCAGGATCATACCAGGCCCTTGGGTCTGGTCTGGATTTGAAGGGGAACCCCTACGCCAAAAAAACGGCGTGGGGGTCCCCCAAAATTCAAACCAGACCCTTATCCGAGCCCGCAACCTGGCAGGCTGCAGGGGAAGAGGGGGGGGGACGAGAGAGCAGCCCCCCTCCCTCCTGAACCGTACCAGGCCGCATGCCCTCAACATGGGGGGTTTGGTGCTCTGGGGCAGGGGGGCGACCTGCGACCCCCCCACCCCAAAGCACCCTGTCCCCATGTTGATGAGGACAGGGCCTCTTCCTGACAACCCTGGCCGTTGGTTGTCGGGGTCTGCGGGTGGGGGGCTTATCGGAATCCGGGAGCCCCCTTTAATAAGGGGGCCCCCAGATCCCGGCCCCCCACCCTATGTGAATGAGTATGGGGTACATCGTACCCCTACCCATTCACCTGGTGGAAAAAAAATGTCAATAAAAAACACACACAGCTTTTAAATTAATTTATTGCACAGCTCCGGGGGTCTTCTTCCGACTTCGGGGGTCTCCGGTTCTTTCTTCTGCCGGGCCTCCGCTATCTTCTTCCAGCTCTTTTGCTAGCGGGGCCCGGTCTTCTCCGTCGCCTTCTTCTTCTCCCTCTCTCCGGTTCTTCTCCCGCTCTCCGGTTCTTTCTTCCGCCGGGCCTCCGCTATCATCTCGTCCGGCTCTCCATTGTCCTTCTGCCGGCCCCTCCACTATCTTCTTCCAGCTCTTTTGCTAGTGGAGGGGCCGGTCTTCCCGTCGCCGTCTTCTTCTCTCTTCTCCTGCACGATGTTGACGCGTCACTTCCTCGCGCTGTAATACTGGCTGTTCGCTCCATTCCGAATTAATATAGGCTTCTCATGACGTCACAGTCACATGCTCCCATGACGTCACAGTCACATGCTCCGGGGCCACCCAGAGTATGTGACTGTGACGTCATGAGAAGCCTATATAAATCGCTGTGGACCGAAGATTTAGCATTACTGCGAGAGGAAGCGATGAGTCAACATCGAGGAGGAGAAGAGGGAAGAAGACGCCGACGGCGACGATGGGAAGACCGGCCCCTCCACTAGCAAAAGAGCTGCAAGAAGATAGTAGAGGGGCCGGCAGAAGGACAATGGAGAGCCGGACAAGACGACGGGGAAGACCGGGCCTCCGCTAGCAAAAGAGCTGGAAGAAGATAGCGGAGGCCCGGCAGAAGGAAGAAAGAACCGGAGAGAAGAAGAGGGAAGAAGGCGACGGAGAAGACCGGGCTCCGCTAGCAAAAGAGCTGGAAGAAGATAGCGGTGGCCCGGCAGAAGAAAGAACCGGAGAGCGCAACGACGACACCGGAGACCCCCAAAGTCGGAAGAAGACCCCCGGAGCTGTGCAATAAATTACTTTAAAAAGCTGTGTGTGTTTTTTTTATTGCCATTTTTTTCCACCAGGTGAATGGGTAGGGGTACGATGTACCCCATACTCATTCACATAGGGTGGGGGGCCGGGATCTGGGGGCCCCCTTATTAAAGGGGGCTCCCGGATTCCGATAAGCCCCCCGCCCGCAGACCCCGACAACCAACGACCAGGGTTGTCGGGAAGAGGCCCTGTCCTCATCAACATGGGGGCAGGGTGCTTTGGGGTTGGGGGGCCGCAGGTCGCCCCCCTGCCCCAGAGCACCAAACCCCCTCATGTTGAGGGCATGCGGCCTGGTACGGTTCAGGAGGGAGGGGGGGTGCTCTCTCGTCCCCCCTCTTCCCCTGCGGCCTGCCAGGTTGCGTGCTCGGATAAGGGTCTGGTTTGGGCCATGGGGGGGACCCCCACGCCGTTTTTTCGGCGTAGGGGTTCCCCTTCAAATCCAGACCAGACCCGAGGGCCTGGTATGCTCCTGAAGGGGGAACCCATGCCGGTTTTTTATTTAAAATTTGGCCTGGAGTTCCCCCTCAAGATTCATACCAAACACAGTGCCTGCTATTGGCGGGGATCCAAGTCGGATCCCCGTTCATTGAAAGTCGGACATATGTCGGCTTCCTGTCGCGGGGCAAAGTCGGATCCAAAGTAGGACGGCTGTCGTGTCGCACAAGTGTGAACCCAGCCTCAAAGGAATTTATCTCACCCTGGGATTGTTTTGATTGGTCAAAGGACAAGTCAGACTAGCACAAAGTCGGATCAAAGTAGTATCCTGTTCATGAAAGTCGGATGGATGTCGGACCAATGTAGGATCAATGTAGGACTGATGTCGCAGAGCAAAGTAGGATGAAAGTTGTATGACTGTCCTGTCATACCAGTGTGAACCCAGCCTGAGGCTGGGTTCACACTAGTGTGACACGACATCTGTCCTACTTTGGATCCGACTTTGCCCCGCGACATGAAGCCGACATATGTCCGACTTTCAATGAACGGGGATCCGACTTGGATCCCCACCAATAGCAGGCACTGTGTTTGGTATGAATCTTGAGGGGGAACTCCAGGCCAAATTTTAAATAAAAAAACGGCATGGGTTCCCCCTCCAGGAGCATACCAGGCCCTTGGGTCTGGTCTGCATTTGAAGAGGAACCCCTACGCCGAAAAAACGGCGTGGGGGTCCCCCCCAAAATACAAACCAGACCCTTTTCCGAGCACACAACCTGGCAGGCCGCAGGGGAAGAGGGAGCGCCCCCCTCCCTCCTGAACCGTACCAGGCCGCATGCCCTCAACATGGGGGGTTTGGTGCTCTGAGGCAGGGGGGCGACCTGCGCCCCCCCCACCCCAGAGCACCCTGCCCCCATGTTGATGAGGACAGGGCCTCTTCCCGACAACCCTGGCTGTTGGTTGTCGGGGTCTGCGGGCGGGGGGGCTTATCGGAATCCGGGAGCCCCCTTTAATAAAGGGGCCCCCGGATACCGGCCCCCCCACCCTATGTGAATGAGTATGGGGTACATCGTACCCCTACCCATTCACCTGGTGGAAAAAAATTGCAATAAAAAAACCACACAGCTTTTTAAAGTATTTTATTGCACAGCTCCGGGGGTCTTCTTCCGACTTCGGGGGTCTCCGGTGTCGTCGCCGCGCTCTCCGGTTTTCTTCTGCCGGGCCACCGCTAACTTCTTTAGCTCTTTTGCTAGCGGGGCCCGGTCTTCTCCGTCGCCTTCTCCCCTCTTCTCCTCTCCGGTTCTTCCTTTCTTCTGCCGGGCCTCCGCTAACTTCTTTTAGCTCTTTTGCTAGCGGAGGCCCGGTCTTCTCCGTCGCCTTCTTCTTCTCCCGCTATCCGGTTCTTCTCCCGCTTCTTTCTTCTGCCGGCCCCTCCACTAACTTCTTTAGCTCTTTTGCTAGTGAAGGGGCCGGTCTTACCGTCGTCGCCGTCGGCGTCTTCTTCTCTCTTCTCCTCCTCGATGTTGACTCGTCGCTTCCTCTCGCAGTAATGCTAAATCTTCGGTCCGCAGAGATTAATATAGGCTTCTCATGATGTCACAGTCACATGTTCCCATGACGTCACAGTCACATGCTCCGGGGCCATGTGCCCCGGAACATGTGACTGTGACGTCATGAGAAGCCTATATTAATCTCTGCGGACCGAAGATTTAGCATTACTGCGAGAGGAAGCGACGAGTCAACATCGAGGAGGAGAAGAGAGAAGAAGACGCCGACGGTGACGACGGGAAGACCGGCCCCTCCACTAGCAAAAGAGCTAAAGAAGTTAGTGGAGGGGCCGGCAGAAGAAAGAAGCGGGAGAAGAACCGGATAGCGGGAGAAGAAGAAGGCGACGGAGAAGACCGGCCTCCGCTAGCAAAAGAGCTAAAAGAAGTTAGTGGAGGCCCGGCAGAAGAAAGGAAGAACCGGAGAGGAGAAGAGGGGAGAAGGCGACGGAGAAGACCGGGCCCCGCTAGCAAAAGAGCTAAAGAAGTTAGCGGTGGCCCGGCAGAAGAAAACCGGAGAGCGCGGCGACGACACCGGAGACCCCCGAAGTCGGAAGAAGACCCCCGGAGCTGTGCAATAAAATACTTTAAAAAGCTGTGTGTTTTTTTTATTGCAATTTTTTCCACCAGGTGAATGGGTAGGGGTACGATGTACCCCATACTCATTCACATAGGGTGGGGGGGCCGGGATCCAGGGGCCCCTTTATTAAACCAACGGCCAGGGTTGTCGGGAAGAGGCCCTGTCCTCATCAACATGGGGCAGGGTGCTCTGGGGTGGGGGGGCCGCAGACCGCAGGTCGCCCCCCCTGCCCCAGAGAACCAAACCCCCCATGTTGAGGGCATGCAGCCTGGTACGGTTCAGGAGGGAGGGGGGGTGCTCTCTCGTCCCCCCTCTTTCCCTGTGGCCTGCCAGGTTGTGTGCTCGGATAAGGGTCTGGTTTGGATTTTGGGGGGGACCCCACGCCATTTTTTCGGCGTAGGGGTTCCTCTTCAAATCCAGACCAGACCCAAGGGCCTGGTATGCTCCTGGAGGGGGAACCCATGCCGTTTTTTTATTTAAAATTTGGCCTGGAGTTCCCCCTCAAGAGCAGCACAGCACAAGTCGCATGCCAAAGTCGGATCATGCAAGACTGCGGTCCGACTTTGATCCGACTTCAATGATAGTCAATGAGCTGAAGTCGGATCAAAGTCGGACCAAAGTAGTACAGGGAGCATTCTCAAAGTCGGACCGACATGTGGCGGACCAGTTAAGACGGCTCCCATAGGGAAACATTGATTTTCACACGTCATGCGACATGAGCTCCCAATGTCGGAGCGTTTGTCGCCCCAGTGTGAACCAGGCCTAGGCTGGATTCACAGCTATGCAGTTTTAGTGCTTTTTGCATTTTGCAGTTTTGCACTACAGTCCATTTAACATTGTTTCCTATGGAATACGCTCTGTAGTGCAAATCTGCAAAATTCAAAAATCATTAGGTGTGAATCCAGCCCAAAGCCCCATACACACTATTAGATTTTCTGCAGATTTTGGTTTTCAGATTTACCAAAACCATATAATATAAGGTCAAACCTTAGGAGTTTCAACTTGTATGCAATCAGGCAGGCCCTTGCACTACATGGTTTTGGTAAATCTGAAGACAAAAATCTGCAGAAAATCTAATTGTGTGTATGGGGCCCAAAGCCTCGTACGCACGGTACGATTGTTGGACGACCGAGCATCTGATTTTTGTCAATAGGGCGTGTGCCAGGATCTTGCCTTGCATACTAACGGTACGCAAATTGTCGTTTGACAAACACAAATGTAGTGATGTTCTATGAGCGTATAAAGAGGAAGGTTATTTCTCAAGCGCCACCCTTTGGGCCCCTTCTGCTAATTTTGTGTTAGTAGGAAGATTGGTGAAAGTTGATTCGCGATTTTCAGATCGTACAAAACAAATGCCTTTTAAAATAGGTTTGGCATAACTACATGCAAAGCAGCTTCATTATTATCCCATTCAAGAAGATGAGAATTTTGACATTTCATCAATTGCCACGCCACGAATGTTTATTCAAGATTACGAACGGTAGTTTACAAGACCGAACTCTTCCCAGTCGTTCCTTGATTCCGTGAATGCGTGTTTGTACTTTCTACTTTTGTGTGACGGATTTGTGTACAGACCATCCGAAAATCAGTCGTGGAGCCATCGGTCGCCAAAAATTTACTAGCCTGTCATCCAACATCTGTTGGTCGAAAATTGGAAAACAATTGTCTAAAGAAGCGTACTAACGGTAAGAATTTCAGACAACAGCCTGTCAAACGACAATCCCCTTCTGATTTTTGTACAGTGTGTACGAGGCTTTAGAATTGATAATGGTTTGAAGCCAAAGGGTAGTCACATCAAATATTGATTTGATTTTTGATAAAAAATAATAATAAATATATATATATCTTTATATATATATATATATATATATATATATATATAGTTACATATATATATAGTTACATAGTAGGTAAGGTTGATTAAAAACAATAGACCATCCAGACTATAAATATATATTGTGACAGCAGGAAGGTAAAGTCACCTGGTTGCATCCAGGGGGGTAGATATATTTCGCCCAGATTCAGGCTTTACGCCGATTTGTACAACTAGGTGGAGAGTTGTATAAGGCTAGTGTGCTCATGGATGACTCATACCTCTAGGGAGAGGGCTGGGCGTCGTGCAGACAGGGAGTTGATGAGACCAGCTGAACCTTGTCAGCTCATTTAGGCCTCTATAAGAAACTCCCAGATTCATTAGATGTTAGCTCATGCCTGGAACCAGACCTGTGTGGACTGTCTAGGGAGAGTGAACCCCTGTGCGGTGAGGCAAAGCCTGTGTGGCTATCTGTTTGGACTTTTACTAAACCAGGGACTTAGGGACTAGGACAGCACTAGGCTGATCCCAGTTGTTAGTTTAGGAAACCTGCATGTTTAGTCAGAGGTCAAACTGACCAGGATTTATTTTGTTTGTTTCTTTTTTGGCTTTGCTGTGTTTTTGTCACTGTACATAGAGAAATAAACCGCACCTTTTGATTTTGAAAACCACAACCTCCGTCTGCTGGCCCTGTTTTTGTGTGGGGAGCCCAACCAGGGGGTCACACACACCCGCTACCGAGTTAACCCCCTCACAGTTGGTGGAGAATGCAGGCAGTTTTTTTTAAGCCAGCATGGAGGAGATACTGAAACAGCTGGCTCTAGCAAATGCCAATCAACAGCAGACAAATGCAGGTTTGCAAAGGAGCCTTGCAGCCCAGCAGCAAGCTCATCAACAAGCCCAGCAGCAATCTGAGGCCCGCTTCATAGACCTGTTACAGAAGCAAGAGCAGAGACTACAACAAATGGAAGCAGTAATGCAGCAACGTCCGCAGACCAGTGAGGAAAGCCGTCCCACTAATACCGCGTCCTTTGGGGTGAGTCGTTTATTGACAAAAATGACTGGAGAGGATGATCCAGAGGTATTTTTGACCACATTTGAAAGGACTGCTGAAAGAGAAAAGTGGCCTGAGGAGCAGTGGGCTGGACTGGTGGCTCCTCTGTTAACTGGTGAATCGCAGAAGGCTTACTATGACCTAGAGCCTGACCAAGCAAAAGACTATGTGATGCTAAAAGCTGAAATATTGGCAAGGCTGGGTGTCACCCTGGCTGTCCGGGCTCAGCGTGTGCATAACTGGACTTTCCAGCTTGGAAAACCCCCCAGGTCTCAAATGTATGATCTCATTCACCTGAGCAGGAAGTGGCTACAGCCAGAGACTTTGTCCGCACCGGAGATTGTGGAACGTGTTGTGATGGATCGTTTCTTGAGAGCTCTTCCTACCGCCATTCAAAAGTGGGTAAGCCACGGAGACCCAGAAACGGCCGGTAAACTTGTGGATCGTGTAGAGAGATACTTGGCTACAGAGAACCTGACGGCCTCTTCCAGAGACTCTCGGACTTTCCACCCTAAGACCAGACCATCCCCAGGGGCGGATAAGAGGATTCCAAGGGGTAAGGGTGGAGAGAGTGAGAGGGTGGGAGCTCTACCCCAAGTTTGGCGAGAACAGCCTGGGAAATCAGCGGCTCAAGAGGCGGCAAGAAGGATCATTTGCTACCGCTGCCGGCAAGCGGGACATATTGCAGCAAATTGCCCGGTTTTGGAGGAACCCATGCAGTGTGACTTTCTGACGGGCAGACGTCAGTCGCTGTGTGCGACAGTCGCATGCACTGCCATTCGGGGAACTGAGAAACATTTATGCAAAATGTGTATTAATGGTAGAAATGTTGTGGTATTGCTGGATTCAGGTAGCCTTGTGACCCTGATAAAGGCTGAATTAGTTAAAACAGAGGTCTCTGGGAATAGCAAGGTAGCTGTTATTTGTGTGCATGGGGACACCCGAGAGTATCCAGTGACTACAGTGTGTTTCGAGACCCCCAAAGGTACCCTCTCTCATCCAGTGGGCTTAGTATCTCAGTTACCGCATGACGCCATTGTGGGAAGGGATTTTCCGAAGTTCTGGGAACTGTGGGATGATCCTGAGCCCCCCACTGGTGCCCCTATGTACCAGGAATGTGATAGCCAGAACTCCTCTGAGAGTGGTGAGGACTCTCCAGAATTTCCCCTGTCAGTATTGGCAGGGGAGACTCAAGAAACTGGAGAGGAGCCCACCTCCTCAGACGAAAACCTACCGTCTGTGGAGTTTTCTGATCTGGAGGTTCACAGGGAAAATTTTGCCACAGAACAGTTAAAAGACCCCGCCCTAATAAAGGCACGGGAAAACGTAGTGGAAATAGATGGCGAGTTAGTGAACCCAGATAATACCTGCACTTACCCATACTTCAGCGTAGAGAAGGACCTACTGTATCGGGTGGCAAAAAGGGCAGAAGAAACCGTTGAGCAGCTGGTGGTGCCCAAACCTTACAGGAAGTTGGTGTTGGAGTTGGCCCATGGGCACATTCTTGGAGGTCATCTGGGGACAGAGAAAACCCGAGAGAGGGTATTACAGAGATTCTATTGGCCTGGGGTGATGAAGGACATAGAAAATTATTGTTCCTCCTGCCCTGTGTGTCAGAGGTCGGCCCCGATGCCACATTTCCGTAGCCCGCTGGTCCCTCTACCCATCATTGAGGTCCCGTTTGAGAGAATCGCAATGGATTTGGTAGGTCCTATAATCAAGTCCGCTAGGGGGCACCAGTACATATTGGTTATAATGGACTATGCCACCCGTTATCCAGAAGCGATCCCTCTCAGAAATACCTCGGCCAAAACCATAGCCAAAGAGCTATCTCTTGTTTTTAGCCGGGTGGGTATTTGTAAAGAACTGCTTACGGACCAAGGTACACCCTTTATGTCCCGGGTTATGAAAGAGCTGTGTAAATTGTTCAAAGTGACGCAATTGCGTACATCTGTGTATCACCCCCAAACCGATGGGCTGGTTGAAAGATTCAACAAAACCCTAAAACAAATGTTGAAGAAAGTGGTGGATAGAGATGGAAAGGATTGGGACTGTCTACTTCCTTATTTGATGTTTGCTATTAGGGAGGTGCCCCAATCCTCTACGGGATTCTCCCCCTTTGAGTTACTGTATGGGAGACACCCAAGAGGGCTGTTGGATATTGCCAAGGAAACTTGGGAAAGTGAGAGTTCTCCCCACAGGAGTGTGATTGAGCATGTCGCCCTGATGCAAGATCGAATTGCACAGGTAATGCCCATCGTGAAGGAACATTTGGCCCAAGCGCAGTTGGCACAGCAGAGAGTGTACAACCGTGGAGCAAAGACCCGTACCTTTTCCCCGGGGGATAGGATATTGGTACTTGTCCCTACGGTTGAAAGTAAATTCCTTGCCAAATGGCAAGGCCCCTACGAGATAATGGAAAAAGTGAGCGAAGTGAATTACAAGGTCAGACAACCAGGAAGGCGAAAGCCCGAACAGATATATCACGTTAATCTGTTGAAAGCCTGGAGGGATAGAGAGTCCCTAGTCGCAGAAACTTGGTCACCAGCTCAAACTGGTTGCGTGATTCCGGAGGTTGGAATAGCAGCCACCTTGTCACAACCCCAACAACAGGAGGTTAAGGAGTTTGTGCTTCGCAACAAGGAGGTGTTCTCTGAGCTGCCGGGACAAACCTCTGGGGTAGAGCATGATATTATTACCCCGCCCGGTGAAAGGGTGAAGTTAAAACCCTATCGGATCCCAGAGGCCCGACGGGAGGCAATACGGGAGGAAGTACAGAAAATGCTGAACTTAGGGGTGATAGAGGAGTCCCAAAGTGATTGGTCTAGTCCCATTGTGTTGGTGCCTAAACCGGATGGGAGCTGGCGATTTTGTAACGATTTTCGTCAGTTGAACAAAGTTACAAAATTTGACACCTACCCCATGCCACGTATAGATGAGTTGATCGACCGGCTGGGAACAGCCCGATACATGACGACTCTTGACCTCACAAAAGGGTATTGGCAAATTCCCCTGGCCAAGTCGGCCAAAGAGAAAACCGCATTTGTAACCCCAGACGGGGCGTTCCAATATAAGAGAATGCCGTTCGGGTTACAGAATGCGCCGGCCACATTCCAGCGGAAAATGGACCAGATGCTGAGGCCCCATCGGAAGTATGCTGCGGCTTACCTGGATGACGTAATTGTCCATAGCACAGATTGGGCCTCACATCTGCCAAAAGTGCAAGCAGTCCTGGACTCTGTTCGGGAAGCGGGGTTTACGGCTAACCCCAAGAAGTGTACCATTGGGCAGGAGGAGGCCAAATATCTTGGGTACACCATTGGCAGGGGAGTAATAAAACCCCAACTCAACAAAGTCGAGGCCATCCAGAGTTGGCCACGTCCCAACAGCAAGAAGCAGGTACGAGCCTTTCTGGGAATCGCGGGTTATTATCGGCGCTTCATTCCCCACTTTGCTTCTAAGTCTGTGCCCCTAACCAACCTGACGAAAGGGAAAGGGTCGGTCATGATTAAATGGACCCCCGAGGCTGAGGCAGCATTCCAATTCTTGAAACAAGCCTTATGTAGCCAGCCAGTGTTGTACTCACCCGACTTCTCTAAAGACTTTGTCGTACAAAGTGATGCGTCAGATGTGGGGTTAGGAGCAGTATTGTCCCAGGTCTGGAACGGGGAAGAGCACCCAGTCATTTACCTCAGCAGGAAGTTGAAGTCCCATGAGGTAAATTACGCCACGGTTGAAAAGGAGTGTTTAGCGGTGAAGTGGGCTCTAGATTCCCTTCGGTACTATCTGCTAGGTAGGCACTTTGACATGGTTACGGATCACGCTCCGTTAAAGTGGATGGCTCAAAACAAGGAAACAAATAGAAGAGTGAATAGGTGGTTCCTGGCCCTCCAGGAATTCAACTTCACAGTAAAGCATCGCCCTGGCGTTCAAATGGGGAATGTGGATGCTTTGTCTCGAGTACATGAATGCCTGATTGCTGGTGTTCCAACCCCGAGGTTAAAACAAGAGGGGGGGGTATGTGACAGCAGGAAGGTAAAGTCACCTGGTTGCATCCAGGGGGGTAGATATATTTCGCCCAGATTCAGGCTTTACGCCGATTTGTACAACTAGGTGGAGAGTTGTATAAGGCTAGTGTGCTCATGGATGACTCATACCTCTAGGGAGAGGGCTGGGCGTCGTGCAGACAGGGAGTTGATGAGACCAGCTGAACCTTGTCAGCTCATTTAGGCCTCTATAAGAAACTCCCAGATTCATTAGATGTTAGCTCATGCCTGGAACCAGACCTGTGTGGACTGTCTAGGGAGAGTGAACCCCTGTGCGGTGAGGCAAAGCCTGTGTGGCTATCTGTTTGGACTTTTACTAAACCAGGGACTTAGGGACTAGGACAGCACTAGGCTGATCCCAGTTGTTAGTTTAGGAAACCTGCATGTTTAGTCAGAGGTCAAACTGACCAGGATTTATTTTGTTTGTTTCTTTTTTGGCTTTGCTGTGTTTTTGTCACTGTACATAGAGAAATAAACCGCACCTTTTGATTTTGAAAACCACAACCTCCGTCTGCTGGCCCTGTTTTTGTGTGGGGAGCCCAACCAGGGGGTCACACACACCCGCTACCGAGTTAACCCCCTCACAATATATATATATTGTGAGGGGGTTAGCTCGGTAGCGGGTGTGTGTGACCCCTTGGATGGGCTCCCCACACAAAAACAGGCCCAGCAGACGGAGGTTGTGGTTTTCAAGATCAAAAGGTGCGGTTTATTTCTCTATTTACAGTGACAAAAACACAGCAAAGCAAAAAGAAACATAAACAAAATAAATCCTGGTCAGCTTGACCTCTGACTAAACATGCAGGTTTCCCTAACTAACAACTGGGATCAGCCTGGTGCTGTCCTAGTCCCTAAGTCCCTGGTTTAGTAAATGTCCAAACAAATAGCCACACAGGCTTTGTCTCACCGCACAGGGGTTCACTCTCCCTAGACAGTCCACACAGGTCTGGGTCCAGGCATGAGCAAACACCTAATGAAGCTGGGAGTTTTTATAGAGGCCTTAAACGAGCTGACAAGCTTCAGCTGGTCTCATCAACTCCCTGCCTGCACGACGCCCAGCACTCTCCCTAGAGGTATGAATCATCCATGAGCCCACTAGCCTCAGCTGGGCTTCATCAACTCTCTCCCTAGTTGCATAAGTCGGCATAAAGCCTGAATCTGGGAGAAATATACCTACCCCCCTGGATGCAACCAGGTGACTTTACCTTCCTGCTGTCACATACCCCCCCCTCTTGTTTTAACCTTGGGGTTGGAACACCAGCAATCAGGCATTCATGTACTCGAGACAAAGCATCCACATTCCCCATTTGAACGCCAGGGCGATGCTTTACTGTGAAGTTGAATTCCTGTAGGGCCAGGAACCACCTATTTACTCTTCTATTTGTCTCCTTGTTTTGAGCCATCCACTTTAACGGAGCGTGATCCGTAACCATGTCAAAGTGCCTACCTAGCAGATAGTACCGAAGGGAATCTAGAGCCCACTTCACCGCTAAACACTCCTTTTCAACCGTGGCGTAATTTACCTCATGGGACTTCAACTTCCTGCTGAGGTAAATGACTGGGTGCTCTTCCCCGTTCCAGACCTGGGACAATACTGCTCCTAACCCCACATCTGACGCATCACTTTGTACGACAAAGTCTTTAGAGAAGTCGGGTGAGTACAACACTGGCTGGCTACATAAGGCTTGTTTCAAGAATTGGAATGCTGCCTCAGCCTCGGGGGTCCATTTAATCATGACCGACCCTTTCCCTTTCGTCAGGTTGGTTAGGGGCACAGCCTTAGAAGCAAAGTGGGGAATGAAGCGCCGATAATAACCCGCGATTCCCAGAAAGGCTCGTACCTGCTTCTTGCTGTTGGGACGTGGCCAACTCTGGATGGCCTCGACTTTGTTGAGTTGGGGTTTTATTACTCCCCTGCCAATGGTGTACCCAAGATATTTGGCCTCCTCCTGCCCAATGGTACACTTCTTGGGGTTAGCCGTAAACCCCGCTTCCCGGATAGAGTCTAGGACTGCTTGCACTTTTGGCAGATGTGAGGCCCAATCTGTGCTATGGACAATTACGTCATCCAGGTAAGCCGCAGCATACTTCCGATGGGGCCTCAGTATCTGGTCCATTTTCCGCTGGAATGTGGCCGGCGCATTCTGTAACCCGAACGGCATTCTCTTATATTGGAACGCCCCGTCTGGGGTTACAAATGCGGTTTTCTCTTTGGCCGACTTGGCCAGGGGAATTTGCCAATACCCTTTTGTGAGGTCAAGAGTCGTCATGTATCGGGCTGTTCCCAGCCGGTCGATCAACTCATCTATACGTGGCATGGGGTAGGTGTCAAATTTTGTAACTTTGTTCAACTGACGAAAATCGTTACAAAATCGCCAGCTCCCATCCGGTTTAGGCACCAACACAATGGGACTAGACCAATCACTTTGGGACTCCTCTATCACCCCTAAGTTCAGCATTTTCTGTACTTCCTCCCGTATTGCCTCCCGTCGGGCCTCTGGGATCCGATAGGGTTTTAACTTCACCCTTTCACCGGGCGGGGTAATAATATCATGCTCTACCCCAGATGTTTGTCCCGGCAGCTCAGAGAACACCTCCTTGTTGCGAAGCACAAACTCCTTAACCTCCTGTTGTTGGGGTTGTGACAAGGTGGCTGCTATTCCAACCTCCGGAATCACGCAACCAGTTTGAGCTGGTGACCAAGTTTCTGCGACTAGGGACTCTCTATCCCTCCAGGCTTTCAACAGATTAACGTGATAGATCTGTTCGGGCTTTCGCCTTCCTGGTTGTCTGACCTTGTAATTCACTTCGCTCACTTTTTCCATTATCTCGTAGGGGCCTTGCCATTTGGCAAGGAATTTACTTTCAACCGTAGGGACAAGTACCAATATCCTATCCCCCGGGGAAAAGGTACGGGTCTTGGCTCCACGGTTGTACACTCTCTGCTGTGCCAACTGCGCTTGGGCCAAATGTTCCTTCACGATGGGCATTACCTGTGCAATTCGATCTTGCATCAGGGCGACATGCTCAATCACACTCCTGTGGGGAGAACTCTCACTTTCCCAAGTTTCCTTGGCAATATCCAACAGCCCTCTTGGGTGTCTCCCATACAGTAACTCAAAGGGGGAGAATCCCGTAGAGGATTGGGGCACCTCCCTAATAGCAAACATCAAATAAGGAAGTAGACAGTCCCAATCCTTTCCATCTCTATCCACCACTTTCTTCAACATTTGTTTTAGGGTTTTGTTGAATCTTTCAACCAGCCCATCGGTTTGGGGGTGATACACAGACGTACGCAATTGCGTCACTTTGAACAATTTACACAGCTCTTTCATAACCCGGGACATAAAGGGTGTACCTTGGTCCGTAAGCAGTTCTTTACAAATACCCACCCGGCTAAAAACAAGAGATAGCTCTTTGGCTATGGTTTTGGCCGAGGTATTTCGGAGAGGGATCGCTTCTGGATAACGGGTGGCATAGTCCATTATAACTAATATGTACTGGTGCCCCCTAGCGGACTTGATTATAGGACCTACCAAATCCATTGCGATCCTCTCAAACGGGACCTCAATGATGGGTAGAGGGACCAGCGGGCTACGGAAATGTGGCATCGGGGCCGACCTCTGACACACAGGGCAGGAGGAACAATAATTTTCTATGTCCTTCATCACCCCAGGCCAATAGAATCTCTGTAATACCCTCTCTCGGGTTTTCTCTGTCCCCAGATGACCTCCAAGAATGTGCCCATGGGCCAACTCCAACACCAACTTCCTGTAAGGTTTGGGCACCACAAGCTGCTCAACGGTTTCTTCTGCCCTTTTTGCCACCCGATACAGTAGGTCCTTCTCTACGCTGAAGTATGGGTAAGTGCAGGTATTATCTGGGTTCACTAACTCGCCATCTATTTCCACTACGTTTTCCCGTGCCTTTATTAGGGCGGGGTCTTTTAACTGTTCTGTGGCAAAATTTTCCCTGTGAACCTCAAGATCAGAAAACTCCACAGACGGTAGGTTTTCGTCTGAGGAGGTGGGCTCCTCTCCAGTTTCTTGAGTCTCGCCTGCCAATACTGACAAGGGAAATTCTGGAGAGTCCTCACCACTCTCAGAGGAGTTCTGGCTATCACCTTCCTGGTACATAGGGGCACCAGTGGGGGGCTCAGGATCATCCCACAGTTCCCAGAACTTCGGAAAATCCCTTCCCACAATGGCATCATGCGGTAGTTGAGATACTAACCCCACTGGATGAGAGAGGGTACCTTTGGGGGTCTTGAAACACACTGTAGTCACTGGATACTCTCGGGTGTCCCCATGCACACAAATAACAGCTACCTTGCTATTCCCAGAGACCTCTGTTTTAACTAATTCAGCCTTTATCAGGGTCACAAGGCTACCTGAATCCAGTAATACCACAACATTTCTACCATTAATACACATTTTGCATAAATGTTTCTCAGTTCCCCAAATGGCAGTGCATGCGACTGTCGCACACAGCGACTGACGTCTGTCCGTCAGAAAGTCACATTGCATGGGTTCCTCCACAACCGGGCAATTTGCTGCAATATGTCCCGCTTGCCGGCAGCGGTAGCAAACAATCCTTTTGGCTGCCTCTTGAGCCCCCGACTTCCCAGGCTGTTTTCGCCAAACCCTGGGCAGAGCTCCCACCCTCTCACTCTCTCCACCCTCACCCCTTGGAATCATCTTATCCGCCCCTGGGGATGGTCTGGTCTTAGGGTGGAAAGTCCGAGAGTCTCTGGAAGAGGCCGTCAGGTTCTCTGCAGCCAAGTATCTCTCTACACGATCCACAAGTTTACCGGCCGTTTCTGGGTCTCCATGGCTTACCCACTTTTGAATGGCGGTAGGAAGAGCTCTCAAGAAACGATCCATCACAACACGTTCCACAATCTCCGGTGCGGACAAAGTCTCTGGCTGTAGCCACTTCCTGCTCAGGTGAATGAGATCATACATTTGAGACCTGGGGGGTTTTCCAAGCTGGAAAGTCCAGTTATGCACACGCTGAGCCCGGACAGCCAGGGTGACACCCAGCCTTGCCAATATTTCAGCTTTTAGCATCACATAGTCTTTTGCTTGGTCAGGCTCTAGGTCATAGTAAGCTTTCTGCGATTCACCAGTTAACAGAGGAGCCACCAGTCCAGCCCACTGCTCCTCAGGCCACTTTTCTCTTTCAGCAGTCCTTTCAAATGTGGTCAAAAATACCTCTGGATCATCCTCTCCAGTCATTTTTGTCAATAAACGACTCACCCCAAAGGACGCGGTATTAGTGGGACGGCTTTCCTCACTGGTCTGCGGACGTTGCTGCATTACTGCTTCCATCTGTTGTTGTAGTCTCTGCTCTTGCTTCTGCAACAGGTCTATGAAGCGGGCCTCAGATTGCTGCTGGGCTTGTTGCTGGGCTGCGAAGCTCTGTTGTTGAGCTGCAAGGCTCTTTTGCAAACCTGCATTTGTCTGCTGTTGATTGGCATTTGCTAGAGCCAGCTGTTTCAGTATCTCCTCCATGCTGGCTTAAAAAAAAACTGCCACTGGTTCTCCACCAACTGTGAGGGGGTTAGCTCGGTAGCGGGTGTGTGTGACCCCCTGGATGGGCTCCCCACACAAAAACAGGCCCAGCAGACGGAGGTTGTGGTTTTCAAGATCAAAAGGTGCGGTTTATTTCTCTATTTACAGTGACAAAAACACAGCAAAGCAAAAAGAAACATAAACAAAATAAATCCTGGTCAGCTTGACCTCTGACTAAACATGCAGGTTTCCCTAACTAACAACTGGGATCAGCCTGGTGCTGTCCTAGTCCCTAAGTCCCTGGTTTAGTAAATGTCCAAACAAATAGCCACACAGGCTTTGTCTCACCGCACAGGGGTTCACTCTCCCTAGACAGTCCACACAGGTCTGGGTCCAGGCATGAGCAAACACCTAATGAAGCTGGGAGTTTTTATAGAGGCCTTAAACGAGCTGACAAGCTTCAGCTGGTCTCATCAACTCCCTGCCTGCACGACGCCCAGCACTCTCCCTAGAGGTATGAATCATCCATGAGCCCACTAGCCTCAGCTGGGCTTCATCAACTCTCTCCCTAGTTGTATAAGTCGGCATAAAGCCTGAATCTGAGAGAAATATACCTACCCCCCTGGATGCAACCAGGTGACTTTACCTTCCTGCTGTCACAATATATTCTCCCTCGAGAATCTCATCCAAGTCTCCATCCAGTTGGATAGACGCCTACGGGAGCTTCGCTCCAAACGTACCCAGAGCATCCAGCCCACAGGTTTTTCCAAGGGTCCCAGGTCCAACCACTCCTACCCTGGCTCCTCAACCTTCTAGTTCATCTGATGTGGAACCTTTGCAAATCAGTCAACTCCGACCCACTCTGACTCGTGAAGAAAAGGAGCGCAGGACGACAGAAAAATCTCAGTCTGTATTGCGGATCCACGGGCCATTTCTTGCGCAATTGTCATATCCGACCAAGTAAGCTCAGTCAACCATCTCCTTCATATCGCCAGTTGTCCGGGACTCAACCCACATTGTTCTTCCCATCTCTTTGCAGGCGTCTGGAAAGGGAGTCAACTTGCGGGCAATCGTTGACTCTGGGGCCTGCAGTTGCTTCATAGACATTATTCTTGTGAAAGACTTGCATATTCCTCTCAAGCTGAAGGAGCAAAGACTCAATAGACTCTTAGCAGATGGCACCACTCCCAAATCAGGACCTGTTACCCAGGAGACCATTTCTATCTTAGCAATCACAGATACAGGCCACCAAGAACTCCTCTGGTTCAATGTCATCAGGTCTCCCATATTCCCAGCCATCCTAGGAATACCCTGGTTGCGGGCCCACAACCCACAAATTGACTGGTCCAAGGGCGAAATCACTTTCTCATCTAGCTACTGTGTACAACACTGTGACATCCCCATGCATGATGATTCTCCTGTGTGTTTGTCCATCCACCCTCAGCAGATACCAGTCTTGCTGTCCCACAAGTTTATTACGATTTCCTGGACTTATTAGACAAAAGGAAAGCCGATACTATGCCCCTGCACCGATCCTATGATTGTCTGATCGAATTACTTTTTGGAGCAGAGATACCTTTTGGGTGCATATTTCCACTGTCTGAGACATCCTGAAGCCCTCCGACAGTACATTGATAAAAACTTAGCCAAGGGATTCATCCGTCCCTCTTCCTTGGCGGTATCTTTTTTGTTGAGAAAAAGGATCACTCCCTCAGACCATGTGTTGACTACAGGGAGCTTAACAAGATCACTATCAAGAATAGGCACCCATTTTCCCCTGTTCCGGAATTATTTCAGAGGTTCCGAGCATGCCCGGGTATTTACGAAGTTGGACTTGTACGCCAAAGCAGAAAAATGCGAGTTCGAGAAACAATCCATTCAGTTCTGGGACTCATAATCTCTACCGAGGGAATTTCTGTGGATCCTCAGGTCTCAGCAATTATGGAATGGCCCGTACCTTCGGACAGAAAGGGAGTCCAAAGATTCATAGGCTTCGCTAACTTTGACTGGAAATTTATGAAGGGTTTCTCAACTATCATTGCCCCGATTACTCAGCTCACTCGCTCACATACACGCTTTCTTTGGAATCAAGAATCCCAAGCAGCCTTCAAACAGCTGAAAGCCCTATTTACCTCTGCTCCTGTGTTACAACACCCAGACCCAGCACTCCCTTTAGTTCTCGAGGTAGATGCCTCTGAAGTAGCAACTGGAGCAATGCTCTCTCAACATCTGTGTCCAAAGGCTCTGCTTCACCCAGTAGCCTTTTGTTCCAAGAGACTAAACCAGGCTGAAAGGAATTATGACATAAGTGATAGGGAGCTCCTGGCAATTAAAGTAGCCTTCGAGAAGTGTAGGTACGTGCTGGAAGGTGCTAGTCACCCAATCATAATCTTTACAGATAACAAGGACTTGGAGTACTTGAGATCCACTAAACGCCTAAGACCTCGGCAGGCTAGATGGGCCTTGTTTTTTTCCAGGTTTAGTTTCCATTTGATGTACCGACCAGGATCCAAGAACGGGAAGGTGGATGCCCTATCCCAGATGTTCCCTGAATCTTCTGAATTGTTCCCCCAAGCAACATTCTTTCTGCTTAAATTTTTTTGCTAATTCAGCACAGTCTGGAATCATTCACCAGACAGGCTTCCGCATCATGTCCCAAATCCAAACAAACCTCACTAAGAAAGCAGGATGGATTGCTGTGGCACCAAGATGTGGTCTTCATACCTCTGGAGGCAAGGCCTCGGGTTCTCAAGACATTTCACGACCACCAGCTAGCTGGACACTTTGGAGTTTAAAAAACTTGCAAGCTCATCCAACGGGCCTTCTGGTGGCCTAACCTTAGCCGGGACTATAGTGTCATTTCCTGCACTGTGTGTCTACGCAGCAAGGGTATCAAAGCTAAAGCCTGGGGGTTATTGAGGCCCCTGCCCATCCCTAACTGTCCCAAGGAAATATTCTCCATTGATTTCATCATTGACCTACCTCCCTCTGAAGGATTTACCACCATTTTGGTAGTGGTAGCCAATGACGGCTGATCACGTGATGTAAACAGAAGATCGGTAATCGGTACCGCTGCATTTTCTGTGCCCACCAGTGCCAGCTGCTAGTGCCCACTGTGCCACCTACCAGTTCCACCTACCAGTACCCACCAGTGCTGCCTACCAGTGCCCACAGTGCCACCTACCAGTGCCCACAGTGCCAACCATCAATGCCCACCAATGCTGCCAATAAATGCCTATCAGTGTCTCATAATCAGTGCCACAGATCAGTGCTGCCTATCAGTGTCACCTACCAGTGCCTACCAGTGCTTATCAGTGCCACCCATCAGGGCCGCTTATCAGTGCCACCTATCAGTGCCCTTTGGTGCCACCTATCAGTGCCCTTCACTGCCACCCATCAGTGCCAGCCATCAGTGCCAACCATCAGTAACACCTCTCAGTGCCACCTATCAGTGCCATCTCATCAGTGCTTATCAGTGCCACCTATCAGTGCCCATTAAAGCCGCCTTATCAGTTCCTATCAGTGCCCATCAGTGCCACCTATCAGTGTCCATCAGTGCCACCTATCAGTACCCATCAGTGCAGCCTATCAGTGCCCATCGGTGCAGCCTCATCAGCACACATTAGTGAAGGAGAAAAATTACTTGTTTTCAGAATTTTTGAAACAGTTTTTTTCTTTCAAAATTTTCGATCCTTTTTTGTTTCATTTAGAAAAAAAATAAAAAACCCAGTGGTGATTAAAAACCACGAAAATAAAGCTTTATTTGTGTGAAAAAAATGATAAAAATTTAATTTGGGTACACTGTAGCATGACCGCGCAATTATCATTTAAAGAGTGACAGCGCTGAAAGCTGAAAATTGGTCTGAGCAGGAAGGGGGTTTAAGTGCCCAGTAAGCAAGTGGTTAACCACTTAACGACCGGCCACTGTAATTATACGTCGGCAGAATGGCACCGACAGGCAAAGTCACGTACCGGTACGTGATTGCCTTCGTATAGTTGGGGGGTCCGATCGGACCCCCCTTCTATACAGTGAGCGGTGGTCATTTGTTCGGGAGCGATCCGGGATGAGGGGACGGCCGTTCGATTCCGGCCACCCCCTCGCGATCGCTCCCGGCGAATGAAAACCTTCCTCTGCCTGTGTAATGTAAACACAGGCAGAGGAAGTGATGTCATCTCTCCTCGTGTCGGTCTTTTCGATCCGGCACGAGGAGAGAAGACATCACATAGTAAGTGCACCAACAGTCCACTGACACCAGTACACGTAGGCACACTTTTCACCCCCCAGTCACCCCCAGATCACCCCCAGTACCCCCAGTCACAGTGCACCGTTTGCAGTGGTCATTTTTTTACTGATCACTGCAATCAGTGTCATTTGTGACAGTAAAAATTTGCAGGGCAGTTAGGTTTAGGCCCCTTTAGGTCCAGGGTAGTCCCCTAACCCCCCTTAATAAAGGTTTAACCCCTTGATCGCCCCCCAGGTAACCCTTTCACCCCCTAACGCCAGCGTCACTAAGCAATCGTATTTCCGATCGCTGTATTTAGTGCCGGTGGTGCCCTAGATAGCCAGTTATTTATTTTTAGTTTTGCCGCAGATTTTTATAGTGTCAGGTACCCCCATATATTATTTTAACCCCCTGATTGCCCCTAGAGTTAACACTTTCACCAGTGATCACCATATAAGTTTTACTGGTGACACTGGTTAGCCAGTTAGTTATTTAGGTTACCCGTCAGGTTTTTATATAGCTTCAGGTACCCCCATATATAAGCTAATAAAGGTTTTAACCCCCTGATTGCCCCTAGTTAACCCTTTCACCTAGGGTTGCCACCCGTACGGGAATGACCCGTACAGTCCGGTTTTTGACACTTGTGCCTGGGTTTCTGTTCTCTTCTAACCCGGACACAGCAGTATACCTGCAGTCCCAACCGTCTCCCTCACTTTGATTTCTCCCCCGCCCCGCAACTTGCCTGCTCCCCATCCCCCCGCCACCGCGCCAGTCAGCCAGCCTGTGAATCCTCGCTGCCACTGCTGAGAGTGAGAGTTTCAGCAGCGCGGGGGACAGAGAGAGGAGTAGAAGCAGCGGTGACAGGCGGCCCGCCCAGAGCTCCTTCACAAACATCGGAGCTGTACGGGGATTTCCTTCTTATCTGCTACGGTGAGTCCTTCCCCTCCCCCTCTGCACTGTGACCGGAGCTGTGTGTGTTTGTAACTCTGAACATCTTCACTCACTAAACTGTCATTCACCTTTTTAAGAGGGAGGAGGGGGCAGATGTCTGTATTCTTCCTGACAGGTGGTCTCTTTCTGCCAGAGGGGGGTTAGCAATGTCCCCTCCCATCACCCCTCACCTATTCCTGGATGGGGGTCCCCCTTATTACCCCCCCTGCAGTCCTACTGGCTGGGGGTCTTCTATAACTGGAGGGGGCAGGGAGGCAAATTCCTGTATATCTGGATGGGGGTCCCCTCTTATCACTCCCCCCCAGCTGGGGATCTTCTTTACTGGAGGGGGGGTCCTATGTTCCTGGATTGGGATCCCCTCTTACAGTGGAGGCTGGTGATAAAAAAAAAATTGGGAGGGGGGGGCATGCAAACAAACAAACTGAAAAAAAACAAAACATCAATTGATGCCACTGTGCCCATCAAACGCTGCCACTGTGCCCATCAAACGCTGCCACTGTGCCATCAAACGCAGCCACTGTGCCTATGAAATGCAGCCACTGTGCCCATCAAACGCAGCCACTGTGTCCATCAAACGCAGCCAGTGTGCCCTCAAACGCAGCCAGTGTGCCCATCAAACGCAGCCAGTGTGCCCATCAAACGCAGTCAGTGTGCCCATCAAACGCAGCCACTGTGTCCATCAAACGCAGCCAATGTGCCCATGAAATGCAGCCACTGTGCCCATCAAACGCAGCCACTGTGCCATCAAACGCAGCCACTGTGCCCATGAAATGCAGCCACTGTGCCCATCAAACGCAGCCACTGTGTCCATCAAACGCAGCCAGTGTGCCCTCAAACGCAGCCAGTGTGCCCATCAAACGCAGTCAGTGTGCCCATCAAACGCAGCCACTGTGTCCATCAAACGCAGCCAGTGTGCCCATCAAACGCAGTCAGTGTGCCATCAAACGCTGCCACTGTGTCCATCAAACGCAGCCACTGTGTCCATCAAACGCAGCCACTGTGCCCCATAAAACGCAGCCACTGTGCCCCATCAAACGCAGCCACTGTGCCTCATCAAACGCAGCCACTGTGCACCCATCAAACGCAGCCACTGTGCCCCATCAAACGCAGCCACTGTGCCCCATCAAAGGCAGCCACTGTGTCCATCAAAGGCAGCCACTGTGCCCATCCATTGCTGACACTGTGCCCATCCATTGCTGCCAGTGTGCCCATGAAGTGCCGCTACTGTGCCCATCAAATGCTGCCAGTGTGTATCGCCCGCCCGGCACTTACCTTGTCTCGGTGGGGCAGCGGTGTCCACGCTCCTCGATGTCTTCTCCCGTCGTCTCTTCCCAGCCTCTGCGATAGGCGTCCAATCACAGCGCTTGTCGCTTCAGCCAATCAGGTGACAGGTAACAGACCCGAGCACCTGATTGGCTGAGAGGCAGTTCAGTGTTAGGAAAGCGAAAATTCATTCGCTTTTCTAACACAACACTGAGTGAACAGCGAGGCGCCCAGCATGGACACCTTTTTGGATGCCTATTAGAGCCTATGGCTCTAATCAGGTTCTTCCAAAAAATACACCACCGCTGTAATTCAGGTGCCCGGCGCCCGACAAGGGGCCGGGTACCTGAATAGGGTGTTAGCGGCGACCATAGATAGATTCATGCAATGCATGAATCTATCTATGGTGATAGAGAGGTGGCAGGACAGAGGGGGCGGCGCCTGTGCGCCCTTTATGGACGCACCACCACTGCCCTCTTATCACCTCCCCACAGTCCTCCTAGCTGGAGGTCTACTTTAACTGGAGGGGGGATGGAGGGGGATTTCCTGTTTTCCTGGATTGGGGTCTCCTCTCATCACCCTCCTGCAGTGCTCCCCACCTGGGGGTCTTCTTTAACTGGAGTGAGAAGGGAGTTCCTGGATGAGGGTCCCCTCTTATCACCCCCTGCAGTCCTCCTAGCTGGGGGTCTTCTTTATCTGGAGGGGGAAGTATTTGTCAGTATTCCTGTATGAGTGGAAGGGAGTCCCTCCTAATCACCCCCCATGCACTCCTCCTGTTAAGGGGTTTCCTTCTCCTGGAGAGGGGTCAGTAAGCCTGGAAGTGTGTGTGAATGGGGGGGGGGTCCCTGACTCCATTTGGGGTTCTCATATTACTTCTTGCACTTCTGCATGTGGCTCCCTATACTTAGCTCTCAGATCATTGCCCCTGGGCAGTTGTATAGAGTCCTTCCGGCCCCTTTCATTCCAAACTCTGTCAGCATTAGCTGAGCTTGGGGGGGGGGATTACACTGGGGCACAGACTAACCTGGGGGGGATTACACTGGGGCACAGACTAACCTGGGGGGGATTACACTGGGGCACAGACTGACCTGGGGGGATTACACTGGGGCACAGACTGACCTGGGGGGATTACACTGGGGCACAGACTGACCTGGGGGGGATTTACACTGGGGCACAGACTTACCTGGGGGGGATTTACACTGGGGCACAGACTGACCTGGGGGGGATTACACTGGGGCACAGACTGACCTGGGGGGATTACACTGGGGCACAGACTGACCTGGGGGGGATTTACACTGGGGCACAGACTGACCTGGGGGGGATTTACACTGGGGCACAGACTGACCTGGGGGGGATTTACACTGGGGCACAGACTGACCTGGGGGGGGATTTACACTGGGGCACAGAATGACCTGGGGGGGATTACACTGGGGCACAGACTAACCTGGGGGGGATTACACTGGGGCACAGACTAACCTGGGGGGGATTACACTGGGGCACAGACTAACCTGGGGGGATTACACTGGGGCACAGACTGACCTGGGGGATTACACTGGGGCACAGACTGACCTGGGGGGATTACACTGGGGCACAGACTGACCTGGGGGGGATTTACACTGGGGCACAGACTGACCTGGGGGGGATTTACACTGGGGCACAGACTGACCTGGGGGGGATTACACTGGGGCACAGACTGACCTGGGGGGGATTACACTGGGGCACAGACTGACCTGGTTGGATTACACTGGGGCACAGACTGATCTTGGGGGGGGATTACACTGGGGCACAGACTGACCTGGGGGGATTACACTGGGGCACAGACTGACCTGGGGGGGATTACACTGGGGCACAGACTGACCTGGGGGGGATTACACTGGGGCACAGACTGACCTGGGGGGGATTTACACTGGGGCACAGACTGACCTGGGGGGGATTACACTGGGGCACAGACTGACCTGGGGGGGATTTACACTGGGGCACAGACTGATCTTGGGGGGGGATTTACACTGGGGCACAGACTGATCTTGGGGGGGGGGATTTACACTGGGGCACAGACTGACCTGGGGGGGATTACACTAGGGCACAGACTGACCTTGGGGGGGGATTTACACTGGGGCACAGACTGACCTTGGGGGGGTACTGGGGAACAAACTGACCTTGGGGGGATTATACTGGGGGGACAAACTGGCCTTGGGGGACTTATACTGGGGGCAGACCAATCATCTGGCCACACCTACTGTTCATCACGGCACCGCATTACTGCTCTTCTCGGGGCACCCAAAGATGTCCCAAGTCTTTTACAATCCTATAATGTATACTGGAAAAAAAAACGAAAAAATTGCTGTGCGCTGCTAGAGTGTTCGGGTTTGGCTTAATGAAAAGGTGGCAACCCTACTTTCACCAGTGATCACCATATAAGTTTTACGGGTGACGCTGGTTGGTTAGTTTGCTTTTTATAGCATCAGGGCACCCGCCGTATATAACCCAATAAAGGTTTAACCCCCTGATCGCCCGGCGGCTGATATCAATTAGGTTTTAGCGCCAGAGAGGGTCTGCGTCGCCCCAGGCAGCGTTAGGTTAGTGCCAGTAACGCTAACACCCACGCGCAAAGCATACACCTCCCTTAGTGGTATAGTATCTGAACAGATCAATATCTGATCTGATCAGATCTATACTAGCGTCCCCAGCAGTTTAGGGTTCCCAAAAACGCAGTGTTAGCGGGATCAGCCCAGATACCTGCTAGCACCTGCGTTTAGCCCCTCCGCCCAGCCCAGCCCAGCCCAGCCCACCCAAGTGCAGTATCGATCGATCATTGTCACTTACCAAACACAACACACATAACTGCAGCATTCGCAGAGACAGTCCTGATCCCTGCGATCGCTAACAGTTTTTTTTGGAAGCGTTTGATACATTTGCTGACAGTCAGGTGCTTTTTTTACTTGTGAATCTTACTAGTGTACCCCTAAATTTAGAGCCCAAAATGGCAAGACGAAGGTACACTAGTAAAGAGGCCTACGAGATTCTGAGCATGACAGATAGTGAAGAGGAGGTCACACATCTGTCAGATTCAGGCTCAGAATATCTTCCCGTAGAAGACAGTGAAGTCAGCGGCTCCACGTCAGATAGCTCTGACGACGAAGGTGAGGTCCCTGCTAAGGTCAGGCGTACCCGATCCCGATCTTTTGAGGTTGTTGAGGAGCAAGAACCGCAGGTCTCTCGTATCATGGAGCAGAGTAGTACTAGCGCCGCTATTCCTTCTGGTGAATTGGCAAGCACCAGCGGTCTAGTACAGCCTGGGCGTACATCCAGCACTGCAGTATCACGTGGTGACGTGGCGAGTCCCATAAGTGCAGTTCAAGCTGGCGAGGTGGCAAGCACAAGTAGTGTCCCGCTGCCACCAAGAAGACAAAGGCAGGCCCGTCGTGCCCATAGTGCCCTTCCTGCAGAATTCGCCTATCCTGATTGGGTCCCCACCACTTCTGCAGAACCCGTACTTCCCCCCATTCACTGCCCAACCCGGTATTCAGGTGGAAACAGCTGATTTTATGCCAATTGATTTTTATTCGCTGTTTTTCACGGAAGATCTCTATAGATCTATTGTGGACCAGAGTAATTTATATGCTGGTCAATTCATCGCCGCTAACCCCCAGTTGACTTCCATTGCCAAAGTTTGGAAACCAATTACGGTTTCTGAATTTAAGACCTTTCTGGGCCTTTCCCTCAACATGGGCACACATAAATTCCCGTCATTGCGTGCTTATTGGTCCACGCACCCAATTGACCACATGCCCGTGTTCTCTGCCTCCATGCCCAGGACACGATACGAGCAGATTTTGCGGTTCATGCACTTCAACGACAATGAACTTTGTCGTCCACGTGGAGACCCTGAATACGACCGGCTCTATAAAATTCGGCTTCTCATAAACCACTTCAACGAACGTTTTGCAGCCTTGTTTATTCCCGATCAAGTTGTCTGCGTTGATGAGTCCCTGATTAAATTTTCTGGCCGCTTGTCTTTCAAGCAGTACCTTCCCAGCAAGCGTGCCAGATACGGGGTCAAGCTCTATAAGTTCTGTGACAGGGCAACAGGCTATGTATGGAGCTTTACGGTTTATGAGGGAAAAGACAGTCAGGTTGAGCCGGTCAACTGCCCAGGTTACATAGGGAGCGCTGATAGTGTGGAACTTGGTGTCACCCTTATTCGGAAAGGGGTACCACTTGTATGTGGACAATTATTACACGAGCGTGCCACTGTTTAGTCACTTGATTGATCATCAGATTGGAGCATGTGGCACCGTGCGACCTAATCGCCGGGGCTTTCCCCAGCGGCTTGTAGATGCCCATCTTAGGCTGGGGGAGAGAGCCTGCTTGAAGTGTAATAACTTGCTCGCTATGAAGTGGAGGGACAATAAGAATGTTTTCCTTCTTACCTCCCTTCATGCAGACACGACAGTCCAAATTCGTACGGCGACTGGTGTTGTGGAGAAACCCTCTGTGTCCACGAATATAACAAAAATATGGGAGGGGTGGACCTCAACGACCAGTTGTTGGCGCCGTATCTAATTGACCGTAAGGCGAGACGCTGGTACAAAAAAGTGTCTCTATCCTTATTCCAATTGGCTTTGCTGAACGCTCATGTGCTATACAGAGCTTCAGGCGGGACTTTATCTCTTCTAAAATTCCAGAATGAGATAGTCACAGAACTCCTGTATCCAGGCGGTTCTGCACCTCAACATCCCCTACCAAATGCAGTAAGCCGGCTGCATGAGAGGCATTATACGCATCTCCTCCCGAGTACCCCTACCCAACGAGCCCCCCAAAAAAGATGTCGTGTCTGTAGCAAGCGCGGATTTAGGCGTGACACCCGTGTTTTTTGTCCACTCTGTCCTGACAAACCTGGTCTTTGCCTCGGTGAATGTTTTGAACGCTACCACTCAAAAGTGAAGTTTTAGCGTAGGGTACAGCATTTCACAGACTAGGACACACTTACACAGGGTCACCCAAGATGCCATTACATTTTGAGAGACCCGAACCATTACAGTTGTTAAAGTTACAAAAAAAAAGTGTAAAAAAGAAAAAAAAAACGTAAAAAAAAACCCACAAAAAAAATATAAAATAAAAAAAACAAAAATAGTTGTCGTTTTATTGTTCTCTCTCTCTCTCTCTCTATTTTCTCTCTATTGTTCTGCTCTTTTTTACTGTATTCAATTCTGCAATGTTTTATCATGCTTGCTTTTCAGGTATGTAATTTTTTGTTTTCAGGTGCGCCATTCAACTGCAGCGCGGAATTATTTATCTTGACAGCAACAGCGTTTGCTCCCACGATACATAAAGCCGGGACTCCAACGCTGTAGGAGGTGATTTCACCACCACAGTTAAAAAAAAGAGCATTTATGCCGAAGCATGGGGGCAGCAGGGGCGGAGGAGCGATTTTGCTCCTAATGCCGCGTACATACGGTCGAAATTCCGACGGAGGCTTGCCCGTGGAAAAGTCTGACCGTGTGTACACAGCATAACCTTTTATGCCAAGTACATACGGTCGAAATTCCTGACGGAGGCTTGCCCGTGGAAAAGTCTGGCCGTGTGTACGCGGCATAACTTTTTTACGGGAGGATGCCCCCATGCTTCGGCATATATATATTTTAGGCACAGGTTGCGTTAAAAAAATGTTTTATTTTTTACTAGGTTTTGTTTTGGTATTTGCTTTGCAGGTATGGTATGGTAAGGTCTTATTGTTGTACTGTAATGTTACTTTGTTTTAATGTTAACCATCATTTGCTTAGCAGGTACGCCATTCAGTTGCAGCGCGGATCTATTTATCTTGACAGCAACAGCGTTTGCTCCCACGAAACATAAAGCCGTGACTCCAGTGCTGTAGGAGGTGATTTCACCACCACAGTTAAAAAAAAGAGCATTTATGCCGAAGCATGGGGGCAGCAGGGGCGGAGGAGCGATTTTGCTCCTAATGCCGCGTACATACGGTCGAAATTCCGACGGAGGCTTGCCCGTGGAAAAGTCTGACCGTGTGTACGCAGCATAACCTTTTATGCCGCATACATACGGTCGAAATTCCTGACGGAGGCTTGCCCGTGGAAAAGTCCGACTGTGTGTACGCGGCATTACTTTTTTGCGGGAGGATGCCCCCATGCTTCGGCATATATAAATGGTGCATATATGCCCATCATTAGAAGTGGGTGGATGAAGGGAGGTATTCTAATGGTGGGCATACCCACCGATCAATCTCTTTTTTTCGTTCAGCTAACAGGCTGCATGAAAAAAAAGATTACAATACATGTCCAACAAGGACCAGCAACGTACTGGTATGTTGCTGGACTTTGAATGTTTATACTAGAATTATGCCTGCAGGTTTAGGTATCATCTTGGTATCATTCTTTTCAGCCAGTGGCCGGCTTTCATGTAAAAGCAATTCTAGCAGATAATTAGCCTCTAGACTGCTTTTACAAGCAGTGGGAGGGAATGTCCCCCCCCCCCGGATATAAACAGCGCCATTGGGAAATTGGGAAAGCATTTTATCACACCGATCTTGGTGTGGTCAGATGCTTTGAGGGCAGAGGAAAGATCTAGGGTCCAACCCCCCAATTTTTTTCAAAAAAAGATTACCTGTCACTACCTATTGCTATCATAGGGGATATTTACATTCCCTGAGATAACAATAAAAATGGTAAAAAAAAAAAAATATATAGAAGGAACAGTTTAAAAATAAAATAAAAAAGGAAAATAAATAATAAAAAAAATAAAATAAAAAAAAGCACCGCTGTCCCTCCCTGCTCTTGCGCAAAGGCGAACGCAAGCGTCGGTCTAGCGTCATATGTAAACTGCAATTGCATCATGCATGTGAGGTATCACCGCGAAGGTCAGATCGAGGGCAGTAATTTTAGCAGTAGACCTCCTCTGTAAATCTAACGTGGTAACCTGTAAAGGCTTTTAAATGCTTTTAAAAATTAATGTAGTTTGTCACCGCTGCGCGTTTGTACGCAATTTTAAAGCATGTCGTGTTTGGTATCCATGTACTCAGCCTAAGATCATCTTTTTTATTTCATCAAACATTTGGGCAATATAGTGTTTTTTAGTGCATTAAAAATAAAAAAAGTGTGTTTTTTCCCCAATAAATGCGTTTGAAAAATCCCTGGGCAAATACTGTGTGGAAAAAAAAATATGCAACATCCACTATTTTAATCTGTAGGGCCTTTGCTTTAAAAAAATATATAATGTTTGGGGGTTCAACATAATTTTCTTGCAAAAAAAAAAAAATGTTTTTATGTAAACAAAAAGTGTCAGAAAGGGCTTTGTCGTCAAGTGGTTAGAAGAGTGGATGATGTGTGACATAAGCTTCCTAATGTTGTGTATAAAATGCCAGGACAGTTCAAAACCCCCCCCAAATGACCCCATTTTGGAAAGTAGACACCTCAATCTATATACTGAGAGGCATGTTGAGCCCATTGAATATTTTTTTTTTGTCCCACGTGATTGAATAATGACAAAAAAAAAAAAAAAATGTACAAAAAGTTGTCACTAAATGATATATTGCTCAAACATGCCATAGTTATATGTGGAATTGCACCCCAAAATACATTCTGTTTCTTCTCCTGAGTACGGGGATACCACATGTGTGAGACATTTTGGGAGCCTAGCCGCGTACAGGACCCCGAAAACCAAGCACCGCCTTCAGGATTTCTATGGGTGTAAATTTTTGATTTCACTCCTCACTGCCTATCAAAGTTTCGGAGGCCATGGAATGCCCAGATGGCACAAAACCCCCCCAAATGACCCCATTTTGGAAAGTAGACTCCCCAAGCTATTTGCTGAGAGGTATGCTGAGTATTTTGCAGATCTCGCTTTTTGTCACAAAGTTTTTAAAGTTGAAAAAAGAAAAAAAAAATGTCTTTCTTCATTTTCAAAAACAAATAAGAGCTGTAAAATACTCACCATGCCTCTCAGCAAATAGCTTGGGGTGTCTACTTTCCAAAATGGGGTCATTTGTGGGGGTTTTGTGCTATCTTGGCATTTTATGGCCTTCAAAACTGTGATAGGTAGTGAGGAGTGAAATCAAAAATTTGTGCCCTTAGAAATCCTGAAGGCGGTGCTTGGTTTTCGGGGCCCCGTACGTGGCTAGGCTCTCAAAAAGTCCCACACATGTGGTATCCCCGTACTCAGGAGAAGCAGAAAAATGTATTTTGGGGTGCAATTCCACATATAACCATGGCATGTGTGAGCAATATATCATTTAGTGACAACTTTTTGTAATTTTTTTTTCTTTTTGTCATTATTTAATCACTTGGGACAAAAAAAAAAATATTCAATAGGCTCAACATGCCTCTCAGCAATTTCCTTGGGGTGTCTACTTTCCAAAATGGGGTCATTTTGGGGGGTTTTGTGCTATCTTGGCATTTTATGGCCTTCAAAACTGTGATAGGTAGTGAGGAGTGAAATCAAAAATTTATGCCCTTAGAAACCTTGAAGGCGGTGCTTGGTTTTTGGGGTCCCGTACGCGGCTAGGCTCCCAAAAAGTCCCACACATGTGGTATCCCCGTACTCAGGAGAAGCAGCAGAATGTATTTTGGGGTGTAATTTCACATATGCCTATGGCATGTGTGAGCAATATATCATTTAGTGACAACTTTGTGCAAAAAAAAAAAAAGTTTGTCATATTTCCCTAACTTGTGGCAAAATATAAAATATTCCATGGACCCAACATGCCTCTCAGTAAATAGATTGGGGTGTCTACTTTCCAAAATGGGGTCATTTGGGGGGGTTTTGTGCTATCTTGGCATTTTATGGCCTTCAAAACTGTGATAGGTAGTGAGGAGTGAAATCAAAAATTTACGCCCTTAGAAATCCTGAAGGCGGTGCTTGGTTTTTGGGGCCCCGTACGCGGCTAGGCTCCCAAAAAGTCCCACACATGTGGTATCCCCGTACTCAGGAGAAGAAGCAGAATGTATTTTGGGGTGCAATTCCACATATAACCATGGCATGTGTGAGCAATATATCATTTAGTGACAACTTTTTGTAATTTTTTTTTTCTTTTTGTCATTATTCAATCATTTGGGACAAAAAAAAATATTCAATGGGCTCAACATGCCTCTCAGCAAATAGCTTGGGGTGTCTACTTTCCAAAATGGGGTAATTTGGGGGGGTTTTGTGCCATCAGGTCCAAAATGGGGTCATTTGGGGGGGTTTTGTGCCATCTGGGCATTTTATGGCCTTCAAAACTGTGATAGGTAGTGAGGAGTGAAATCAAAAATTTATGCCCTTAGAAATCTTGAAGGTGGTGTCTGGTTTTTGGGGTCCCGTACGCGGCTAGGCTCCCAAAAAGTCCCACACATGTGGTATCCCCGTACTCAGGAGAAGCAGCAGAATGTATTTTGGGGTGTAATTTCACATATGCCCATGGCATGTGTGAGCAATATATCATTTAGTGACAACTTTGTGCAAAAAAAAACTGTTTGTCATATTCCCGCAACTTGTGGCAAAATATAAAATATTCCATGGACTGAACATGCCTCTCAGTTAATAGCTTGGGGTGTCTAATTTCCAAAATGGGGTCATTTGGGGGGGTTTTGTGCTATTTTGGCATTTTATGGCCTTCGAAACTGTGATAGGTAGTGAGGAGTGAAATCAAAAATTTGTGCCCTTAGAAATCCTGAAGGCGGTGCTTGTTTTCCGGGGTCCCGTACGTGGCTAGGCTCCTAAAAAGTCCCACACATGTGGTATCCCCGTACTCAGGAGAAGCAGCAGAATGTATTTTGGGGTGCAATTCCACATATTACCATGGCATGTGTGAGAAATATATCATTTAGTGACAAGTTTTTGTATTTTTTTTTTTCTTTTGTCATTATTCAATCACTTGGGACAAAAAAAATATATTCAATGGGCTCAACATGCCTCTCAGCAATTTCCTTGGGATGTCTACTTTCCAAAATGGGGTCATTTGGGGGGGGTTTGTACTGCCCTGCCATTTTAGCACCTCAAGAAATGAGATAGGCAGTCATAAATTTAAAGCTGTGTAAATTCCAGAAAATGTACCCTAGTTTATAAACGCTATAGCTTTTGCGCAAACCAATAAATATACGCTTATTGACATTTTTTTTACTAACGACATGTGGCTGAATACATTTTGGCCTAAATGTATGACTAAAATTGAGTTTATTCGATTTTTCTTATAACAAAAAGTAGAAAATATCATTTTTTTTCAAAATTTTCGGTCTTTTTCCGTTTATATCGCAAAAAATAAAAATCACAGAGGCAATCAAATACCATTAAAAGAAATCTCTATTTGTGGGAAGAAAAGGACGCAAATTTTGTTTGGGTACAACATTGCATGTCCGCACAATTTCCAGTTAAAGCAGCGCAGTGCAAAATTCTGAAAACACCTCTGGTCCTTTAGCTACAAAATGGTCCGGGGCTTAAGTGGTTAAAGGGATGAGGGGGCATCCGATCACGGGAGGGGGGCCGCTCTGCTGGGGCCCATGTTGGTGAAAATGGTGAGTGAGCAATGCATTTTACTTGCCTTTCTACTCTGTTACACTAACACAGCTGGCTGGCTGCAATCTGTCTCTCTGTCACGTGTTTCTGTGTTCTGCGCAGCAGCATGCCACTGCCTGAGTGCCTGGCTGGACAGTGGACTCGAGGACATACAGGGAGCGGAAGCCGGGAGGAGGTGGGTGGAGCTAGCTAGATGATCTTCCTGATTCTTCCGAGTCCTCCGCTGTGATAGACACAACTCTGCCTCTCTCCTGCTCCGCTCGTGACGTCACTGGTTGCTACACGCCAAGCGGGCGTCACGTAGCAACCAGCACAGACATTGCCAGCTAGACTAGGGGGGTCCTAGGTCAAATTGATCATGCACCAGGGCGTAAATCACGGACAGTGACAGGCAGCAGTCAGGCACCCTAGGCTGGGGCCCCAGGCCAGCTCGGGGCCCCAAGCAGTTGCTTGGTTTGCCTGTCCTGTTCCGACGGCCCTGGGTGTAAGCCGCATCCAGTTTGCATATGTGTGAACCTAGCCTTACGGGCTAGGTAGTATAGGGCTTAGAATGGAGGTGGGAGTAGGTTTAAGCTTAGACTTTCACTTTAGAATGTATGCTAGAAAACTTTTTTTCTCGTTTTGGATAGGGTAAGGAAGTGTTAAAAACCTTGTAAGTTACAATTTTGCTGTCTGCTCCCCATTGGGGGGATTTCTCTTCAATTCCTGTCCTGCAGGTGCAACAGGAAATGAGAGATAATCTCTACAAGGTGAGAGAAGTTCTCCTTGTTGATAGTTGTCACCAGACCAGTTGTCCCCATTGGCAGATATCCCCTAACTTCTTGTTCTGGTGACAATTCTAAGACCACATGCACACTTTTAAGGTCATTTGAATTTTTCTACTGCCTCTAAACTCCCCCCGTCATTCGCCTATGTGGCACATAGGCATTTACAGATGGAAGAGGAATCTTTAGAGGTTGAAAACATTTTTTGTAGGTTGTGCGTTTAGAGGAGTGTTTGAGCGCCAAAAACACTTGATGCGCCTAAACGCCTGTATGCGTGCCTAAATGTGCCAAAACATGAATCAAGTTTAGCACTTGAGCATTCATTCATTTCAATGTCAAGAATAAATTATTATTCTGGCCAATGGAAAAATAAATTAAAGTTATGCTTAACGTGCCTATATACATTTGTAAAACGCAGCTTTAAGCACATTTTTTAAGCTGCTTTTCTCCTGCCAGAAGCAAAGGTGTTCAGAAGAGCTAGACAAAAGCCATGTGTGCATAAGGACTAAGAATTGGATTTGACCTCACTTCCTGTCTCAGTAACAATGGTCATCAGGGGACAAATAGGATGAATCTCTCCAGTGAGGACACAAACTTCAAGAAAGCATGCCATCAGCACACCACACTGCTCATCATGAGCTTCTATTAATCAATTCTTTAATGAAGAAAGGCAGCTTCAGAGTTTCAGAGCTGAAAATGTACTCCATCGCTAATTATAGTGATACTATTATTAGTGGTGAAGGACCATCTGTTGTTCCATTATTTTCAGCACAGGTCAATACTCCGTACTAAATGTACCAGAATTGATGTCAAATTGCACTCATCCTTCCATGCTCTACAAAAAGTTTTGGCTCTGCATATACTTTAAAATAAAACCATTATAGTTTCCCTTTTAACAAATATTGTCCCGAGGACAAAGATGGTATATTAAAAATGGACTACTTCTATGTTAAAAATGTGCCCAAACTACTGTATGGACTTTAAAGTAATAACAAACTTTAACAAGTAAAATACCCGTACATCGCGAGGTTGAAGGGGTTATACTACAAGCATCATCCTGGTATTTTATTTTTTAAGCTGGCATTGCAATTTTATTTAAAAACTATCCCAGCAGCTAATTACCACCGCCTCCCCGAGCTCTCCCCTCCCACTAAAATGTCCCCAATCTCTATGGTCTAAAAAACTAGAAGCAACAAGTATTTTGATACTTTTGACTTTTGTTAAATGTAAACCGGCCTGTAAAAGAATCGGATCCAACCGATCTTGGTTTGATCTGAAGCTCAAGGGCAGAGGAGAGATCTGGGGCCTAATAGACCCCAGATTTCTCAGTAAAAAGTAATTGTCAATTTCCATGCTATTACAAGGGATCTTGTGATAGCAATAAAGTTGATAAAAAAAAAAATTCAAGAAAAAAATTAAAATAAAATAATAATAAAATATAGTGTGTGCTCTAGCACAAAGGTGGTGCCGCACGCATATGTAAACAGCTGTCACACCAGCAGGGCCGCCATCAGGAATTTTGGGGCCTCTTACACAGCTTCAGGCATGGGCCCCCTGGAGCAGAGGAGAACCTGGGTGGGGGGTGCTACTGCCGCAAATTGAGAAGCGGGGGGGGGGGGCAGCCGCAAATTGAGAAGCGAGGGGTGCCACAAATTGAGAAGCAGGGTTGTTGTTGAGGTCGGGGGGGGCTTTGGGTGCTGGCGAACAAAAAAAAGAACAAAAAAAAGGAGGGGGTTGCCATCCGGGGCCCTGGGGACCTCTGGGCCCCTTATAAAAAAATAAAAATAATTATAAAAAAATAAATAAAAAAATTAGGGCTGTTACTGATTAAAATTTTCGTGTTCGATTAATCGTTTTAATTTCGATTAATTATAACGCACATATAGATCCAACTACTTTTAGCTGATCTCCTTGCAGGCTGATTCCCAGTGCAGCTACCAACCACTGGAAAAATAGATAGCAGGATACAAAAAACACACAAAGGCAGCGCTCGATGGGAATAGCATTAAAACTTTTTTAGTCTTCAAGTAGGTAACAAAATAAATATTGCACTGGAGATAAAATCGATGTAGCTACATAAACTGTAAAAATGGTGCGAGTAATACCAAACGGTAGCAAAAGCAGTCATAAAAACATGTAGCTAAGTATGATACTGGTATAAAAATGTGTACAACGATACCACTGCTGAATCCAGATGAGGAGGGGGTTAACATCAGTCCGTCGGCATGTAGATGTCCCGTGAAGGGAACTATCACAACTCCCAGTGGATGGCTGTAGAATCCCAGGTGATTTTAATAATGCTTAAAATGAAAAAATAAAAGTGAAATTTTCCTTTAAATTTCGTACCTTGGGGGGGGGGGGGGTGTGTATGATATGCATGTAAAGTGGCGCATGTTTCCCGTGTTTAGAACTGTCCCTGCACAAAATGTCATTTTTGAAGGAAAAAAAGTCATTTAAAACTCACTCGCGGCTATTAATGAATTGTCGGCTTTTATCAATACATAGAAAAGTCATTGATAAAAAAAAAAAAAAAAGCGTGGGGGTTCCCCAAATTCAATTACCAGGCCCTTCAGGTCTGGAATGGATATTAAGGGAAACCCTGCCGCAAATTAAAAAAAAAAATGGCGTGCGGTTCCCCCTAAATATCCATACCAGGCCCTTCAGATCTGGCATGAATTTTAAGGGGAACTCCACCCCAAATTTAAAAAGAAATGGCGTGGAGTCCCCCCAAAAATCCATACCAGACCCCTTATCCGAGCACGCAACCTGGCCGGCCGCAGGGGAAGAGGGGGGGACGAGAGAGCGCCCCCCCCCTCCTGAACCGTAGCAGGCCACATGCCCTCAACATGGGGAGGATGTCCCCATGTTGATGGGGACAAGGGCCTCATTCCCACAACCCTTGCCCAGTGGTTGTGGGGGTCTGCGGGCGGGGGGCTTATCGGAATCTGGAAGACCCCTTTAACAAAGGGGACCCCCAGATCCCGGCCCCCCCCCCATTGTGAATTGGTAAGGGGTACATTGTACCCCTACCATTTCACGAAGAAAGTGTAAAAAAATGTAAATAAAAAGACACCAACACCTTGGAAAAGTCCTTTATTAAAAAAAAAAAAAACATTCCAGCGATGAAATCCAGTGTCCCGCGGCGATCCCGATGTCCAGCGCTGTCCGTCATTGGTTGTGCCTGAGCGGACCTGATGGGGAACTTCCTCCGCCGTGTTTTAAATGTATAGACCCGCCCCTTCTAAAGTTCCCCATCAGGTCCGCTCAGCGGACCAGATGCGGAACGCGAGAAGGGGCGGGTCTATACATGAATTACACAGTGAAGGAAGTTCCCCATCAGGTCCGTTCTAGGAGGGGGCGGACCTGATGGGGAACTTCCTTCACTGTGTAATTCATGTATAGACCCGCCCCTTCTCGCGTTCCGCATCTGGTCCGCTGAGCGGACCTAATGGGGTACTTTAGAAGGGGCGGGTCTATACATTTAAAACACGGCGGAGGAAGTTCCCCATCAGGTCCGCTCAGGCACGACCAATGACGGACAGCGCTGGACATTGGGATCGCCGCGGGACACTGGATTTCATCGCTGGAATGTTTTTTTTTTTTTATTATTATTTTTTTTTTAATAAAGGACTTTTCCAAGGTGTTTGTGTGTTTTTATTTACATTTTTTTACACTTTCTTCGTGAAATGGTAGGGGTACAATGTACCCCTTACCAATTCACATAGGGGGGGGCCGAGATCTGGGGGTCCCCTTTGTTAAAGGGGTCTTCCAGATTCCGATAAGCCCCCTGCCCGCAGACCCCCACAACCACCGGGCAAGGGTTGTGGGGATGAGGCCCTTGTCCCCATCAACATGGGGACATCCTCCCCATGTTGAGGGCATGTGGCCTGGTATGGTTCAGGAGGGAGGGGGGCCGCTCCCTCGTCCCCCCTCTTCCCCTGCGGCCGGCCAGGTTGCGTGCTCGGATAAGGGTCTGGTATGGATTTTTGGGGGGACTCCACGCCATTTTTTTTTAAATTTGGGGTGGAGTTCCCCTTAAAATCCATGCCAGATCTGAAGGGCCTGGTATGGATATTTAGGGGGAACCGCACGCCATTTTTTTTTAAATTTGCGGCAGGGTTTCCCTTAATATCCATTCCAGACCTGAAGGGCCTGGTAATTGAATTTGGGGGAACCCCCACGCTTTTTTTTTATTTTTTATCAATGACTTTTCTATGTATTGATAAAAGCAGACAATTCATTATAGCCGCGAGTGAGTTTTAAATGACTTTTTTTCCTTCAAAAATGACACTTTGTGCAGGGACAGTTCTAAGCACGGGAAACATGCGCCACTTTACATGCATATCATACACACCCCCCAGGTATGAAATTTAAAGGAATATTTCACTTTTATTGTTTCACTTTAAGCATTATTAAAATCACTGCTCCTAAAAAAAGGCAGTTTTTAAAACTTTTTTTTGCATTGATACATGTCCCCTGGGGCAGGACCCGGGTCCCCAAACACTTTTTAGGACAATAACTTGCATATAAGCCTTTATAATTAGCACTTTAGATTTCTCCCATAGACTTTTCAAATTTGCCGCGAACACCCCAAATTGTTCGTTGTTCGGCGAACGGGCGAATAGGCAATGTTCGAGTCGAACATAAGTTCGACTCAAACTCGAAGCTCATCCCTAAACACTGTTGACCAAAATATTCACAAAAGTATAAACTTGCACTACTTTCGTTTCTTTTGAAGTTTAAATAGTTGCTGTGGTTTCTATGGGAAAGAAGTTACCATTCAAACATAAGAAGATGGATAAAAATATGTGTAGCATCCTCTACATGGGTATGTGATAGATTCGTTTTTCTGTGAGTATAGGCAAATTTAAGCAGGCCTAGCTGAAAGCTAGGCCTGTTTGTTTTGATTTGTGTAGGCTGGGAGTTAGCAGCTGGTGACTCACAGTCAGTGTCACTGAGACCTCCTTCTTCATTCTAGAGGATTCTAGAAGGAGAGGAGAGGTGGAGCTGCCTGGGGTGTTCTAAGGAGCCCTGACTAATACACAACCTGGATTGGCAGGGGGCAGGTCTTCCTAAATACCTAGAGTCAGCCCAGCTGGGGAGGAGTTGTCAGGTGGAAGAACTGGAGATGGAGTACAAGGCTGTCGGGGCCTTTGAGGGAGCTCCCCAGTCTGGGGGGGGGGTTGACCTTGGGCCTGGGCTCGGGTGCAGGATGGAGACCTCCAGGAAATCGTGGAGGCTTTAAACAGGAAGCACAGGAGGAGCACGAGAGGACAGCGGGAGCTAGTACTGCTGGGCAGGAATCACCAGTTGCAGTAAGGAGGGCTGGTGAGTGACATGTGCAGTTGGGAGGACTGGGGAAGCATGCCTGAGAGGATTGTCACAGATGGGTGCAGAGCCAGTAGTGAGGACTGCAATGTCATGGGCAGTGGAGTTGGACCACTGCAGCCAGGAGGGCTGGCAGGGCCTGAACAGGGCTGACTGGGAGCAGTAGTCCACCTATAGGACAGCTAGCACAAAAAGACTTCTTATTTTCTGCTACACCATAGGGGCCTGCGGTCCCTGCCTGCAAAAGGGCAAGTTACTTGGGCCTGGTTGAGTCCGTGTCGGCCCTAACCATGTGCTAGCTGTTCCTGGGAAGTAAAAGTTGTGCAGGAGGAAGAGAGATAGTCTGCAAGCAAGAGTTGTGCAGGAGGAGATTGGAGAAGTCTTGTGTACATAGTTCTTCCAATTGATTGAGATAAAATCTACCAATTGACTGATTTACAATTTGCCGGGCATCTCATAATTCTGCTTACCCCATCCAAGTATCCCTAATAAAAAAAAAGAACAAAAAAGAAAACAAGCACATGGACTGTTTTCTGCCTGAGAGTGACTGAGGAGTGAACGCCGGGCTGGGCAGGGTGACAATACCGCTACAAAAGCATCACCAAACTTCAGCTTCACATAATTGTCATGAAAGGTCGAGCAAGGTTGCAAAAATTTGGGGAACAGCTCATGTTCCAACAGCCTCATTTAAACATCTCTGCGGCCCTCACCATCCGGCTCTCTAAGTTGTTTTCTATTGCTGCAAGGAGTCTGTTAAAAAATTGCTATTAATAGACAACATGATGGTTGTCAATCTGCTTAACTACCCAATCCATCAGCCCATGACTTGTAAGTCCCAACACGTACCGGGCCATTACAGCAATCAGTAGTTTGTTTGAACACGATTACCCCGAAGCTCACAGGAATCATGGCAAGACAAGGCGGATGTTGTGTACACATGTCTTACAACAGCCCCCCTCTCCTGGTACAAGATGGGGTGATAGTAAGATAATTATGTTTAACCTAGGGGGTGGTGGAAGCTCACCATCCAGAACCTCCATTATAGTCTAATGAGTTTGGGCTTTGACAGCCTCAGACAGATTCCCAGCAGATGCCCTTAATGTCGAACTCTTTAGCACTTTGGCCTCCAAAGCCTCAGAGCAACAAATCATTGGACTTGTCTACACAATGACTAATGTCCTTATTTATTTAGTGGACCCCCTGAAACTGCCTATTAATAGAAGAAGCACCTGAAGCCAAGAAAGTGCATTGATGTGCATATCAGCAAACCGCATGACTCTGCTGCTTCTCGTCTGGCCTTTTCCAAGCTGCCATCTTTTCTCTGGATTTTAAAGGGAAACTATAAGGATTTATGGGTTAGTCATTTTAATGAATTATGTTTATATATATATATATATATATATATATATATATATATATATATACACTGTACATATATATATATATATCTTTATCTATATCTGTACTGTATATACATATGTAGCGGCCTCACTCTCTCTCCATCTTTATCGGTTACACACCAACTCATGTCTAGGGGTTCCTGGGTTGTGAGAGTGAGATGCGCCACGGCCCATGTCCTCCCCATTGTAGTAGGGAGGTGAAGGCCACTTACTGATGTTTCCTCGGGCCGGTGTGTTCTGTGAATGCACTGAGTCTGTAATTGCAAGCTCCCCAGCCTCCCCTTTGCTTCCAGTAACTGGAGTTCACACACCGGAGAAAGGTCCAACACTTGTTTATTTGACACTCCAATAAGCAAAGCACAATAAACAGTTCTTTTGCAGCAAACTGGTTGGGACCTATAACCTTGCCAACGGTGGGGCGAGCAGATCGAGGCACTTCCTAAAGTTTAAGTTCTATGCCACTGTACTATGACCAGCGGCGCCTAAGCCAATCCGGCTGTTACAGAACAGGAAAGATGGGGTCTCTTCCAGCAACCCCTATGAACAGCAATGGAGCCCTCTTCGATACGCTGTGGCCCCTATCAGGGGGATGTGTCCTCCCAAGAGAGTTCCCAGAGGCCCACTGTCACCGGGTTGGTGCTGCTCCGGGTCTCCAGTGGGTAACCTCTCTGGCCTCCTCACCTCAGATACGAGTCCCTCCGCTCAGGGACCCTCGGACAGTCCACCCTAGCGGGACCCAGTCGAAGGTACTGGGCCCCAGGCCTCCTCGATAGTACCTCACCCCAGGCTAAAGGTGCCTGGGATGGACGCCAACATGACTCCGGACCAGGCCATGGGCACCTGGACCAGACTCCTGGATCTCCAGCACCCAGGCCTAAGGGCCCTGGGTGCGGACCGCAACCCTCCTCCTCCGAGGACCTTCTTCTCCGCAAGACCTCGTGGTAAGGGCGTCTCCCCCTTTTATCTCCTCCCATCAACGGCCCGGCGGGTTCCCCGCCCCAGCCATACCATCTCCGGGAAGGGACAAAACAGGGAGCACTGCAGGAGATGATTCTACCTGAAGCCTGTGGGTACCCCGCCACCCACAGGCAAAGGAGAATACTACATCCTCCAATCCTCCACAAAACAAAAAGGGGTCTGAACCCTAACACGATTATACACCTGGGTCACACTATTCCCCAGGTGTATCCCATCAATTTGAGGACCCCGCTACACATTCCCCCTGTGATTGGACGCTGGTCCCCAGCGTCAGGTGCACACCCATGCCTCCCATAAAGTGGTGACATGGAGTGAAACCTCTGAGGCAGTTCCTCTAAATTTTTCCCAAGTGCCAAGACCTGCTCAGGGAATGGGGAACATAAAAAAACAACTTATGTCATAAAACACTTTAAACATCTGCAAAATCACAACCCCTCTCCCACACTGTCTAAGAGCCACCCACTCTCAATGATCTTGATTGACGATTCTCCTGCAGGGGAAAGAAAAAAAACAACATCCTAACATAATTTCGTGTCATTTGGCATGAGTGGGCCCGTCAGCCGAGAGACCCACTCACTCCAACAAGCGAGGTGATGTGTGTGTGAAACATTTTCAAACATTTGTTGCACAACACTGCCACCTGGTGACAGCGCCGCGGTCATGACACTCAACGAATCTTCGTTCTTCCAGCTTTTCCCTACTCTGCCACTATTCCCAAATGTCCTTGCCTTTGGCTCATGAAGAAAAGGGGAAACACAAAAAAAACACAACAGCCCCAAGTCTCCAATGAGAAAAAGAAAAGCCCAAATAAAAACAAAAGCAGGGCACAGTCCTGGGTGTCTGGGAATGGCTCTTCCAGAAAGTTCAAGTGCACAAAGGAAATAAACAGGAGTTCTTTTCTCCTATAAGTAAAACTTTGGATCCGGCAGATACAGGGGTTTCAGGTGTTTGTCAAATGCCTCTATCGAATACTCGACATCTTCTCCTTCTCTTCTGCAAATGACTATCTTGTCAGCATGGATATGGCGCCCCAATTTCCATTCAGCTCTGCAGTCCTCAAACCTCTTAGACACTGCCGGCACACATTCCAGGTACCTGCGAGCATGAGGCACCTTCAACTTGTCCCACACAAACTCGTCATACCATCTTGCTCTCCAGACTTCCACCTCAAACAGCAAGTCCCGGGGCAGATACGGGTACTCCCATCCATTTTCCCGAGCTACTTTGTGGCAAAACAGTCTCTGCAAGCGGGCCAAAGGTGGCATAGTGGCTTTCTCTCCAGTTCCAGGCAGCACAATAGCTTCCGGATGCCGAGGTGCCTTTACCAGCTCCCTGAAACTGACTTTCGGCGCTCTCAGAGAAGCGCGGGGTGTCCCCACAACCAAAGTAGGTGAGGTAACAGTAGATGAGGACACCGGTGGAGGGGTAGGTTTCCTCGTAAGCTGCGGGTCTTCCACCCGAGGTGTGCTGTCTCCTGTGTACATAGGCGAATCCCGTACCGCACGGGAAGCAAGAAGTGGCATTCTATCCCAGCCCTTGCGGCTGAACAGTTCGTCTATCTCGCCATCCTCTCCGCAGTCAGACAGCGACTCTAGGTCGGAGGTGTCATACATCTCCGCAGGCAGATATCTTCTGGTGGACACAGAATCATCCTCCCCGGGGGGCTCCACCTCCAATGGGCCCCCGACACCTCCAACCACCACCACAGTCCCAGCCCCTGGCTCACCTGACCCTTGTAGAGGACTGGGATGTCCGGGACTTCCTTCTCGACCGGCGCCATCCAGGCCAGGCAAGCAGCGGGGTGAAGCTCGACCACGTCCATAGGATGCCTGTACTAGGCCAACTTTCCTCTTCGGGGGTGGGAGCAGAGAACTTGTGGCGACCGAGGCAGCATCCTCGGATTTTTCTCTGTTGGGCAGTCCATCGCCCTGGTCAGCGCGCACGGGAACCTCGACAAAGGCCTTGATCTCCCCTTCCGGAGTAGCGGTACCCGTGAGGTGGTTGAGGCGAAGGGCCCGGGGCCTTGCTGTGGACGACTCGACCTCAAAAAGGAATTCTCTGCACTCCTCACATCGCCCGAATGGCTTCAGGGTGACCACCAGTCCCGAGCAGCCGGGACAGATCACACGAGGGCCTCCGTGTCTCTGCAAGTGTACAGAGCCAACCGCCCTCGGGGCCTAAGTCTTATCCCCGTGTCTGTGATGGGGGCAGCAAAGGAAGTCATTCTCGTGGGGTGAGGAACCATAATCCACGGGGCACTTGAGGTCATCCCGACTATCTGCTGCTCCATCATGCACTGACCCCGCGCCGGAGTCTCCACGTGTATCCCCACACTTGGCCAGACTCCTCCCATGAGCTGTACATTTTCGCGGGCTTCCTCTTGACTCCGCCCACGAACGATGTCGCCATGGGGTGCCTCGTGGCGCAGTGCGTTAACAGTCCCCACGTGCAGTACGTCACACGGCTGGACCTCTCCCTTTTTCCGCTCCTCCGCATGGGCCTTTCCCGTGTTAGGGTCATTTCCACAACTCCGAGCAGGGACGCACTTTGGCCAGTAATATGGCCGATCTGCTCGGAACTCCTCTGGGCAGCAAAGTTCAAATGTAGACATTCTCAAGTCCATCTCTAGAACACACTCTATCCCGGACTCACGAGCCCCCACGTGTAGCGGCCTCACTCTCTCTCCATCTTTATCGGTTACACACCAACTCATGTCTAGGGGTTCCTGGGTTGTGAGAGTGAGATGCGCCACGGCCCATGTCCTCCCCATTGTAGTAGGGAGGTGAAGGCCACTTACTGATGTTTCCTCGGGCCGGTGTGTTCTGTGAATGCACTGAGTCTGTAATTGCAAGCTCACCAGCCTCCCCTTTGCTTCCAGTAACTGGAGTTCACACACCGGAGAAAGGTCCAACACTTGTTTATTTGACACTCCAATAAGCAAAGCACAATAAACAGTTCTTTTGCAGCAAACTGGTTGGGACCTATAACCTTGCCAACGGTGGGGCGAGCAGATCGAGGCACTTCCTAAAGTTTAAGTTCTATGCCACTGTACTATGACCAGCGGCGCCTAAGCCAATCCGGCTGTTACAGAACAGGAAAGATGGGGTCTCTTCCAGCAACCCCTATGAACAGCAATGGAGCCCTCTTCGATACGCTGTGGCCCCTATCAGGGGGATGTGTCCTCCCAAGAGAGTTCCCAGAGGCCCACTGTCACCGGGTTGGTGCTGCTCCGGGTCTCCAGTGGGTAACCTCTCTGGCCTCCTCACCTCAGATACGAGTCCCTCCGCTCAGGGACCCTCGGACAGTCCACCCTAGCGGGACCCAGTCGAAGGTACTGGGCCCCAGGCCTCCTCGATAGTACCTCACCCCAGGCTAAAGGTGCCTGGGATGGACGCCAACATGACTCCGGACCAGGCCATGGGCACCTGGACCAGACTCCTGGATCTCCAGCACCCAGGCCTAAGGGCCCTGGGTGCGGACCGCAACCCTCCTCCTCCGAGGACCTCCTTCTCCGCAAGACCTCGTGGTAAGGGCGTCTCCCCCTTTTATCTCCTCCCATCAACGGCCCGGCGGGTTCCCCGCCCCAGCCATACCATCTCCGGGAAGGGACAAAACAGGGAGCACTGCAGGAGATGATTCTACCTGAAGCCTGTGGGTACCCCGCCACCCACAGGCAAAGGAGAATACTACATCCTCCAATCCTCCACGAAACAAAAAGGGGTCTGAACCCTAACACGATTATACACCTGGGTCACACTATTCCCCAGGTGTATCCCATCAATTTGAGGACCCCGCTACACATATATAGTTTTAACCAAGGACAGGATGCTGCATAACCAAAAAGTAAACCCACACAATGGATTCATTTTATTTTCAGCAAAGGTATTTTCAAGCAAAAGTACAGCAATAACTTTCAGCCATCCCCGCTGTTCATCACGTTTACGCCTGTGCATGGTGTTTGGAATCTATTTGGTGTTATTTTTGGTTTTATTATATTTATTATTATTATTTATTGTGTTGAAATCATTTGATATTATCTTGGTTTTATTATACTTTATTTTTATTATTAATAATAATAACAACAACAACAACAATTTTATTTTTTGTATTATTTCATTATTATTTTTATATATTTATTCCTATTTATTATTTTAGATTTGTTAATGATTTATTTGTATTTTATATTAATTATTATTATTATTATTATTATTATTATTATAGCCCTTTCACTGCCAGAGACTTTTTTATGCACATATTAAGGCTTGAACTTTACTTAAAACCCCCAAAACTTTATATATTTTCTGAAAGAACTACATGCTGCAGGGAAGAATCCTTGCTCTCTGACTAGAAGCAGTGGTCTCTCTGCAGAGATACGTATAGATACCTCACTCCAAGTCAGACCTCTGCAGAGAAGCCACTGCTTACAAAAAAAGAGCAAGGCTTCTTCTTTGCAGCATGCTGGCAGGTGGCCGGCTTTGGCTGCTTTCTAAAGCAGACAAATGATTAGGCTAGATCATGGGTGTCCAACCTGCAGCCCTCCAGCTGTTGCAGAACTAAAAGTCCATTGCGGCATTGAAAGGCTAGTCCCTTGAGGAAATACAAGGCTAATGCCTTGTACACACAGTCGGACTATTGTCCGGCCAAAAGCACATCGGAATTCTGACGGAATTCCATTAGAGTAAAAGAGAACATGTTCTCTATCTAAACTCCAACGGAATTCCTCTGAATTTTCAATGGAAAACGTCGGATGGGGCATAGACATGGTCGGAATATCTGATGGAAAACGTCCGTCTGACTTTTTCCATCGGAAATTCTGATCGTGTGTACAAGGCATTACAGTTGCAAGCATGGCTCCCAAATGCAAAGACATGATGTGACTGTAGTTTTGCAATAGCTAGATGGCTGTAAGTTGGACACACATGGGATAGATTCACACTAGACGAAACTTTGAAATGTGATCCACGTGGATTGGTTTTCAGAGCGTGTCTAAGCAGTTGTGGTGAGGTGTTCAGGAGGTGATCCCTTAATGCCTTTATTTTTTATGCACCGCAACCAGGAGCCAAGCATTTGGCTTGGGGTTGTGGTTGTGGTGCGCCCCATTGTTGTTAATGGGTGTGTTTGACAAGTCAAGTTAAACTTGCCGCAGTGACGGCATGAAATTGTCTCCTCCGGCTGTTTAGCTTTAAGGTGGGCAGCTGGGGCGGGTTACCGCCCCCTACCGCCCATTAGGGTGACCACATTTCCAAACTACCATTCAGGGACACCCCCCTTCCCAAAAATCAGCTTGTGCTGTAACAAATCACAGCACAGTGATTGGACACAAGAGGCGGGATTTATGATTTCTCCAATCACAAGCAGGGGGCGGGATTGTGCTCCTCCAGGCATTCCCGGCCAGGGCAAGTACTGTCAGTGAGTAAAGCAGTAATGTGGTGGCCTTTTTTGGGGGCATCAGATTGGCCTGGGGGGGGGGTGGCTGTGTCAGTTTCATTACGGGACACTGTATTGTCCTGGAATGAAGGTGCCCGGGACAGACCTGCAAAATGCGGGACTGTCCCGGGCAATCCGGGACACGTGGTCACCCTACCGCCCATGCAAATTGTTTGCACACCTTTTTGTTTGGATGCTCCTGGAATATTTTCAGCAGATTTAAACTGAATGTTCAGTTGAGCTTCAGCTATATAGCGAGTCTCTGACCTGGAAAAAATGCCTTTCTACTGAGACACACAGATCAGATCATTGGTCTTGCCCAAAGCCATCATTGAATCTGAAATTTTTTATTGCCAGAATCAGCAAACATGCCAAGTATGAGGTGCCTATTTTTTTTCGTTAGACAGGAGCATGCTATTATTTATTTATTCATAGCAGAGTAAAGTATTGGTCCCGCTTGCAGGGATATTTGCCAAAGTGTTAGAAACAGAAAAAGCTTCTGCCTGAGGCACAAGTTACTGTGACCTGAGCGGTCGGAAATATTCCAAAATTCTCTTTCAATATTTTTTGTCCTGGATTCTATTTAACCCCTTTGTGCCTTTTACATGCATGAAGACTAAGTTCACCTTTCTAATAAAATTTGCTGTGTAATCAGGGGGCTCCAGTATATATTTTGTAGCTTAGACTAACTGAGTGTAGCCGCAAGTAGAATGGGATCTCCCACCCTACACGGCCAGGCACATCGAATCTCCACAGGCACTTGGTCAGAGAACGGTCCAGTACTTTGTTTTTTGTTTTATTTAGGGTTATAACTTGGATAGGGATTGGAGGTTATAGGATGCCCACTTGACTTCAAACTATTTCAGGGACAACTTTTCCTATATACAGTCCTATATATACACCCCTCTTCTTCCTCCAGAACACTCTTGCTTGCAGAAACCCAGCTATGTCACTTTTAAAGATTTGTAGTAATGGCTTATTACAGGCAGGGACTCGCAGCCCCTATACTTGGAGATAAGGTGCCACAGCTAAAACATTTCCAGCACATCCTGCCATGGTCACTGAGCCCAGCACCACCTTTCCAGGCACTGCCAGCCCACCTGGCTGCAGCTGCCCCTTTTACTAGCTCTCCTGGCTAACTTCTCCACCGTCCTCCCAGACTAAACACTCACCAGCCCACCCAGCTGACTTCTCGGAGATCTCCTGGATGTGCTGACCGTGACCTGCTCCTGCTGTCCTTTCATTTGCTTTGGTGCCTCCAGGAAAGGATTTCTCTGTGTGTTGTAAAGGGGCCCTCCAGTCACCCCCCCAGACTAGGGGGGGCCCTAAGGGCCACCAACAGCCGCCTCAGCACTCCATCTCCATCTTCCACTCGACTGCCCCTGATGGCATGACTCCTGGCTATTTATGAGGTGGTCTGCCCATTTCTGCTGGGAATTGGCTGAGGCCCTCATAAATATTCCAAACAGCCCCTCCTAGCTTCCACCCACTGCATCTGGAAGCTTCTCCAAGGTTTCAGAAAGCAGGGGGAGGCACCAGAAGAGCTGTCTGCTGAGTCATCCAACCTCTCTGAGTCACTCAAACCTGACCCATATTTAACCCAGGCAAACCAATTTTCCTACACTAACAAACCTATTTACATCTAACACACTAGAGGGTGCTACATGAGCTATATTTATATGGTATACTTGTAGGCTGCCTTCCAGAAGCCTCACCAAAAAACGACTAATCTGAGCCATCCGCCCCATCCTGCATATGAAGGTGAAGGGGGAATACTGCGCATGTGTGGTTGTGTAAAAGAGGGTGCACACGGTGTGACATTTCTTAAATAGCTAATAGGGACGGGAGCATCCAGCGACATCACCTGGTGGCATCGCCCCCTTTGACATCATCAACTGGTGCATGCTGGGCCTCCAACGTCAAAGGGAGGTGGTCCCGACCCTTGGCTATTTAAGAAATGTCACACAGCGGAGCAGGCAGTCGGCGGAAGCATTCGTTGCAAGCAGAGCATTTTTTTTTCTTTTTTTGGGGTCTGGTGGAGTGGCGGGCACCATAATTGACAATGGATCTACATCTGGAGACATTTTTTTTTTTTTTTTTCAGTAAAGGTCTTTATTCACTTTTACACTTTTTGTACATTTTTATGTATCCTATACTTATTCACATAGGGGATTGTTAGAGGGAGATTCCAGATTCCGATAAGCCCCCTATCCGCAGACCCCCACAATCATCTCACAGGGTTGAAGGGAAGAGGAACCAAGGTGCTTTGGGGAGGGGGGTAAGAACCCCTCTTGCTCCAAAGCATCCCCCCATGTTGAGGGCATGTAGCCTGGTATGGTTCAGGAGGGGGGCCATTGCTCACCCCCCCCTTTCCTGACATGCCAGACTGTATGCTCAGATAAGGGTCTGGAATGGATTTTGGGGGGGCCCCATGGCTTTTTATTTCAAATTTTGGCATGGGGTTCCCCTCAAAATCCATACAAGACAGGAAGGGGCTGGAATGGATTGGGGGGACCCCCGCACAGTTTCTTTATTGATTATTTTATCTCCGGCAATGTTTTATTTGTACATTTAGCTGTCAGCTGGCAGCTGATGAGTTATCCGTTGTTTAGGATGCGGTGGCCAGCTTCCCGGCCTGCAAAAAAGATGCATGAAGAAACACATGAAAAACATATAAAAAAACGTATGTTCAAAACATGCATGAAAACCGCATAAACTGCAACCACATAGATGTGAATAATCCCAAAACTGGTGCACGGAGAATCTGGATCTGAATCTGCATAGTAATCAATCAGCTTCTACCTTCAGCTTGTTCAATTAAAGTGGAGCTCCACCCTAAATAGCAACTTTTGCTATTTGGATTCCTCCCCCCCTCCGGTGTCACAATTGACACCTTTCAGGGGGGAGGGGGGTGAAGATACCTGTCTAAGACAGGTATTTTCACCCACATCCGGGAGTCCTCTCTCCGGGAATCTGCGGGAGTGACATCACTTCCCGCAGACTTCCCTTGGTGTTCTGGGAGACACTCGGCTCCCAGAACACAGGAGCACCAATCAGAACGGCACAGCGCGACTCGCGCATGCGCCGTAGGGAACCGGGCATGAAGCCGCAGGGCTTCACTTCCTGGTTCCCTCAGCGAGGATGGCGGAGGGAGCAGCAGAGCGACGAGCGGTCGCTCGTCCTCTGCTGCGGACGTCGCTGGACTCCAGGACAGGTAAGTGTCCAAATATTAAAAGCCAGCAGCTGCTGTAGCTGTAGCTGCTGGCTTTTAATATTTTTTTTTCCGGCGGAGCTCCGCTTTAAGCTTTGCCAGTAAAACCTAGAAGCTGATTGGTTACTATGCATAGCTGCACCAGATTCTGTGTGCATCAGGTTTAGTAAATTGCCCCCAATTTGTTTCTAAACTGCTGGGGCCCCTTGAGGTACAGTAAATCTTTTTAGAAATGTTAACTCAGCGCTTAACTTAGGATAACATGGTGCGTTAACTCATTGCATAGCAAGAGAGAGGAGCCAATGAAAAACGAAACTACCCTAGAGGCACCCCCATTCACCAAAGAAAGCAAAAATGCATTAACAGACTGAATCAAATTAGTTGTAATCGCTCTGCTCATCCCTAATGGTGGGGGACATTTCTAAGTTCTGAATAGGGATGATCCGAACACCCACCTGTTCAGTTCGCACCAGAACCTGCGAACAGCCAGAATGTTCGCGTGAACTTTAGAACCCTATTAAATACAATGGACTCGAACGTTTGAAATCAAAAGTGCTAATTATAAAGGCTAATATGCAAGTTATTGTCCTAAAAAGTGTTTAGGGACCCGGGTCCTGCCCCAGGGGACATGTATCAATGCAAAAAAAACGTTTTTTTGGGAGCAGTGATTTTAATAATGCTTAAAATGAAACAATAAAAGTGAAATTTTCCTTTAAATTTCGTACCTGGGGGGTGTGTATAGTATGCATGTAAAGTCGCGCTTGTTTCCCGTGCTTAGGACTGTCCCTGCACAGTGTCATTTCTGAAGGAAAAAAAGTAATTTAAAACTCACTGGCGGCTACAATGTATTGTCGGCTCCCGGCAATACATAGAAAAGTCATTGATAAAAAAAAAAAAGCGTGGGGGTCCCCCCAAATTCAATTACCAGGCCCTTCAGGTCTGGTATGGATATTAAGGGGAACCCTGCCGCAAATTTAAAAAAAAAATGCGTGGAGTTCCCCCAAATATCCATACCAGGCCCTTCAGGTCTGGTACAGATTTTAAGGGGAACTCCACCCCAAATTTTAAAAAAAATTGCGTGGAGTTCCCCCAAAAATCCATACCAGACCCTTTATTCGAGCACGCAACCTGGCAGGCCGCAGGAAAAGAGGGGGGGGACGAGAGAGTGCCCCCCCTCCTGAACCGTACCAGGCCACATGCCCTCAACGTGGGGAGGATGTCCCCATATGATGGGGACAAGGGCCTCATCCCCACAACCCTTGCCCGGTGGTTGTGGGGGTCTGCGGGCAGGGGGCTTATCGGAATCTGGAAGACCCCTTTAACAAAGGGGACCCCCAGATCCCGCCCCTCCCCTATGTGAATTGGTAAGGGGTACATTGTACCCCTACCATTTCACGAAGAAAGTGTAAAAAAAAAAAATGTAAAAAAAACACACAGACACCTTGGAAAAGTCCTTTATTAAAAATAAAAAAATAAAAAAAACATTCCAGCGATGAAATCCAGTGTCCCGCGGCGATCCGATGTCCAGCGCTGTCCACACGAGACGTCATTGGCTGAGCCTGAGCGGACCTGATGGGGAACTTCCTTAGCAGTGTATTAAATGAATAGACCTGCCCCTTCTAAAGTTCCCCATCAGGTCCGCTCAGCCAATGACTTAGGTGTAAGGCTAAGCGGACCAGATGCGGAATGTGAGAAGGGGCGGGTCTATTCATTTATTACACTGTGCAGGAAGTTCCCCATTAGGTCCGCCCCCTCGTATGTCAGACCCCGCCTACGTCATTGGCTGAGCGGACCTGATGGGGAACTTCCTCCACAGCGTAATAAATGAATAGACCCGCCCCTTCTCACGTTCCGCATCTGGTCTGCTTAGCCTTACACCTAAGTCATTGGCTGAGCGGACCTGATGGGGAACTTTAGAAGGGGCGGGTCTATTCATTTAATACACTGTGGAGGAAGTTCCCCATGTTGAGGGCATGTGGCCTGGTACGGTTCAGGAGGGGGGGGGACGCTCTCTCGTCCCCCACTCCTTTCCTGCGGCCTGCCAGGTTGCGTGCTTGGATAAAGGGTCTGGTATGGATTTTTGGGGGAACTCCACACCATTTTTTTTTTAAATGTGGGGTGGAGTTCCCCTTAAAATCCATACCAGACCTGAAGGGCCTGGTATGGATATTTGAGGGAACTCCACGCATTTTTTTTTTTAAATTTGCGGCAGGGTTCCCCTTAATATCCATACCAGACCTGAAGGGCCTGGTAATTGAATTTGGGGGGACCCCCACGCTTTTTTTTTTTTTTATCAATGACTTTTCTATGTATTGCCGGGAGCCGACAATTCATTATAGCCGCAAGTGAGTTTTAAATGACTTTTTTTTCAGAAATTACACTTTGTGCAGGGACAGTTCTAAGCAAGGGAAACAAGCGCGACTTTACATGCATACTATACACACACCCTAGGAAGGAAATTTAAAGGAATATTTCACTTTTATTGTTTCACTTTAAGCATTATTAAAATCACTGCTCCCGAAAAAACAGCAGTTTTTAAAACTTTTTTTTGCATTGATACATGTCCCCTGGGGCAGGACCCGGGTCCCCAAACACTTTTTATGACAATAACTTGCATATAAGCCTTTAAAATTAGCACTTTAGATTTCTCCCATAGACTTTTCGAATTTCCCACGAACACCCCAAATTGTTCGCTGTTTGGCGAACGGGCGAACAGGCAATGTTCGAGTCGAACATGAGTTCGACTCGAACTCGAAGCTCATCCCTAGTTCTGAATGTCCAACTTGCTTTGAGTTGAGTGAAAGAGAAAAAGATCACCGCTCTAGGTGAGTGCAGGTGAGCAAAACAATGTCCTCCCAGGAACCACGGGTGCTGGCAATGCTGTAGACACGAAAAGGAAGGCAGGATATATGGACAGCCGCACACCAAAAACCATTGAGGTTGCCTTTAATAGGTAAAATACATAAAGCACTGCAAGTCAGAGCAAAAACAAGGCTGTACCCCCTTGTTTTTGCTGTGACTTGCAGTGCTTTATGTATTTTACCTATTAAAGGCAACCTCAATGGTTTTTGGTGTGCGGCTGTCCATATATCCTGCCTTCCTTTTCGTTGCTTTGAGTTGAGTTTGGACACAGCAGGTCCTATAGAGATTGCAGGCAAAGCAGGTCGATCTCAGCCTTCTGCGTTCTACATTCAAACGCATGCTTCTGGGCAGCGCCATGTTCGGATGCAAACAGCAGTACTGGGCCCAACTGACCCACAATACATGTCCATACCAGTAAACTGATTGTTTTATTATGCCTAATTCGACTTACTAGGCAGGACCAGATTTAGTTTATCTGATCTGGGTGTGCAATACAAAAAAAACCAGAGGGAATAATGTCAACAGTGTGACAGAGATGCAGGGAACCAGTATTCCCTGTTCAATCAACGTGCTTCTGCACCATGAGTCACAACCCGGAAGTAACGCCTGACAGGTAGGGCAAAGGCGGTGTAGGAGTGAACAGGGAACACTTGTATGAATTAGATTGTAAGTAGACTAGGTTGATTAAACCGAACCTTGCCCCTTACTGTATATTAGGGGTCTCTATCAGAGTCCCCACTTACATCAGCGGTCTTCATCAGAGACCCTTGTTACATCAGATGTACCCATTAGAGTCCCCCCTACATCAGGTGTCCCCATTTGAGTGTTCCCATCACAGTGCCCCCTTATATCAGGTGTCCTCATCAGAGTGCCACATTTTATTAACTGTCTGCATCAGAGTGCCCGCTTACCTCAATTGCCCCTATCAGAGTGCTCCTGTATATCAAATGCCCAAATCAGAGTCACCCTTACATCAAGTGTCCCCATTAGATTGCCCCCTTGACATCGGATGTCCCCAACAGAGTGCCCTGTTACATCAAGTGTCCCCATCAGAGTGCCCCCTTACATCTTGTGTACCCATCAGAGTGCCCTTTTACTTCAGGTGTCCCCATGAGATTGACCTCTTACATCAGGTGTCCCCATTAGAGTGCCCCCTTACATCAGGTGTCCCCATTATAGTGCCCCCTTACATCAGGTGTCCCCATCAGAGTGCCTCTTACATCAACTGCCCCATCTGAATGCCCCCTTGCATCTATTGTCCTCATCACAGTGCCCCTTTACATCAATTGCCCCCATCAGTTTACCCGTTACATTAGCTGTCCCCATCAGAGTCCCCCTTACATCAACTGTCCCCATCAGAGACCCCTTACATCAGGTGTCCCCATCAGAGTATTTTCTTAAGAGTGTCCCTGGCATCTATCGCCCTAATCACTGTGCTCCCTTACATCAGTCGCCCCCATTAGTTTCCCCTTTACATTAACTGTCCCCATTAGAGTTCCCCTAACATCAACTGACCCCATCAGACTGCCTAATGCATCAGTGAATGCACTCTCAAAGACCTGGGGGCTGCACAACCCCAGCACCACCCCTCTAGATCCGGGCTTGTACTAGGTAGGAAATAGGAATTAAAGACTAAGCATGGTGCTAACATCACGTTCTAAAAAAATGGTTGTGCATGTTCCTTTTATTGAAATATTCCTTGTATAGCACAGCAGAACCTCTAATCGAAAAAGCAATTGTTCTTTATGCATTGAATTGCCCCTTCACTTGTGATAAGTGGATGGTAGGTTGAGGGACCAATTTTTTGATCGTCTACTTTTTGATCATTCGCTTTTTCAAAGGCCAACACACCGGATCCAGATGGAAGCACTATGTGGTCGTTAGAGGCTGAAAAACGTTTGAATAATGAACAAAGGAAAAAAGAGAGATAGCTCATAGGATGGAGGCAAGCTGTGCCGTGACCGGTCCTCCTCCTTCTAGGTCTCTGGCACAGACAGCTCCTTGTCTGATGGAATTCCTCACATAGGGAGGGGGGATTGTCCGCCACACAACGGGCCCAGTGGGTGTAAGCAGCGGAGATTTAACTTGTGCTAGCCCAGCTGTGTGTAACATACTAAATGCTTCACGACACGACTCCAACGCCTGTCGATACATAGAGTCAGAGCCAGCGAGGGTGTTATTGACAACAGAGGCGCAACGCACAGATATAATGGGATTTGACTCTCGTAAATCCCCTTATGCGCCCTTCACTGCCTGGAAAACATCTAATGCAAGCTTTTATCCATTCGAGAAGCCATTAGCTCTTCAGGGCCTGTAGTAGCACCGAACAGTGGTATTTAATTACAGAGATAATGAGAGGCAGGTGAACAGCATTTGTCACCCCCCCTCCCCGCCATGATAAAGTACCACCTCGGCTCTCCTCTGCTTCACGCTGGGAGTGAGTGACAATGCGGTGCAGCTGCGCCTTTCCAGCAGAATTAAACACAAGTGCGGCATAGGGAGCATACAGCTGGGAGAATGCTATTATGCAGCCAGAATTTGTGTTTATCGAGATCAGTAAACACAAGCCAACTTTTAGAACTTTGGTCAACTTCAAGAAGTTTGGTGGATTGGCTCTGGAGCTTTAGTCTATAGATCTGTGACATTTTATTATGCATGAGAACGAGGGCCTTTCTAAGGATAGTGGTTTGAGAAAAGAAAGGTAAAAACAAACATTTATCTATAGATGGAGCTGCGCTAAAAAAAAAATATATAATGAATGAAAGTGATCCAAGTGCACACAAATAATTGCAGTCTATGCGACACTGAAAAAGTAGAAAAAAAACAGTCCTCAAAGAAACATAGAGAAGTAATCCAAATGTCCCATGAATAAGGAAAAAACACCACTGAATGCTGCGTGCATATAAACAGTAGACTCTTGATGAGAACACCGCCAGCAACGTGCACCTCCACCACATAAAATGTGCGCTTACCAGAGGAAAGCTGAAAACAAGCCTATATAGTAGTTGTTCACTGTCCGGATCTGTATCCAATGGCAGCTCGCAGGGGTAAACAGAAGGTGAATCAGGTAGGCTCAATTGAGTCAGACTTGCACGGATCAACCATCGATTAAATACCCAAAAAATAAGAACTCTCCATAGTGTAATACTGACTAGTCATTTACTCTTGATTTCACTAGAGGCAGGGATTTTTTTTTTCACCAAATCGGAAATATTTACAAACTGACACTGGCTCCAGGTCACACAACACCGTTTCTACAAAATTCCCAGGTAGAGCCGGTGTCTTGCCAAAAAAGTTCCCCCGGCGGATAAGGACCCCCCCTGTACTGCGCAGGCGTGAACTGAGCCTCCGAAAATAGCCGAACATGTAGAGCTGAGAGTCAGCTCTAGACGGCACCTGCGCACACCAAATTGCTACACTTCTGACATCCAGGCTCTTTCCTTACCATCCCCGTGGACATGGAGATAATAAAAAAAGAGCCAGGAGGCCGAGCGAGCGAAGCGAGCCTTCCGAGCGAAGCGAGGACGTGAGGCCTACTGGCCACTTACAGCGAGGTCCACGTCGCCCTGGACCTGCTGTAATAACTATTTCATTGAGCAGGCGCCGTCTAGAGCTGACTCTCAGCTCTACATGTTCGGCTATTTTCGGAGCTCAGTTCACGCCTGCTCAGTACAGGGAGGAACTTATCCGCCGGGGGGAACTTATTCGTCAGAACACCGGCACCCTGAATATCTCACAAGCAATGTTCAGAAAGGACAGCACAGGTTCCGGCTGCCATTAATCACTACCCGAGAAAGGAACAGGCAGCCCTGGCCTCTTCTGTGAATGTGTTCAGCTTAAAGGGACTTTGTAGCGGCAAGTTGGAGGAACGCACATAGAGGTGGCTCCCTGGCACCCCAAACCATCTACCTGATATCTACTTTAAATGAAAAAAAAAAGTCCTTCATTTAAAGTAGATATCAGGCAGATGGTTTGGGGTGCCAGGGAGCCACCTCTGTGTGCGTTCCTCCAACTTGCCGCTACAAAATTGAGCTTACCTGATTCACCTTCTGTTTACCCCTGCGAGCTGCCATTGGATACAGATCCGGACAGTGAACAACTACTATATAGGCTTGTTTTCAGCTTGCCTCTGGTAAGCGCGCATTTTATGTGGTGGAGGTGCACGTTGCTCCCGGTGTTCTCATCAAGAGTCACAGGGGTTGTCAACCATCCAGAGGGCTGGCTGCAGTTGTCTAAGTTGAGTGTCTTTGACACTCTCTCTCTCACATTGCCCAGAGCCAGCACAGTTACCCCCCACCAGAATGTATGGGAGAGGAGAGAGGGCTTGAACTGCTCCTCCTCCTCCTGTCCCTACCTCTCTGTGAAGCCCAGCAGATGGTGGATACAGTGTGGATAAAAGGTGTCGATGCCTGTGGATGAAAGGGGCGGTGTCCCAGGGCTAGAGACAATCAGAGATGGTCCCACAGAAATATATGGGGCCATAATGGTTTAGAGGGGGACTCTGATGTAAGGGGGTTTCTGCTCACCAAAGCCCTCACTTACATCAAAGTTTCCAGCATATCCTCTAAATCAGGGTTCTTAAAGCCCCCCTTACATCAGAGTTCACAGAGCAACCCTTGCATCTGAGTCCTTCTTACGTTGATGTACTCAGTGGCGTGCCAAGTGGGGACGGGGGGTGGGCTGCCCCGGGTGCCACACACTGGGGGGGTGTCAGGCCGGTGCCCCCCCTTCGCGACTGAAGCGGTGACAGCACGGCGGGTTTAGGCAGTGGCGCAGTGACAGGGCAGGTTAGAGCAAGAAGAGGCGAGCTGCAGTGGCATTGCAAGGAGGAGGTGCGGGCCGCACCCGGGTGACACGCGCCGGAGGGGTAACACCTGTCACCAGGCCACAAGGCAACACAATTGCACCAATGATCCCCTTCTCTCGTGGCCACGGGCTGTCTGAGAGGCTCTGAGCAGTCTTGGCTTTCTTACACAGCCGAGCAGAGTGAAGCTGCCTCCCCCTCCCCCTGTTCATGTCTACACAGGAGGAGGGGACCTGCTGTGCATATCCCGCGCTGATCTAAGGTCCATATGGGGGGTCTGCACTGAAGGGGGGGTCTGTACTGAAGGGGGTCTGCACCGAATGGGGGGTCTTCACCGAATGGGGGGTCTGTACTGAATGGGGGGTCTGCACTTAAGGGGGTCTGTACTGAAGGAGAGGTCTTTGCGGAATGGGGGGTCTGCACTGTAGGGGGGTCTTACTGAATGGGGGTCTGTACTGAATGATGGGGGGTCTGCATTGAAGGGGGTCTTCACTGAATGGGGGTATGTACTGAAGGGGGGTTTGTATTGAATGGGGGGTCTGCACTGTAGGGGGGTCTGTACTGAATGGGGGGTCTGCACTGTAGGGGGTCTGTACTGAATGAAGGGGGGTCTGCACTGAAGGGGGGCCTGCACTAAAGGGGGGTCTGTACTGAATGGGGGGTCTGCACTGTAGAGGGTGTCTGCACTGAATTGGAGGTCTGCACTGTAGGGGGGTCTGTACTGAATGTGGGGGGTCTGCACTCAATGGGGGGTCTGTACTGAATGATAAAGGGTCTGCACTGAAGTGGGGGTCTTCACTGAATGGGGGGTCTGTACTGAAGGGGGGTTGTATTGAATGGGGGGTCTGCACTGTAGGGGGGTCTGTACTGAATTTGGGGTCTAAACTGAAGGAGGGTCTGTACTGAATGGGGGGTCTGTACTGAATAGGGGTCTACACTAAAGGGGGGTCTACACTGTAGGGGGTCTGTACTAAATGGGGAGTCTGCACTGAAGGGAGGAATGCACTGAATGGGGGGAGCTGTACTGAATGGGCGTCTGTACTGAAAGGGGGGTCTGTACTGAAAGGGGGTTTGTACTGATAGGGGATTTTGTACCGAAAGGGGGGGGTCTGTACTGAAAGGAGTGGTCTATTCTGAGATAGGGGGTCTATACTGATGAGAGGGGTCTGTACTTAGCGAGGGGGGGTCTGAACTGATCAGAGGGGTCTGTACTGATGGGAGGGGTATGTACTGTGGGAGGGGGGTCTATATTGATGGAGGGGTGTCTGTATTGAGGGGGTGCTATAGTTGGTGGAGGGGGTGACACCAAGTTTTTCCGCACCGGGTGACACCAACCCTAGTGATGCCACTGGCGAGTTGTGACAGTGCGTGGGGGGTGCCCGGACCATTACCAGGGTGACACCCAGAGCCAGTAACCGGATTCAAAGAGCGGAGCAGGGTAAGCAAAACACTCTCTCCTCCTGTACCGCAGGGGAGAGAGACAGTGAGCAGCGCTGAGTAGAGAACTGCTGAAGTTAACTTTTTAAGTAAACCAGCAGGTGATTGGTTGCTAGGTGATCCTAGCAAACCAATCAATAGCTTGTTAATATGAAAGATTAACTCCAGCAGTTGCCGCTCTCTGTTCAGCGCTGCTCACTGTCTCTCCATCTGCATGTTTAAGATAAGAAGGGACAAAGCTGGGAGGGTCTGTGTAACATGCAGGGGGTCCATAACTGTTAGGGGGGTCTGTGTACTATGCAGGGGGTCCAGAACTGTTATGGGGTCTGTGTAACCAGCAGGGTATCCAGAATTGTTAGGGAGGTCTGTGTAACATGCAGGGAAACAAAAATCTCCTGCGCTCTCGGTGTATCGTCAAAACACGGGTAGTGTGGTTCCGTCTAAAGGCAAAGTCTAAAGTCTTGCAGCCCTCCTCAGAACAATGGGTGTTCACATGGCTAGAAAAGAGAAAGAAGAAAGGAGGACGCACCGACCTAGTACATTACCACTTAAACATTTTATTAAAATATGAAAAAAGCAGTAATCCTACTCACAGACAGAGCTTAAATGAAAGCTTATCGGACAAATCAGCTGGAATTTCTTGGCACCTGCCGACTGGACTCGATGACAGAGAGGGTCGGACAGTACCTCAAACATCTAGATAGCTGACGCGTTTCTGGGGCGCACCCCTTTCCTCAGAGCCTAGATGGTCCATGATCCATGGGAGGAGAGGAGAGAGAGCTCCAAGGATGGAGGCCTGACACCTTTCACCAATGAAAGAGAACTGCTGGAGTTAACTTTTTAAGTAAACCAGCAGGTGATTGGTTGCTAGGTGATCCTAGCAACCAATCAATAGCTTGTTAATATGAAAAATTAACTCCAGCAGTTCCCGCCCTCTGTTCAGCGCTGCTCACTGTCTCTCCATCTGCATGTTTAAGGTAAGAAGGGACAGAGCTGGGGGGGTCTGTGTAACACGCAGGGGTCCAGAACTGTTAGGGGGGTCTGTGTACCATGAAGGGGGTCCAGAACTGTTAGGGGGGTCTGTGTACTATGTAGGTTGCCCAGAACTGTTAGGGAGGGTCTGTGTAACCAGCAGGGTGTCCAGAACTGTTAGGGGGGTCTGTGTAACATGCAGGGGGCCAGAACTGTTAGGGGGGGTCTGTGTAACATGCAGGGTGTCTAGAACTGTTAGGAGGGTCTGTGTAACATGCAGGGGGTCAGAACTGTTAGGGGGGTCTGTGTAACCAGCAAGGGGTTGGAACTGTTAGGGTGTGTCTGTGTAACATGCAGGGGTCCAGAGCTGTGGGGGCTGTGTAATGTAAAGAGGTCCGGAGGTGCAGGGGGCTGTGTAATGTAAAGGGGTCCAGAGGTGCAGGGTGCTGTATAATGTAAAGGGGACCAGAGGTGCAGGGTGCTGTGTAATGTAAAGGGGTCCAGAGGTGCAGGGTGCTGTGTAATGTAAAGGGGTCCAAAGGTGCAGGGTGCTGTGTAATGTAAAAGGGTCCAGAGGTGCAGTTGTGGAGAGGGGGTACACAGTAGTGACAAAGAGATATTGAAGGATTCAGAAGTATGCAGTTTTTTTTTACATTTTAACATAGGGGGGTGCCAGATATAGGATCCGCCCCGGGTGCCAAATGCTCTAGGTACGCCCATGGATGTACTCACTCACTCAGAGGGAGGACAGAGAGCTCCAAGGATGGAGACCTGACACCTTTCAACAATGACGTATTTTCCGGCTGCTGGGCTTCAAATTTCCCACCCCAGACACATTGTGGATGAAAAGTTCCGATACCTGTGGATAAAAGGGGCTGTGGGGGGGTTTTTGCACACCAAAGCCCTCACTTACATCAAAGTTTCCAGCATATCCCCTTAAATATGGGGTTCTTAAAGCCCCCCTTAGATCAGAGTCCACATAGAAACCCTTACATGAGAGTCCTCCTTACCTTGATGTACTCACTCACTCAGAGGGAGGAGAGAGAGCTCCAAGGATGGAGGCCCAGCACCTTTCACCAATGATGTATCTTCCGGCTGCTGGGCTTCAAATTTCCCACCCACACATCCCTTTTCTGTGGTACAGCATGCTGTGGATTGGAGTGTGGGCAGGAAATTTGAAGCCCAGAATGTGGAAGATACATCATGGATAATACATATTCCCGATGCCTGAGCCCCCATCCTCGGGCGAGTAAGCTCACCATCTACTGTGTGTGACTGGAGTCTCCCCCTCCCTCCCTTCTCTCTCCTGCCTCTGAGTAAGTGAGTACACTAAGGTAAGGGACCCAAAAGTAATGGATGCTCTGCCGACACCGATGTAAAGTGGGTTTTGGGGACCCTGATTTAGGGGGTATGCTGCAAACTTTGATGTATATGAGGGCTTGGGTGAGCAGAAATCCCGTTTACACCAGAGTCCACCACGTTTAAAAAAAATGCCATGTGCTGCTAAAGTGTTCAGGTTTGGATTGAAGAAAAGGTGGCAACCCTACCCTCCACAGATGCATACTTACCTCTATCTGACAGCCACAGTTCTGTTATTTAACATCAAGTGCCATAAGTCTTCATTGTCTATGGGGCAGTAATTCACAGACACAGCCAGTATTGTGATAATTTGTGCTGCTGTGTGTAAACAAACAATAAAACAGCAGCTACAAATATTCACTGTTCTGACTGCGCCTGTGCAATATGGCCCCATAGACTTCTATCAGGCAGTGTCCCAAGGCTGGAGAGAATCGGAGATAGTCCCATAGAAATCTATAGGACTGCAATTTGCAGTGCAGCCAGGAAAGTGAATACTTGTGGTGCTAGATGTAAACAAACAGTTAAACTGTGGCCTCAAGGCTTTACTGTCCTGGCCTCACCTGCGCATTAATGTCCATTAGCTGTGTCCCAAGGTTCGAGACGATCGGCGACAGACCCATAGAAGTCTTTTGAGCTGTAATGCACAGGCACAGCCAGGACAATGAAGACATGTAGTGATGGATGTAAACAGTGCAGTGGCCCTTAAGGATTTTATTTGTGCCCGATAGGCTTCTATGGGGCTGTGTCCCAAGCAGTGGCGGCTGGTACTTGATAATTCGGGCAAACCTCACCCCCCTCTCGGCAAAGCCGTTCCGCCCCCCCCCCTGGGGAAAATGAATGCAGGGAATGCACCCCCCCACACGAGACGTGCGGCCTCCTTACCTGCCCAGGAGATGACACTTTGATCTCCCCTCCCTCCCCCGTCCGAGCTGGGGAGTGCCAGATGGCTGAGCCGCTGCGGGTGAGCCATCCTTGGTCACAGTTGCGGCTGGTGTGTTGGTCGGTCTTCTCCTCTTGCCGTGCTCTCATCTCTCCTCCTCATCCCTCCTCCTCCTTCTAGGCGTCCGATAGGATCGCCTAGCGTTTTGGCCATTCGGGAAACAGGTCTCATGAACATTTATTCGCTATTGTCACACAACTGGATGGGCTCGGAGGGCAGTGCTCTGTCGCCCTGTATGTAGATTAGGGGTCGGACGCATGAATAGCCAGGACAGTGAAGATTTGTGGAGATGGATGTAAACAGTGAAACAGTGGCTGGAAGACTTTACTGTTCTGTCCGGACCTGCACATTAGTGTCCTATAGGCTTCTATGGGGCTATGTCTCAAGGCTGGAGACAATTAGAGATGGTCCCATGGAAATATATGAGGCTGTAATATACAGCACAGCCAGGATAGAGAAGACTTGTGGTGATGGATGTAAACAGTGAATCAGTGGCTACAAGACTTTACTGTTCTGACCACACCTGTGCATTCGTGCCCCATAGACTTCTATGGGCCTCTGTTGAAATCAGAGATAACGTCAATCAGAGATGATCTATGGGGCTGTAATGCACAGGCGCAGCCAGGAACTTATTGTAAGTCATTCCAGCGATGATGTCATGGACCATAAAAAGGTGATTTTACACCCAAGGCTCCCTATATATAGCTAGAGCAGCCTTCTGTAATTCACCTAAAGCTTATATCAAGTTAATTTATACATACTGTAATTATATGCTAAACACAAATTAACAAATACATGATTACATGTATATTTTTTTTAAAAATCCAGTGGTGTAAGTACATGTATTTCATATGGTATCAGCCTCTTGCAGTTCTTGTAAAGCAGAGCTCAGATTTGGAGAGAGAGAAGCAGCACAAGGAGCCAGTCAATTATGCTGCAGTGCTCATGTGCAAACTAGAGACATGCTGATGGAAGAAAGGGCAGAGAAAGGAGCTAAACAGTGTGCTGCTTCAACTCTGTGGTCCAATCACAGGCTAGGGAAGGAACCTGTAAGGGTATGTAAACCCTAACAATAAACTTCTGTTTTTTTGCTCATTTTTGGTCTGCTGAATATACCATTGAAAGTGTTTTGTTATATCTGTTTGAAAAGCGCAAAACACACCTGTTGATTTTGACAGAAATCTTGTGAGCTGATAACTTCCTGAGCTCTCTGCTTGTGGGTAAGAAGGGGTTATGGAGATAAGGAGGGTGGGGGAGATGAGGATGGGTTAAGGAGATGGGGAGGGATTATGAATAAAAGGAAGAAGGACGGGATGAGTAGAGGTCTCTGTAACTCATCAGAAATTAAGTAGGCAGGGCTGGCACCATGTTCTTAAAGTGTTACTAAACCCAGGACCCTGCATTCACTATATCTGGTCTCCCACAGTACACAGAACATGGAAACACAAGTATTTTAGTAAATATAAACTGCTAATTACCTTTTCTCATCAGCAGTATATAGCAGTCTTGTGACATCTATCAGTGTCTGGTGAAAGCTTGTAGGGGGAGTCTTCATTATCCTCTGACTGCCCTATGAGGCTGCAGGACCCCTGACCCTCTGTCTGGACAGTGCTGATAGGCCCTGTGTTGATCACATGCACCCTCCCAAGAAAAAAAACTCTGGCAATACACACCAAACTGAGCATGTGCAGAGTGACTCCAAAGGCTCTGTCCTATCAGGAGATGGATTATGAACAGTGGAAGAAGGGGAGGATCAGAGAAGACAGGATCAAACAGCCTTTTTACACAATGCGGAGGATTAACCCCTTACGTTCCACAGTGAGTATAACAAGCATGCTTTGCTGTATATACAGACTGATTTTACTGTTGTAGGTTTAGTATTACGTTAAGCATTCTGAGCTGTATTGTCATGTTAAAGAGAAAGGTGGCCAGATGTAGCACCCTCCTAATGTAGGATGCTAGGCAAATTTAGTTTTTGGCTCCTTCTGCAATCAAGGGAGCAATGATTGTTTGTTTTGGCCTGTACAGAGTTTTACAGGCTGGGAGTTTGTTTGATTCCAGAACATTCAAATGAGGCAGATTCAAATGACCAGCCTGAATATTTATTCTTCTCTAGCCAATCCCTGGAGAGGAGTGTCCAGAAGGTGGCTGGGGAGGCGATAAATAGACTGACGCCCTGGAAAGATTGTCCTTCTTCAGGTAGATTTCCAAAAGCCTCTAGGGCTGCAGCTGTAGGAGGCAGGCTGTGAATTGTATAGCTGTTCTTTTCTTGTAGGTCTCAACTGTGGCAGAGCTGAGGGACCGGAGTGATATTTCTGAGGAACTGGCTGTAGGACTTCACCACAAGGGATCAGGTCTGGAGAAGGACTGTCTGCTTTAATTGGACTTTGTCTGGAGGAAGCTGGAAGATGTGAAGCTGTCCTGGGGACTTGTGAACAATGACCCTGAATTGATTCCTGGTGACTGCATGTTTTTTTGGGATGTAAGTGCCAGAGGTAGCTATGGACTAAAATTGCTCTCATAGGGTCTCAGAATACTGGCCATTCCCCTGTCCCCAGAAGAATCATGGAGTGTGAGTCAAAGTGTCCTCCTGTTACTGTGCAGCATTTTGGAGTATCCCTTGCCCTAACCCATCTTCAAACAATACATTTAAAAAAGACATCCCCTAGACCAGTGTTTCTCAACCTTTTTTCAGTCAAGGCATCCTTCAGAATTATGGACAATCTCGAGGCACCCTCCAAAATTATGGACAGTCTTGAGGCGCCCTATTCTTAAATGTAAAAACAATTTTAATAGTTTTGCATAATACAGCAACATCAATAAACGTAGGACACCCAACGTTAGAGGTGATTTATTCATTCAAAGAAAATACACTTTTGCAAACTGGTACTGACTAGTATTCCAGTGTTTCTTTTCTCCCTCCATTTTTCTCCATGACCTAGCTAATATGACACCAAAGCTGAAAGAGAGAGGCAAGTGAGAGTCAAACAAGAATGATATGCAAACAAATGACATCCTCCTTATCAACTGATGATGCCATTGGGCATTAGGAGGTTGGCTGCTAGAAGGTTGTAATGGTTTACACTGAAAACCTGTGTCTTTGTGTAACTAAAAGGCAGGTTTCATCCACCTACCGGTTTGTATACAATTTTGGGTCAGTTTTTAGGCATTTTGCCAAGGTGATATAACACGATAACAGCGCCATGGGGAGGTGTATACAATAATCTAAATGAACTGCAGCTATCTTATTATTGAAGGTATCAATAAGCAATTAGGTAGGTACTAGGGAGATTAGCGCAAGTCCTCACACCCTACAAACGTATTTAATACTGTGTTAAAAAAAAATGGGAATCCAAACAGTGCAAAATCTACTGTATATATAACTCGTAATTAATTTCCTTACTGTGCAAAAATGCAAATAAAGTGCAATATATATATATATATATATATATATATATATTGTGACAGCAGGAAGGTAAAGTCACCTGGTTGCATCCAGGGGGGTAGATATATTTCTCCCAGATTCAGGCTTTATGCCGACTTATACAACTAGGGAGTTGATGAAGCCCAGCTGAGGCTAGTGGGCTCATGGATGACTCATACCTCTAGGGAGAGGGCTGGGCGTCGTGCAGACAGGGAGTTGATGAGACCAGCTGAAGCTTGTCAGCTCATTTAGGCCTCTATAAGAACTCCCAGCTTCATTAGATGTTTGCTCATGCCTGGAACCAGACCTGTGTGGACTGTCTAGGGAGAGTGAACCCCTGTGCGGTGAGACGAAGCCTGTGTGGCTATTTGTTTGGACATTGATTAAACCAGGGACTTAGGGACTAGGACAGCACCAGGCTGATCCCAGTTGTTAGTTAGGAAACCTGCATGTTTAGTCAGAGGTCAAGCTGACCAGGATTTATTTTGTTTATGTTTCTTTTTGGCTTTGCTGTGTTTTTTTCACTGTACATAGAAAAATAAACCGCACCTTTTGATTTGGAAAACCACAAACTCCGTCTGCTGGCCCTGTTTTTGTGTGGGGAGCCCAACCAGGGGGTCACACACACCCGCTACCGAGTTAACCCCCTCACAGTTGGTGGAGAACCAGTGGCAGTTTTTTTTAAGCCAGCATGGAGGAGATACTGAAACAGCTGGCTCTAGCAAATGCCAATCAACAGCAGACAAATGCAGGTTTGCAAAGGAGCCTTGCAGCCCAGCAGCAAGCTCATCAACAGAGCCTTGCAGCCCAGCAGCAAGCTCACCAACAGAGTCTGGAAGCTCAGCAACAAGCCCAGCAGCAATCTGAGGCCCGCTTCATAGACCTGTTACAGAAGCAAGAGCAGAGACTACAACAAATGGAAGCAGTAATGCAGCAACGTCCGCAGACCAGTGAGGAAAGCCGTCCCACTAATACCGCGTCCTTTGGGGTGAGTCGTTTATTGACAAAAATGACTGGAGAGGATGATCCAGAGGTATTTTTGACCACATTTGAAAGGACCGCTGAAAGAGAAAAGTGGCCTGAGGAGCAGTGGGCTGGACTGGTGGCTCCTCTGTTAACTGGTGAATCGCAGAAAGCTTACTATGACCTAGAGCCTAACCAAGCAAAAGACTATGTGATGCTAAAAGCTGAAATTTTGGCAAGGCTGGGTGTCACCCAGGCTGTCCGGGCTCAGCGTGTGCATAACTGGACTTTCCAGCTTGGAAAACCCCCCAGGTCTCAAATGTATGATCTCATTCACCTGAGCAGAAAGTGGCTACAGCCAGAGACTTTGTCCGCACCAAAGATTGTGGAACGTGTTGTAATGGATCGGTTTTTGAGAGCTCTTCCTACTGCCATCCAAAAGTGGGTAAGCCATGGAGACCCAGAGACGGCCGGTGGTCTTGTGGATCGTGTAGAGAAATACTTGGCTACAGAGAACCTGACGGCCTCTTCCAGAGACTCTCGGACTTTCCACCCTAAGACCAGACCATCCCCAGGGGCGGATAAGAGGATTCCAAGGGGTGAGGGTGGAGAGAGTGAGAGGGTGGGAGCTCTACCCCAAGTTTGGCGAGAACAGCCTGGGAAATCAGCGGCTCAAGAGGCGGCAAGAAGGATCGTTTGCTACCGCTGCCGGCAAGCGGGACATATTGCAGCCAATTGCCCGGTTGTGGAGGAACCCATGCAGTGTGACTTTCTGACGGGCAGACGTCAGTCGCTGTGTGCGATAGTCGCATGCACTGCCATTCGAGGAACTGAGAAACATTTATGCAAAATGTGTGTTAATGGTAGAAATGTTGTGGTATTGCTGGATTCAGGTAGCCTTGTGACCCTGATAAAGGCTGAGTTAGTTAAAACAGAGGTCTTTGGGAATAGCAAGGTAGCTGTTATTTGTGTGCATGGGGACACCCGAGAGTATCCAGTGACTACAGTGTGTTTCGAGACCCCCAAAGGTACCCTCTCTCATCCAGTGGGCTTAGTATCTCAGTTACCGCATGACGCCATTGTGGGAAGGGATTTTCCGAAGTTCTGGGAACTGTGGGATGATCCTGAGCCCCCCACTGGTGCCCCTATGTACCAGGAATGTGATAGCCAGAACTCCCCTGAGAGTGGTGAGGACTCTCCGGAATTTCCCTTAACAGTATTGGCAGGGGAGACTCAAGAAACTGGAGAGGAGCCCACCTCCTCAGACGAAAACCTACCGTCTGTGGAGTTTTCTGATCTTGAGGTTCACAGGGAAAACTTTGCCACAGAACAGTTGAAAGACCCCGCCCTAATAAAGGCACGGGAAAACGTAGTGAAAATAGATGGCGAGTTAGTGAACCCAGATAATACCTGCACTTACCCATACTTCAGCGTAGAGAAGGACCTACTGTATCGGGTGGCAAAAAGGGCAGAAGAAACCGTTGAGCAGCTTGTGGTGCCCAAACCTTACAGGAAGTTGGTGTTGGAGTTGGCCCATGGGCACATTCTTGGAGGTCATCTGGGGACAGAGAAAACCCGAGAGAGGGTATTACAGAGATTCTATTGGCCTGGGGTGATGAAGGACATAGAAAATTATTGTTCCTCCTGCCCTGTGTGTCAGAGGTCGGCCCCGATGCCACATTTCCGTAGCCCGCTGGTCCCTCTACCCATCATTGAGGTCCCGTTTGAGAGAATCGCAATGGATTTGGTAGGTCCTATAATCAAGTCCGCTAGGGGGCACCAGTACATATTGGTTATAATGGACTATGCCACCCGTTATCCAGAAGCGATCCCTCTCAGAAATACCTCGGCCAAAACCATAGCCAAAGAGCTATCTCTTGTTTTTAGCCGGGTGGGTATTTGTAAAGAACTGCTTACGGACCAAGGTACACCCTTTATGTCCCGGGTTATGAAAGAGCTGTGTAAATTGTTCAAAGTGACGCAATTGCGTACATCTGTGTATCACCCCCAAACCGATGGGCTGGTTGAAAGATTCAACAAAACCCTAAAACAAATGTTGAAGAAAGTGGTGGATAGAGATGGAAAGGATTGGGACTGTCTACTTCCTTATCTGATGTTTGCTATTAGGGAGGTGCCCCAATCCTCTACGGGATTCTCCCCCTTTGAGTTACTGTATGGGAGACACCCAAGAGGGCTGTTGGATATTGCCAAGGAAACTTGGGAAAGTGAGAGTTCTCCCCACAGGAGTGTGATTGAGCATGTCGCCCTGATGCAAGATCGAATTGCACAGGTAATGCCCATCGTGAAGGAACATTTGGCCCAAGCGCAGTTGGCACAGCAGAGAGTGTACAACCGTGGAGCCAAGACCCGTACCTTTTCCCCGGGGGATAGGATATTGGTACTTGTCCCTACGGTTGAAAGTAAATTCCTTGCCAAATGGCAAGGCCCCTACGAGATAATGGAAAAAGTGAGCGAAGTGAATTACAAGGTCAGACAACCAGGAAGGCGAAAGCCCGAACAGATATATCACGTTAATCTGTTGAAAGCCTGGAGGGATAGAGAGTCCCTAGTCGCAGAAACTTGGTCACCAGCTCCAACTGGTTGCGTGATTCCGGAGGTTGGAATAGCAGCCACCTTGTCACAACCCCAACAACAGGAGGTTAAGGAGTTTGTGCTTCGCAACGAGGAGGTGTTCTCTGAGCTGCCGGGACAAACATCTGGGGTAGAGCATGATATTATTACCCCGCCCGGTGAAAGGGTGAAGTTAAAACCCTATCGGATCCCAGAGGCCCGACGGGAGGCAATACGGGAGGAAGTACAGAAAATGCTGAACTTAGGGGTGATAGAGGAGTCCCAAAGTGATTGGTCTAGTCCCATTGTGTTGGTGCCTAAACCGGATGGGAGCTGGCGATTTTGTAACGATTTTCGTCAGTTGAACAAAGTTACAAAATTTGACACCTACCCCATGCCACGTATAGATGAGTTGATCGACCGGCTGGGAACAGCCCGATACATGACGACTCTTGACCTCACAAAAGGGTATTGGCAAATTCCCCTGGCCAAGTCGGCCAAAGAGAAAACCGCATTTGTAACCCCAGACGGGGCGTTCCAATATAAGAGAATGCCGTTCGGGTTACAGAATGCGCCGGCCACATTCCAGCGGAAAATGGACCAGATACTGAGGCCCCATCGGAAGTATGCTGCGGCTTACCTGGATGACGTAATTGTCCATAGCACAGATTGGGCCTCACATCTGCCAAAAGTGCAAGCAGTCCTAGACTCTATCCGGGAAGCGGGGTTTACGGCTAACCCCAAGAAGTGTACCATTGGGCAGGAGGAGGCCAAATATCTTGGGTACACCATTGGCAGGGGAGTGATAAAACCCCAACTCAACAAAGTCGAGGCCATCCAGAGTTGGCCACGTCCCAACAGCAAGAAGCAGGTACGGGCCTTTCTGGGAATCGCGGGTTATTATCGGCGCTTCATTCCCCACTTTGCTTCTAAGGCTGTGCCCCTAACCAACCTGACGAAAGGGAAAGGGTCGGTCATGATTAAATGGACCCCCGAGGCTGAGGCAGCATTCCAATTCTTGAAACAAGCCTTATGTAGCCAGCCAGTGTTGTACTCACCCGACTTCTCTAAAGACTTTGTCGTACAAAGTGATGCGTCAGATGTGGGGTTAGGAGCAGTATTGTCCCAGGTCTGGAACGGGGAAGAGCACCCAGTCATTTACCTCAGCAGGAAGTTGAAGTCCCATGAGGTAAATTACGCCACGGTTGAAAAGGAGTGTTTAGCGGTGAAGTGGGCTCTAGATTCCCTTCGGTACTATCTGCTAGGTAGGCACTTTGACATGGTTACGGATCACGCTCCGTTAAAGTGGATGGCTCAAAACAAGGAGACAAATAGAAGAGTGAATAGGTGGTTCCTGGCCCTACAGGAATTCAACTTCACAGTAAAGCATCGCCCTGGCGTTCAAATGGGGAATGTGGATGCTTTGTCTCGAGTACATGAATGCCTGATTGCTGGTGTTCCAACCCCAAGGTTAAAACAAGAGGGGGGGGTATGTGACAGCAGGAAGGTAAAGTCACCTGGTTGCATCCAGGGGGGTAGATATATTTCTCCCAGATTCAGGCTTTATGCCGACTTATACAACTAGGGAGTTGATGAAGCCCAGCTGAGGCTAGTGGGCTCATGGATGACTCATACCTCTAGGGAGAGGGCTGGGCGTCGTGCAGACAGGGAGTTGATGAGACCAGCTGAAGCTTGTCAGCTCATTTAGGCCTCTATAAGAACTCCCAGCTTCATTAGATGTTTGCTCATGCCTGGAACCAGACCTGTGTGGACTGTCTAGGGAGAGTGAACCCCTGTGCGGTGAGACGAAGCCTGTGTGGCTATTTGTTTGGACATTGATTAAACCAGGGACTTAGGGACTAGGACAGCACCAGGCGATCCCAGTTGTTAGTTAGGAAACCTGCATGTTTAGTCAGAGGTCAAGCTGACCAGGATTTATTTTGTTTATGTTTCTTTTTGGCTTTGCTGTGTTTTTTTCACTGTACATAGAAAAATAAACCGCACCTTTTGATTTGGAAAACCACAAACTCCGTCTGCTGGCCCTGTTTTTGTGTGGGGAGCCCAACCAGGGGGTCACACACACCCGCTACCGAGTTAACCCCCTCACAATATATATATATATATATATATATATATATATATATTAGTGGCTTTTTGCCTGGAGCTTTAAAATCCATTTTTATTACTAGGCCTGCCAAAAATTGCACGCGTCCAAACATAGTCTAATATTACCTCCGATTTACCTCTTGGCTAATAAAAGCCTGACACAGGTTCTAAACTTCCCCCTTTCTGCAAAACCAAAAAATAAATAGAAAATTGCTTAAAATTACGGTAAGTGGTCTACATTTTGCAACGTGTTCAGATTAGCAACATGTGATCAATTTTGCTTGCCTCTCCGAATTGCAATAACATTTAAAGTGAGTCAAAATTCCAGAGCCGTCGGCCTATCCCATAGATATATCTCTCCACGGGTGGAATACACGGACTAATGTAGGCGTACAGCACGAGCGCGCATTTTAATTAGATGTTGATGGCGAAAGCACACGAACTCTCTTGTATTCTGAAAGTGGCTCCATTATTTGATTTATTTTCACTGCCCTAATTTGTAAAATTGCTGGAAGATAAAGTCAACATTTCTCGCCTCCCCGACCTGCCTTTGTTGAATATTAAGCTTGCAATCTTGCAGCGGAGCTTTTTCTGAAAATAAAATATTTAAAAGACTGCTTATTGTAATTCTTCACTTACAGGTTCCACGTTGAAGCTGTAAATATTTTTAGCTCAGCTAGAGATGATTATAAGTTTTGGATTATTTTTAATTTTTTCCAACTTAAACAAAAAAGGAAACATTCTGCCAGCTGTTTATTTGGTTATTGGGTAGGCTGTTGTCGTTTTTAAAGCTGATCTCTGGCTAAGCATTCCTCACATATAAAATTTTAACTACCCGATTCTCTCTAGTTAATCACCCAAAAGAATAAACAAAATGCCCCATCCATGTTTATATGACACAATGGGTCTGGAGTCTTCCCTCTTCTGAACCTCAATGTGGAAGGCTCTTATTCCAAGTGCCCAAGTCACTTCCATGAGAAAATTGACTCTTTCCATTGCCTGTAAAAAGTGTCCATTGACTCGGCCTTCAAGCCTTGATGCCTACCCGATCCTCTCTAGTTAATCACCCACTCTCATTAAAAAAAATGTATTTGAATCCATAGGCATGTGACACACTAGGTCTGGAGTCTTCATTCTGGACTTCAGTGTAGAAGGTTCTTTCTCCAAGTGCCAAAGTCCCTGGCGAAATGGACTCTACTCAATGACTGTAAGAAGTGTCCCTTGCCAGAGTCATCAAGCCTTCAAGTGGTGGCATCACAATCACACGACATGAAAGATGGCAACTAGACCAATCAACAGACTTGGACGACAGTGGTGGACCTCCATTCTCCAACTACTAAAACAAATATGGTGGCTGATATCTCAGCAATTGTTATTGTTCAGTAGTATCTAAACCTGTCTCTGATTGCTAGTCCACAACTCCTTATGTTTAAAGTAGTTATATAAAATAGAAGAAAAATCTTGTAAAAATGTGATTGCTGTCTCAAAAATTAGCCCAGTTCAAGCCTGTGATCCCTGTACCATATTCGGCATCACCTCCCCCTTTTTTGATAAGGATTTACTGGAAATTCTTCTGCCTGCATTTTACAGAGTTTACCAATTTTTTTTCAAAGAGAAATCACCATTTTCAAACAGGTTCCACCCTTCATTTTTAAAGAAGATTCTCCATATACGCCTATGACTTCCAAATAGGGTTCACCCATTTTTTTCTAAGAGGATTCATCTTGTTGGCTCATCATTTACAAAATGGATTAACCCATAATTTTTAAAAAGGATACACCTTATTCATCTATCCTTTCCAAACAGGATTCATCCATGTTTTTCAAAGAGGACTCACCCTACTAGCCCTCATTTACAAATATGATTCACCCATCATTTCTAAATCATCCACCTATAATTTCCAAACAGAATTTACCCATTTTTTTCAAATAGGATTCACCCTATCGACATTCTAACAAAAAGAGAGGGGAATTGGGACTTTAAATGAAGCACCATTAAGTGCCTCCATCCCGGTATTGGGTACAACCTAGAGGGGGATTGGGACTTTAAATGAAGCAATTGGATAGTGGAGGTAAAAATCAATAAATATTTAATTGTTAACATGGATCTGAGGACAGTAAATAATATATTTCATATATATACAATTTACATGCACAAAGCATTCACATGATGGAAAGGTACATGCATAGCAGCATATGATTGCAATATTGGGTATATAAAAGATAGTTCTAGAACAGGGGTCTCCAAACTATGGCCCTCCAGTTGTTCAGGAACTACAATTCCCATCATGCCCAGTCATGTCTCTGAATGTCAGAGTTTTACATGAGACATGTAGTTCCGCAACAGCTGGAGGGCCATAGTTTGGAGATCCCTGTTCTAGAAGATAGTATGGCATAAAAATGCCAATGGCAACATGCTCGGCACCCACATATGAACCTACATAGTATGTAAATCTACTGAATGATATGTAGTAAGTAGGTAAGTGGAATTCCATATAAGATGTAACTGTAGCATCAGATAAAGCGCTACATGTTTCGTGGATATGTCTACTGGTCAGGAGCAGATGCAGCAGAGTTCCTAGGGAATATTAGAGGATTTTAGATGTTATTAAAAAGTGAGCCAATGTAAATAAATCAAGGTAATATAGATCCTTTTTCTTTTCTAACAGGTTTCACCCATCGTTTTAAAAAGGATACACTCAATTCTTCTATCATTTCCAAAAAGGATTTGCCAATCATTTTCTAAGAGGATTTACTCATTATTTTTCAAGAGTATTCACCATATACACCTATCATTTCCAAACAGGATTCTCCCCACTTTTTTTTAAAGAGGATTCACCCTATTGGCCCATCATTTTTAAACAGGTTTCACCAATCATTTTTTAAGAGGATGCACCCAATTCTTCTATCATTTCCAAACAGGATTTGTATATCATTTTCAAAGAGGATTCAACCATCATTTTTAAAAAGTATTCTACACTCACTCTTTATTTTCCAAGAGGATATTCACCCATCATTTCCAAACAGTATTCACCCATTACTTGCACTTATTCAGGATTCACTCTTTACTTTCAAAGAGGATTTACTATATTCACCTATCATTTCCAAACTGTATTTAACCATTATTTTCAAAAAGGATTCCCTCAATTTGCCCATCATTTCCTAACAGGAAACTTTAGCGCTGTTTAAGCAGCTCTTTTTCAGCCGCTAGTGGCGTGCTCTTAACCCCCACTACCGGCCGAAGAAGGGGTTAAAACTGCCCGTGTTGTTGCGCTTCCGAAGCGATTTTCAGGCACTTCGAAAGCGCTGGCCATTCATTTTAATGGGTAGGGGCGTTTGGGAGCGCTGCATACAGCGCTCCCAAACCGCCCCAAAAAGGCTGCTTGCAGGATTTTTTCTAACGTCCCGCAAGCGCACCACCCCAGTATGAAAGCACTTTGGCTTTTACATTCGGGCGGCATAGGAGGTAGTTTTCAGGCACTTTACAGTCGCTATTTCTAGCGCTAAAATGCCTGAAAACTGTCTCAGTGTGAAAAGGGTCTTAATTAGGATTCAACCAATATTCTTATGCCCAAACAGATCATTTTCAAAAAGGATTTATCCATCATTTGTTAAGAGTATTTACCATATACACCTATTATTTCCAAACAGGATTAACCCCTAATTTTGAAAGAAGATTTAACCTATCATTTCCAAATAGTATTCCCCAATCATTTTTAAATAGGATTCACCCTAGTTACATCATTTTCAGACAAGGTTCACACTTTGCATAAGCCAGTGACTAATGGGTGAGTCTTGATTGTTGTTGGAGTCTCTTTATTATACTGTATGTGGCTGCTGGGTAAATCTTGTTAAATGTAGGCAAATACGTTTCTAAAAGAATGGGCAAAGAGAACAAATCCACTTTAAAAATAATGAGAAATTCTATAAAATACAGACAGACAAATTTCCAGTAAATATTTGCCAGATGAAATGCACAGCGAATCAGTTATAAAAAGACTCCCTAGTTTTACCTGTGGCCTTATCTCCCCTAAGGAATGCCTTGATGTGCTGGATCTTCTGTTCTTGTGCCCACGACTCTGAAGGGGAGTATTTATTGCAAATAGTGATGAGCCGAACACCCCCGGGTTCGGTTCGCACCAGAACCCGCGAACGGACTGAAAGTTCGCACGAACGTTAGAACCCTATTAAATACAGTGGATGCGAACGTTCAAAATCGAAAGTGCTAATTATAACGACTATTATGCATGTTATTGTCCTAAAAAGGGTTTGGGAACCTGGGTTCTGCACCAGGGGACATGTATCAATGCAAAAAGAAGTTTTAAAAACGGCAGTTTTTCGGGAGCAGTCATTTTAACCACTTAACGACCGCCCACTGTAAAGATACGTTGGCAGAATGGCACCGACAGGCAGAATCACGTATATGTACGTGACTGCCTTTGTATAGTTGGGGGGTCCGATCGGACCCCCCTTCTTTACAGTGAGCGGCCGTTATTCCTTTGGGAGCGATCAGGGATGAGGGGACAGCCGTTCGATTCCGGCCACCCCCTCTCGATCGCTCCCAGCGAATCGAATCATTCCCCTGCCTGTGTAATGTAAACACAGGCAGAGGAAGTGATGTCATCTCTCCTGTGGCGCTCACATATACCGAGCGCCGTACAGGAGAAGATGCAGGTTAGTGCACAAAACACTACACTGACACCAGGACACATAGGCACATAAATCGCCCCCCCAGGCCCCCCCAGACACCCCAGATCACCTCCCAGATCACCCCCCAGCCCCCAGTCACAGTGTCACTGATTGCAGTGACCATTTATTTACTGATCACTGCAATCAGTGACATTTGTGACTGTAAAAGTGTCACTAAAGTTAGTTTTAGGTCCAGTGTAGCCCCCTAACCCCCCCCCTACCCTAATAAAGGTTTAACCCCCTGATCGCCCCCCAGATAACCCTTTCACCCCCTAGCACCGCCGTCGCTAAGCGATCATTTTTCTGATCGCTGTCATAGCCTCGGTGATGTCGATCGGTAGCCAGTTATTTTTTTTAGGTTCGCCGCAGGTTTTTATAGCGTCGGGTACCCCCATATATTACCTAATAAAGGTTTAACCCCCTTGATCGCCCCCCAGATAACCCTTTCACCCCCTATCACCACTGTCGCTAAGCGATCATTTTTCTGATCGCTGTCTTCGCGTCGGTGATGCAGATCGGTAGCCAGTTATTTTTTTAGGTTCGCCGCAGGTTTATATAGCGTCAGGTACCCCCATATATTACCTAATAAAGGTTTAACCCCCTTGATCGCCCCCCAGGTAACCCTTTCACCCCCTATCACCACTGTCGTTAAGCGATCGTTTTTCTGATCGCTGTCTTAGCGTTGGTGATGCCGATCGGTAACCAGTAAATTTTTTTAGGTTCGCCGCAGGTTTTTATAGCGTCGGGTACCCCCATATATTACCTAATAAAGGTTTAACCCCCTTGATCGCCCCCCAGGTAACCCTTTCACCCCCTATCACCACTGTCGCTAAGCGATAGTTTTTCTGATCGCTGTCTTAGTGTCGGTGATACCGATCGGTAGCCAGTAATTTTTTTTTGGTTCGCCGCAGGTTTTTATAGCATCAGGTACCCCCATATATCATCTAATAAAGGTTTAACCCCCTTGATCGCCCCCCAGGTAACCCTTTCACCCCCTATCACCACTGTCGCTAAGCGATCGTTTTTCTGATCGCTGTCTTAGTGTTGGTGATGCCGATCGGTAGCCAGTAATTTTTTTTAGGTTCGCCGCAGGTTTTTATAGCGTCAGGTACCCCCATATATTATCTAATAAAGGTTTAACCCCCTTGATCGCCCCCCAGGTAACCCTTTCACCCCCCTATCACCACTGTCGCTAATTGATCGTTTTTCTGATCGCTGTCTTAGTGTCGGTGATGCCGATAGGTAGCTAGTAATTTTTTTTTAGGTTCGCCGTCAGGTTTTTATATAGCGTCAGGTACCCCCATGTATTACCTAATACAGGTTTTAACCCCCTAATTGCCCCTAGTTAACCCTTTCACCAGTAATCACCATATAAGTGTTACGGGTGACGCTGGTTAGTTAGTTTGCTTTTTATAGTGTCAGGGCACCCGCCGTATATAACCCAATAAAGGTTTAACCCCCTGATCGCCCGGCGGGTGATATCAATTCGGTTTTAGCATCAGAGAGGGTCTGCGTCACACCCCAGGCAGCGTCAGGTTAGTGCCAGTAACGCTAACACCCACGCGTGAAGCATACAACCCCCTTAGTGGTATAGTATCTGATCAGATCAATATCTGATCTGATCAGATCTATACTAGCGTCCCCAGCAGTTTAGGGTTATCAAAAACGCAGTGTTAGCGGGATCAGCCCAGATACCTGCTAGCACCTGCGTTTTGCCCCTCCGTCCAGCCCAGGCCACCCAAGTGCAGTATCGATCACTGTCACTTGCAAAACACAACACACATAACTGCAGCGTTCGCAGAGACAGGCCTGATCCCTGCGACTCCAGTGCTGTAGGAGGTGATTTCACCACCACAGTTAAAAAAAAAAGCATATATGCCGAAGCATTGGGGCAGCAGGGGCGGAGGAGCGATTTTGCTCCTAATGCCGCGTACATACGGTCGAAATTCCGACGGAGGCTTGCCCGTGGAAAAGTCTGACCATGTGTACGCGGCATAACTTTTGCGGGAAGATGCCCCCATGCTTCGGCATATATAAATGGTGCATGTATGCCCATCATTAGAAGTGGGTGGATGAAGGGCGGTATTCTAATGGTGGGCATACCCACCGATCAATCTTTTTTTTCCGTTCAGCCAACAGGCTGCATGAAAAAAAAAGATTACAATACATGTCCAACAAGGACCAGCAACGTACTGGTATGTTGCTGGACTTTGAATGTTTATACCAGAATGATGCCTGCGGGTTTAGGTATCATCTTGGTATCATTCTTTTCAGCCAGCGGCCGGCTTTCATGTAAAAGCAATCCTAGTGGCTAATTAGCCTCTGGACTGCTTTTACAAGCAGTGGGAGGGAATGTCCCCCCCCCCCGGATATAAAAAGCGCCATTGGGAAATTGGGAAAGCATTTTATCACACCGATCTTGGTGTGGTCAGATGCTTTGAGGGCAGAGGAAAGATCTAGGGTCCAATAGACCCCAGTTTTTTCAAAAAAAGAGTACCTGTCACTACCTATTGCTATCAATCAATAGATAACAATAGATAACAATAAAAATGATAAAAAAAAAAATATGGAAGCAACAGTTTAAAAATAAAATAAAAAAGCAAAATTAATAATAAAAAAATAAAAAAAAAGCACCCCTGTCCTGCCCTGCTCTTGCCCAATGGCGAACGCAAGCGTCGGTCTGGCGTCATATGTAAACAGCAATTGCACCATGCATGTGAAGTATCACCGCGAAGGTCAGATTGAGGACAGTAATTTTAGCAGTAGACCTCCTCTGTAAATCTAACGTGGTAACCTGTAAAGGCTTTTAAAGGCTTTTAAAAATGTATGTAGTTTGTCGCCAATGCGCGTTTGTGCGAAATTTTAAAGCTTGTCATGTTTGGTATCTATGTACTCGGCCTAAGATCATCTTTTTTATTTCATCAAACATTTGGGCAATATAATGTGTTTTAGTGCATTAAAATTAAAAAAAGTGTATTTTTTCCCCAAAAAATGCGTTTGAAAAATCGCTGCACAAATACTGTGTAGAAAAAAACAATGCAACACCCACCATTTTATTCTGTAGGGCCTTTGCTTTAAAAATATATATAATGTTTGGGGGTTCAACATAATTTTCTTGCAAAAAAAAATATGTTTTCATGTAAACAAAAAGTGTCAAAAAGGGCTTTGTCTATAAGTGGTTAGAAGAGTGGATGTAAGCTTCCTAATGTTGTGTATAAAATGCCAGAACAGTTCAAAACCCCCCCAAATGACCCCATTTTGGAAAGTAGACACCCTAAGCTATATACTGAGAGGCATGTCGAGTCCATGGAATATTTTATATGTTGACACAAGTTGCGGAAAAAAGACAATTTATTTATTTATTTATTTATTTTTGCACAAAGTTGGCACTAAATGATATATTGCTCAAACATGCCATGGGCATATGTGGAATTACACCCCAAAATACATTCTGTTGCTTCTCCTGAGTACGGGGATACCACATGTGTGAGACTTTTTGGGAGCTAGCCGCGTACGGGACCCCAAAAACCAAGCACCGCCTTCAGGCTTTCTAAGGGTGTAAATGTTTGATTTCACTTCTCACTGCCTATCACAGTTTCGGAGGCCATGGAATGCCCATATGGCACAAAACCCCTCCAAATTACCCCATTTTGGAAAGTAGACACCCCAAGCTATTTGCTGAGAGGTATGGTGAGCATTTTGCAGATCTCGCTTTTTGTCACAAAGTTTTGAAAATTGAAAAAAAATATATATATATATATATATTTTCTTTCTTCATTTTCAAAAACAAATGAGAGCTGTAAAATACTCACCATGCCTCTCAGCAAATATCTTGGGGTGTCTACTTTCCAAAATGGGGTCATTTGGGGGGGTTTTGTGCTATTTTGTCATTTTATGGCCTTCGAAACTGTGATAGGTAGTGAGGAGTGAAATCAAAAATTTGTGCCTAGAAATCCTGAAGGCGGTGCTTGGTTTTCGGGGTCCCGTACGCGGCTAGGCTCCCAAAAAGTCCCACACATGTGGTATCCCCGTACTCAGGAGAAGCAGCAAAATTTATTTTGGGGTGTAATTCCATATATAACTATGGCATGTGTGAGCAATATATCATGTAGTGACAACTTTTTGTATTTTTTTTAATTTTTTTGTCATTATTCAATCACTTGGGACAAAAAAAAAATATTCAATGGTCTCAACAGGCCTCTCAGCAATTTCCTTGGGGTGTCTACTTTCTAAAATGGGGTCATTTGGGGGGGGGGTTGTGCTATTTTGGCATTTTATGGCCTTCGAAACTGTGATAGGTAGTGAGGAGTGAAATCAAAAATTTGCGACCTTAGAAATCCTGAAGGCGGTGCTTGGTTTTCGGGGGCCCGTACGCGGCTAGGCTCCCAAAAAGTCCCACACATGTGGTATCCCCGTACTCAGGAGAAGCAGCAAAATGTATTTTGGGGTGCAATTCCACATATAACCATGGCATGTGTGAGCAATATATCATTTAGTGACAACTTTTTGTAATTTTTTTTTTTTTTAGTCATTATTTAATCACTGGAGACAAAAAAAAAATATTCAATGGGCTCAACATGCCTCTCAGCAATTTCCTTGGGGTGTCTTCTTTCCAAAATGGGGTCATTTGGGGGGTTTTTGTACTGCCCTGCCATTTTAGCACCTCAAGAAATGAGATAGGCAGTCATAAATTAAAAGCTGTGTAAATTCCAGAAAATGTACCCTAGTTTGTAGACGTTATAACTTTTGCGCAAACCAATAAATATACGCTTATTGACATTTTTTTTACTAAAGACATGTGGCTGAATACATTTTGGCCTAAATGTATGACTAAAATTGAGTTTATTCGATTTTTCTTATAACAAAAAGTAGAAAATATCATTTTTTTTCAAAATTTTCTGTATTTTTCCATTTATATCGCAAAAAAAAAAAATCGCAGAGGCAATCAAATACCATTAAAAGAAAGCTCTATTTGTGGGAAGAAAAGGACGCAAATTTCGTTTCGGTACAACATTGCATGTCCGCACAATTTACAGTTAAAGCAGCGCAGTGCAAAATTCTGAAAACAGCTCTGGTCCTTTAGCTACAAAATCGTCCGGGGCTTATGTGGTTAATGATGCATAAAGTGAAAAAAAAAGGCAAATATTCCTTTAAATATCGTACCTGGGGGGTGTCTAAAGTATGCCTGTGAAGTGGCACGTGTTTCCTGTGTTTAGAACTGTCCCTGCACAAAATTACATTTCTAAAGGAAAAAAAGCCATTTAAAACTGCTTGCGGCTTTAATGTAATGTCTGGTCCCGGTAATATGGATGAAAATATTTAAGAAAAATGGCATAGCTACCCCATCACCCCCCACCACAGCCCATTACCAGCCCCTTTGGGTCTTGTATGGATATTAAGGGGAACCCCGCACACAAAATAAAAAAGGCCCTATATACTCTGAACAGCCGTATACAGGCGGTAAATACAAGACAGGGACTGTAGGTTTGTTCTTAAGTAGAATCTGTTTGTAATTTTGAACAGGTACATTGTTTAAGTGTAGCTCCAGCCAAAAAAATCTATTTTTAAGCTTTTTGGAAAACATAGGGAAGGGTTATCACCCCTGTGATGAAAAAAAGGACGTGCAGGCTTTATGGGTCATCAAGGAAAAGACATCTTCCAACTCTATATAGAATTAGGTGGAGTACTCTTACCAGAACCCGTGGATCTGCCTGTCGATGACAGCAGATCGCGTAAGCATAGAGAATCCAACACCGGGACCAGTCAGCTTGTCTGATGACTCGTAGATTTTGGGATCTCAATCTCAGTCGTGACAACTCAGTAGTCCTCAGCTCCAAATCTTAGTAGAAAATCCAGAGTATTAGGGACCAACCTGGATTCACCGGATGTCAGCCGTATTCACGTAGGTGTCGAGGGGGTTTGAACCCAAACGTACCCCCAATGGGGGGTAACTTAAAATGTAAAGTGGTTCCAAAGGAAGCTCTCTCTGACTCACATGCAGAAAGAAAGAGACAATGCTCCAATGGTGCAAGTCAAAAAATATAGTATACGGTTTTATTGAAATAAAACCACAAAATTTGACATTATAAAAAAGTGATCACATAGAACAGAATAAAAAGCAGTATGGGAAGTGGCGTACCAAGCCAAGTAAGCGTCAATTTGTGACGTGAAACGCGTTAGCCACCCTTCCCTGCATGCACACTATCTGCATTTGTTGTTTTGGATTTATGGATTTATTTTGAATTTGGATTTTTTACTTGAAATTTTGGAATAAGTAACTGTCTATACAGAGTGCGGCAGTCCAGGGTTTCTTTTTCTCCCATGCATCAGTGCAGAGCCAGCACCTGTGTGAGTGACCGGGCGGAAGCAGCTATTTGGTGAATTCTTAAGCTTTTGAGCGGTACGTTTTTCCTTTACATGTTGGTGTTGCCACAACACTGTAAGCCCTCACAGTTACCCTTGGTGGGCGCATGAATGGGCCCTGCTGTGAATTATTAGATCAAGAATTGTAATTGCATGCCCCTGTTGAACAGGGGCTGAAAAATTGGGCCTTTGGTGGTGGTGGTGGTGGTGTTGACACAACACTGTAAGCCCTCACAGTTACTCTTGGTGGGTGCAGGAATGGGCCCTGTTGTGAATTATTAGATCAAGAATTGTAATTACATGCCCCTGTTAAACAGGGGCTGAAAAATTGTGCCTTAGCCACTGGTGGCGGCACCCAGAAACAAAAATGTTCTTCCAAGCTATCATCATGAATCAGATCATTGAGGAGGAGGAGGATAGTCAGTCAACATAACAGGACAGTCACTCAGCATCAGCATAGGCAGTCTTGAAGGGATGTGACATTTGAAAATAAATTAGTCTGTTATATCAGCTTCAGGTGTTTGGTAGCTGGTGGTGATCCAAGACTGGTTCATCTTTATGAAGGTCAGTCGATCAACCGAGTCGGTGGACAGGCGCACCCTGTGATCCATGAAAAATCCTCCAGCAGCACTGAATGTGCGTTCTGAAAGAACGCTGGATGCAGGACAGGCCAGTAGCTCAATTGCATACTGTGCAAGCTCTGGCCAGTGATCCATCCTCAAGACCCAGTAAGCCAGAGGATTTTCGGTGGGGAAGGTGTCCAAGTCTGACCTTGCCCCTAGGTATTCCTGCACCATGTATATCAGACGCTGGCGATGGTTGCTGGAACCAATCATACCTTGGGGCTGCGGACTAAAGAATTGTCTGAACGCATCGGTCAGACGGCCACCTTCCCCACCGCTCCTTCTTTGACTGACCGAAGCCTCAGCAACTCGTTGTCCAGGACCAGGAGTTTGTAACCTCCCAGTCTCTGGGAACGCGTTGCACAGACCTTTCTGCAAGGCCTCCCGGAGTTGTCTCATCCTCTGCTCCCTCTGCGATGGTAAGATAAGGTCCGCAACCTTACCCTTGTACCGTGGATCAAGGAGAGTGGCCAGCCAGTAATGGTCCCTCTCCTTGATCCGAAGAATACAAGGATCCTTCCGCAGACTTTGCAGGATCAAGGAGGCCATGCAACGTAGGTTAGCTGAGGCATTCGGTCCGGAGTCCTCTGGGTCACTAAGGATGACATGATCCGCAGCCACCTCCTCCCAGCCACGTACAAGTCCACGGGTTTCTTGGGACTGTAAATCATCCCTAAAAGACTGCTGCTGATGATGCTGAGTGCCAGGCTCCACCTCCATGCTGACACAATCCTCCTCCTCCTCCTCTTCCTGTGCGATGGGTGGGACAGAAGGAACACTGTCTGGGTAAAGGGGGCCTTGAGAGGCAAGGAAGTCCTCCTCTTCCTGCCTTTGTTCTGCCTCAAGTGCCCTGTCCATTATTCCACGCAGCGTATGTTCCAACAGGTGGACAAGAGGTACAGTGTCACTGATGTATGCACTGTCACTGCTCACCATCCTCGTGGCCTCCTCAAATGGTGCCAGGACAGTGCATGCATCCCTGATCATGCCCCACTGGCGTGGTGAAAAAAACCCGAGCTCCCCTGACCCTGTCCTGGTGCCGTAGTCGCACAGGTACTCATTGATGGCCCTCTGCTGCGTGTGCAGCCGCTGCAGCATGGCCAACGTTGAGTTCCACCTGGTGGGCATGTCACATATAAGGCGATTCTTGGGCAGGTTCACCTCCTTTTGCAGCTCAGCCAGGCTAGCACTGGCATTATAAGATCTGCGGAAATGCACACAGACTTTCCTGGCCTGCCTCAGGACATCCTGTAAGCCCGGGTACCTGCCCAAGAACCGCTGCACCACCAGGTAAAGGACGTGAGCCACACAGGGCACATGGGTCAGTTGTCCCTGTCGGAGGGCGGAGAGGAGGTTGGTGCCATTGTCGCAAACCACCATTCCTGGCTTAAGCTGGCGTGGCGTCAACCACCTCTCGGCCTGCCCCTGCAGAGCAGACAGAACCTCTGCCCCAGTGTGGCTCCTGTCCCCCAAACACACCAGCGCAAGCACGGCATGGCATCTTTTTGCCTGCGTACTTGCGTAGCCCCTTGAACGCCTACGAAGCACCGCTGGTTCCGAGGACAAAGCACAGGAAGAGGCCATGGAGGAAGAAGAAGAGGAGGGGGTGGAGGAGAGAGGTGTGTCACAACCAGTAGTAGCATTTTGGAGGCATGGCGGTGGAACAACCTCCATCACTACTGCACCTTGTCCTGCATCCTTCCCAGCTGCCAAAAGAGTGACCCAATGGGCCGTGAAAGAAAGGTAACGTCCCTGTCCATGCCTGCTGGACCATGAGTCAGCGGTAATATGCACCTTACCGCTGACCGCCCTGTCCAGCGAGGCCAAGACATTGCCTTCCACATGCCTGTAGAGAGCCGCAATCGCCTTCCGTGAGAAAAAGTGGCGTTTGGGAACCTGCCACTGAGGAACCGCACATTGCACAAACTCACGGAAGGGGGCAGAGTCTACCAACTGAAAAGGCAGCAGTTGAAGCGCTAGCATTTTAGCCAAGCTAGCATTCAACCGCTGGGCATGTGGATGGCTGGGAGTGAACTTCTTTTGACGGTCCAGAAGCTGGGGCAGGGAAATTTGCCTGCTAGAATCGGACGTCGGTGTACTGCTAGCAGAGTGCCCGCAAGTACTTGGCTGTGACACACCTAATTCTACACCTACATTCCTCTCAGAGCAGGTTTCAGAGAGGACTGAAGGTATAGTGGGGTTGGAGATCCCAGCTGATGCGGTGCAAGAAGAGGTCAGCTTTGTTCTTTGGTGTGGGTCTTTAAGGTAGGCTTGCCAACGAGCTGCATGGCAGGTCAACATATGTCTGGTCAAGCATGTGGTGCCCAAGCGGGTGATGTTTTGGCCACGCGATATACGCTTGAGACATATGTTGCAAACAGCAGCTGTGCGATCTGATACACTCGACTCAAAAAAGGCCCACACCAAAGAACTTTTTGAATAACGGGCAGAGGCAGCGCCCTGCACAGACGGAGCTCTGCTTTGTGATTCCGTCGGTGTGCTGCCCTTACGCTGGCCCCCGAGGGCATCCTGCCTTGTTGGAGATGTGCCTCCTCCTCATCCTTCTCCTCCTCCTCATCTCTCCTATTAGGCACCCACGTGGAGTCAGTGACCTCATCATCCCCTCCCTCCTCATCACTGGAGCCAATCTGGCAGTATGCTGCAGCTGCTGGAACATGACTGCCAGATTGGTGTCCTTCTTGAGCATCCCCTCTCTCTGCTCTCACGCTACTGCCTTCCTCTAGCTGGGTATCATCATCAGACCCTTCAAAACGCTGGGCATCCTCTTGGAGCATGTACCCAACACTGTGCTCAAACAGTTCGGGGGACTCCTCAGGAGGACATGGTTGGTCTAGGGAAGGAGTGACTGATGATGACATTGATACCAGGGAAGAGGATGCTTTGGCAGCTGCTTTGCCAGTACCCTGAGCCTGGGTGAGAGAGGATGAGGAGGATGAGGAGGGCTTGGTCATCCACTCTACCAAGTCTTCGGCATGATGCGGCTCAACACGTCCAGCTGCCGAAAAGAAGGACAAGCGTGTCCCATGGCCATGTGCTAATGGCGATGCACCGCGTCCACGACCAGCACTGTTGTCTCTAGACACAGAGCCTGCTTGCCCTCTTTTATTGGCTCCTGACTGTCTGCCTCTCCTTGTTTGCCTTCCAGACATTCTAATGGCCTGCAGGGAGATGGGAAAACCAGCAATAAGGCCTAGCTTCAGGAGTAGGGATGAGCTTCGTGTTCGAGTCGAACATACGTTCGACTCGAACATTGGCTGTTCGATCGTTCGACGAAGATCGAACGATTTGGGCCGTTCGCGCCAAATTCGAGTGACGCGAACGGCCCACAATGCACTACGCCATCGCAGTGTCATCCAGGCGCTGTGATTGGCCAAGCATGCACTGTGACCCCGCATGCTTGGCCAATCACAGCGCCGGCAGCGAGGAGAGCAATGATTGGCCACAGGCAGGATGCCTGTGGCCAATTATTGCTGAGGGTGTTTAGTACACGCCCCACACTATAAAAGGCCGCCAGCACGGCGGCCTAGTGTAGTGTGTTCCGGAGCAGGGATAGAGTAGCATAGGCAGGGACAGTGACTGTTATTTCTTTCTTGCTTAACCTGGATTCCTTTAGTTTAGGGAAAGAGAAGGATAGGTAGGGAGAGTGTCAGTGTGTTTTGTGCTTCTGCTATAGTGTGCTTAAAAAAAACATTTATTCTAGGGACAGAAAACTCTAGGTAGGGACAGTGTCAGTTTCTTTCACTCTGCAAGTCCTTGTTTCCAGGGACCTGTAAGGACAGTGAGTTAATTGTCCTTGTGCTATATTGTGCTTAAAAAAAACATTTATTCTAGGGACAGAAAACTCTAGGTAGGGACAGTGTCAGTTTCTTTCACTCTGCAAGTCCTTGTTTCCAGGGACCTGTAAGGACAGTGAGTTAATTGTCCTTGTGCTATATTGTGATTAAAAAAAACATTTATTCTAGGGACAGAAAACTCTAGGTAGGGACAGTGTCAGTTTCTTTCACTCTGCAAGTCCTTGTTTCCAGGGACCTGTAAGGACAGTGAGTTAATTTTCCTTGTGCTATATTGTGATTAAAAAAAACATTTTTTCTAGGGACAGAAAACTGTAGGTAGGGAGAGTGTTTTTTTTCTTTCACTCTGCAAGTCCTTGTTTCCAGGGACCTGTAAGGACAGTGAGTTAATTGTCCTTGTGCTATATTGTGCTTAAAAAAAACATTTATTCTAGGGACAGAAAACTCTAGGTAGGGACAGTGTCAGTTTCTTTCACTCTGCAAGTCCTTGTTTCCAGGGACCTGTAAGGACAGTGAGTTAATTGTCCTTGTGCTATATTGTGATTAAAAAAAACATTTATTCTAGGGACAGAAAACTCTAGGTAGGGACAGTGTCAGTTTCTTTCACTCTGCAAGTCCTTGTTTCCAGGGACCTGTAAGGACAGTGAGTTAATTTTCCTTGTGCTATATTGTGATTAAAAAAAACATTTTTTCTAGGGACAGAAAACTGTAGGTAGGGAGAGTGTTTTTTTTCTTTCACTCTGCAAGTCCTTGTTTCCAGGGACCTGTAAGGACAGTGAGTTAATTGTCCTTGTGCTATATTGTGCTTAAAAAAAACATTTATTCTAGGGACAGAAAACTCTAGGTAGGGACAGTGTCAGTTTCTTTCACTCTGCAAGTCCTTGTTTCCAGGGACCTGTAAGGACAGTGAGTTAATTTTCCTTGTGCTATATTGTGATTAAAAAAAACATTTATTCTAGGGACAGAAAACTCTAGGTAGGGACAGTGTCAGTTTCTTTCACTCTGCAAGTCCTTGTTTCCAGGGACCTGTAAGGACAGTGAGTTAATTTTCCTTGTGCTATATTGTGATTAAAAAAAACATTTATTCTAGGGACAGAAAACTCTAGGTAGGGACAGTGTCAGTTTCTTTCACTCTGCAAGTCCTTGTTTCCAGGGACCTGTAAGGACAGTGAGTTAATTTTCCTTGTGCTATATTGTGATTAAAAAAAACATTTATTCTAGGGACAGAAAACTCTAGGTAGGGACAGTGTCAGTTTCTTTCACTCTGCAAGTCCTTGTTTCCAGGGACCTGTAAGGACAGTGAGTTAATTTTCCTTGTGCTATATTGTGATTAAAAAAAACATTTTTTCTAGGGACAGAAAACTGTAGGTAGGGAGAGTGTTTTTTTTCTTTCACTCTGCAAGTCCTTGTTTCCAGGGACCTGTAAGGACAGTGAGTTAATTTTCCTTGTGCTATATTGTGATTAAAAAAAACATTTTTTCTAGGGACAGAAAACTCTAGGTAGGGAGAGTGTTTTTTTTCTTTCACTCTGCAAGTCCTTGTTTCCAGGGACCTGTAAGGACAGTGAGTTAATTGTCCTTGTGCTATATTGTGCTTAAAAAAAACATTTATTCTAGGGACAGAAAACTCTAGGTAGGGACAGTGTCAGTTTCTTTCACTCTGCAAGTCCTTGTTTCCAGGGACCTGTAAGGACAGTGAGTTAATTGTCCTTGTGCTATATTGTGCTTAAAAAAAACATTTATTCTAGGGACAGAAAACTCTAGGTAGGGACAGTGTCAGTTTCTTTCACTCTGCAAGTCCTTGTTTCCAGGGACCTGTAAGGACAGTGAGTTAATTTTCCTTGTGCTATATTGTGATTAAAAAAAACATTTTTTCTAGGGACAGAAAACTGTAGGTAGGGAGAGTGTTTTTTTTCTTTCACTCTGCAAGTCCTTGTTTCCAGGGACCTGTAAGGACAGTGAGTTAATTGTCCTTGTGCTATATTGTGCTTAAAAAAAACATTTATTCTAGGGACAGAAAACTCTAGGTAGGGACAGTGTCAGTTTCTTTCACTCTGCAAGTCCTTGTTTCCAGGGACCTGTAAGGACAGTGAGTTAATTGTCCTTGTGCTATATTGTGATTAAAAAAAACATTTATTCTAGGGACAGAAAACTCTAGGTAGGGACAGTGTCAGTTTCTTTCACTCTGCAAGTCCTTGTTTCCAGGGACCTGTAAGGACAGTGAGTTAATTTTCCTTGTGCTATATTGTGATTAAAAAAAACATTTTTTCTAGGGACAGAAAACTGTAGGTAGGGAGAGTGTTTTTTTTCTTTCACTCTGCAAGTCCTTGTTTCCAGGGACCTGTAAGGACAGTGAGTTAATTGTCCTTGTGCTATATTGTGCTTAAAAAAAACATTTATTCTAGGGACAGAAAACTCTAGGTAGGGACAGTGTCAGTTTCTTTCACTCTGCAAGTCCTTGTTTCCAGGGACCTGTAAGGACAGTGAGTTAATTTTCCTTGTGCTATATTGTGATTAAAAAAAACATTTATTCTAGGGACAGAAAACTCTAGGTAGGGACAGTGTCAGTTTCTTTCACTCTGCAAGTCCTTGTTTCCAGGGACCTGTAAGGACAGTGAGTTAATTTTCCTTGTGCTATATTGTGATTAAAAAAAACATTTATTCTAGGGACAGAAAACTCTAGGTAGGGACAGTGTCAGTTTCTTTCACTCTGCAAGTCCTTGTTTCCAGGGACCTGTAAGGACAGTGAGTTAATTTTCCTTGTGCTATATTGTGATTAAAAAAAACATTTATTCTAGGGACAGAAAACTCTAGGTAGGGACAGTGTCAGTTTCTTTCACTCTGCAAGTCCTTGTTTCCAGGGACCTGTAAGGACAGTGAGTTAATTTTCCTTGTGCTATATTGTGATTAAAAAAAACATTTTTTCTAGGGACAGAAAACTGTAGGTAGGGAGAGTGTTTTTTTTCTTTCACTCTGCAAGTCCTTGTTTCCAGGGACCTGTAAGGACAGTGAGTTAATTTTCCTTGTGCTATATTGTGATTAAAAAAAACATTTTTTCTAGGGACAGAAAACTCTAGGTAGGGAGAGTGTTTTTTTTCTTTCACTCTGCAAGTCCTTGTTTCCAGGGACCTGTAAGGACAGTGAGTTAATTGTCCTTGTGCTATATTGTGCTTAAAAAAAACATTTTTTCTAGGGACAGAAAACTCTAGGTAGGGAGAGTGTTTTTTTTTTTTCACTCTGCAAGTCCTTGTTTCCAGGGACCTGTAAGGACAGTGAGTTAATTGTCCTTGTGCTATATTGTGCTTAAAAAAAACATTTATTCTAGGGACAGAAAACTCTAGGTAGGGACAGTGTCAGTTTCTTTCACTCTGCAAGTCCTTGTTTCCAGGGACCTGTAAGGACAGTGAGTTAATTTTCCTTGTGCTATATTGTGATTAAAAAAAACATTTTTTCTAGGGACAGAAAACTGTAGGTAGGGAGAGTGTTTTTTTTCTTTCACTCTGCAAGTCCTTGTTTCCAGGGACCTGTAAGGACAGTGAGTTAATTGTCCTTGTGCTATATTGTGCTTAAAAAAAACATTTTTTCTAGGGACAGAAAACTCTAGGTAGGGAGAGTGTTTTTTTTTTTTCACTCTGCAAGTCCTTGTTTCCAGGGACCTGTAAGGACAGTGAGTTAATTGTCCTTGTGCTATATTGTGCTTAAAAAAAACATTTATTCTAGGGACAGAAAACTCTAGGTAGGGACAGTGTCAGTTTCTTTCACTCTGCAAGTCCTTGTTTCCAGGGACCTGTAAGGACAGTGAGTTAATTTTCCTTGTGCTATATTGTGATTAAAAAAAACATTTTTTCTAGGGACAGAAAACTGTAGGTAGGGAGAGTGTTTTTTTTCTTTCACTCTGCAAGTCCTTGTTTCCAGGGACCTGTAAGGACAGTGAGTTAATTTTACTTGTGCTATATTGTGCTTAAAAAAAACATTTTTTCTAGGGACAGAAAACTGTAGGTAGGGAGAGTGTTTTTTTTCTTTCACTCTGCAAGTCCTTGTTTCCAGGGACCTGTAAGGACAGTGAGTTAATTGTCCTTGTGCTATATTGTGCTTAAAAAAAAACATTTATTCTAGGGACAGAAAACTCTAGGTAGGGACAGTGTCAGTTTCTTTCACTCTGCAAGTCCTTGTTTCCAGGGACCTGTAAGGACAGTGAGTTAATTTTCCTTGTGCTATATTGTGATTAAAAAAAACATTTTTTCTAGGGACAGAAAACTGTAGGTAGGGAGAGTGTTTTTTTTCTTTCACTCTGCAAGTCCTTGTTTCCAGGGACCTGTAAGGACAGTGAGTTAATTGTCCTTGTGCTATATTGTGCTTAAAAAAAACATTTATTCTAGGGACAGAAAACTCTAGGTAGGGACAGTGTCAGTTTCTTTCACTCTGCAAGTCCTTGTTTCCAGGGACCTGTAAGGACAGTGAGTTAATTTTCCTTGTGCTATATTGTGATTAAAAAAAACATTTTTTCTAGGGACAGAAAACTGTAGGTAGGGAGAGTGTTTTTTTTCTTTCACTCTGCAAGTCCTTGTTTCCAGGGACCTGTAAGGACAGTGAGTTAATTTTCCTTGTGCTATATTGTGATTAAAAAAAACATTTATTCTAGGGACAGAAAACTCTAGGTAGGGAGAGTGTTTTTTTTCTTTCACTCTGCAAGTCCTTGTTTCCAGGGACCTGTAAGGACAGTGAGTTAATTGTCCTTGTGCTATATTGTGCTTAAAAAAAACATTTTTTCTAGGGACAGAAAACTGTAGGTAGGGAGAGTGTTTTTTTTTTTTCACTCTGCAAGTCCTTGTTTCCAGGGACCTGTAAGGACAGTGAGTTAATTGTCCTTGTGCTATATTGTGCTTAAAAAAAACATTTATTCTAGGGACAGAAAACTCTAGGTAGGGACAGTGTCAGTTTCTTTCACTCTGCAAGTCCTTGTTTCCAGGGACCTGTAAGGACAGTGAGTTAATTTTCCTTGTGCTATATTGTGATTAAAAAAAACATTTTTTTTAGGGACAGAAAACTGTAGGTAGGGAGAGTGTTTTTTTTCTTTCACTCTGCAAGTCCTTGTTTCCAGGGACCTGTAAGGACAGTGAGTTAATTGTCCTTGTGCTATATTGTGCTTAAAAAAAACATTTATTCTAGGGACAGAAAACTCTAGGTAGGGACAGTGTCAGTTTCTTTCACTCTGCAAGTCCTTGTTTCCAGGGACCTGTAAGGACAGTGAGTTAATTTTCCTTGTGCTATATTGTGATTAAAAAAAACATTTTTTCTAGGGACAGAAAACTGTAGGTAGGGAGAGTGTTTTTTTTCTTTCACTCTGCAAGTCCTTGTTTCCAGGGACCTGTAAGGACAGTGAGTTAATTGTCCTTGTGCTATATTGTGATTAAAAAAAACATTTTTTCTAGGGACAGAAAACTGTAGGTAGGGAGAGTGTTTTTTTTCTTTCACTCTGCAAGTCCTTGTTTCCAGGGACCTGTAAGGACAGTGAGTTAATTGTCCTTGTGCTATATTGTGCTTAAAAAAAACATTTTTTCTAGGGACAGAAAACTGTAGGTAGGGAGAGTGTTTTTTTTTTTCACTCTGCAAGTCCTTGTTTCCAGGGACCTGTAAGGACAGTGAGTTAATTGTCCTTGTGCTATATTGTGCTTAAAAAAAACATTTATTCTAGGGACAGAAAACTCTAGGTAGGGACAGTGTCAGTTTCTTTCACTCTGCAAGTCCTTGTTTCCAGGGACCTGGAGAGACATTGAGTGAATTGTCCTTGTGCTATATTGTGATTAAAAAAAACATTTATTCTAGGGACAGAAAACTCTAGGTAGGGACAGTGTCAGTTTCTTTCACTGTGAAAGTCCTTGTTTCAAGGGACAGAGAAGGACACCTGAAGGTAGCCCTTATTGCTTTTTTCCCATCTCCCTGCAGGCCATCTATTAGAATGTCTGGAAGGCAAACAAGGAGAGGCAGACAGTCAGGAGGCAATAAAAGAGGGCAAGCAGGCTCTGTGTCTGGGGGCAACAGTGCTGGTCGTGGACGCGGTGCATTGTCATCAGCACATGGCCATGGGACACGCTTGTCCTTCTTTTCGGCAGCTGGACATGTTGAGCCACATCATGCCGAAGACTTGGTAGAGTGGATGACCAAGCCCTCCTCCTCCTCCTCATCCTCTCTCACCCAGGCTCAGGGTACTGGAAAAGCAGCTGCCAAAGCGTCGTCTTCCCTGGTATCAATGTCAGACAAATCATCAGTCACTCCTTCCCTAGACCCACCATGTCCTCCTCCTGAGGAGTCCCCCGAACTGTTTCAGCACAGTGTTGGGTACATGCTCCAGGAGGATGCCCAGCGTTTCGAAGGGTCTGATGATGAAACCCAGCTAGAGGAAGGCAGTAGCGTGAGAGCAGACAGAGGGGATGCTCAAGAAGGACACCAATCTGGCAGTCATGTTCCAGCAGCTGCAGCATACTGCCAGATTGGCTCCAGTGATGAGGAGGGAGGGGATGATGAGGTCAATGACTCCACGTGGGTGCCTAATAGGAGAGAGGAGGAGGAGGAGGATGAGGAGGAGGCACATCTCCAACGAGGCAGGATGCCCTTTGGTGGCCAGCGTAAGGGCAGTACACCAACGGAATCACACCGCAGAGCTCCGCCTGTGCAGGGCGCTGCCTCTGCCCGTCATTCAAAAAGTTCTTTGGTGTGGGCCTTTTTTGAGGCTAGTGCATCAGATCGCACAGCTGCTGTTTGCAACATATGTCTCAAGCGTATATCGCGTGGCCAAAACATCAGCCGCTTGGGTACCACATGCCTGACCAGACATATGTTGACCTGCCATGCAGCTCGTTGGCAAGCCTACCTCAAAGACCCACACCAAAGAACCAAGCGGACCTCTCCTTGCACCGCATCAGCTGGGATCTCCAACCCCACTATAACTTCAGTCCTCTCTGAAACATGCACTGAGAGGAATGAAGGTGTAGAATTAGGTGTGTCACAGCCAAGTACTTGCGCCCACTCTGCTAGCAGTACACCGACGTCCGATTCTAGCAGGCAAATTTCCCTGCCCCAGCTGCTGGACCGTCGAAAGAAGTTCACTCCCAGCCATCCACATGCCCAGCGGTTGAATGCTAGCTTGGCTAAATTGCTAGCGCTTCAACTGCTGCCTTTTCAGTTGGTAGACTCGGCCCCCTTCCGTGAGTTTGTGCAATGTGCGGTTCCTCAGTGGCAGGTTCCCAAACGCCACTTTTTCTCACGGAAGGCTATTCCGGCTCTCTACCGGCATGTGGAAGGCAATGTCTTGGCCTCGCTGGACAGGGCGGTCAGCGGTAAGGTGCATATTACCGCTGACTCATGGTCCAGCAGGCATGGACAGGGACGTTACCTTTCTTTCACGGCCCATTGGGTCACTCTTTTGGCAGCTGGGAAGGATTCAGGACAAGGTGCAGTAGTGTTGGAGGTTGTCCCACCGCCACGCCTCCAAAATGCTACTACTGGTTGTGACACACCTCTCTCCTCCACCCCCTCCTCTTCTTCTTCCTCCATGGCCTCTTCCTGTGGTTTGTCCTATGAACCAGCGGTGCTCCGTAGCCGTTCACGGGGCTACGCAAGTACGCAGGCAAAAAGATGCCATGCCGTGCTTGCGCTGGTGTGTTTGGGGGACAGAAGCCACACTGGGGCAGAGGTCCTGTCTGCTCTGCAGGGCCAGGCCGAGAGGTGGTTGACGCCACGCCAGCTTAAGCCAGGAATGGTGGTTTGCGACAATGGCACCAACCTCCTCTCCGCCCTCCGACAGGGACAACTGACCCATGTGCCCTGTGTGGCTCACGTCCTTAACCTGGTGGTGCAGCGCTTCTTGGGCAGGTACCCGGGCTTACAGGATGTCCTGAGGCAGGCCAGGAAAGTCTGTGTGCATTTCCGCAGATCTTATAATGCCAGTGCTCGCCTGGCTGAGCTGCAAAAGGAGTTGAACCTGCCCAAGAACCGCCTTATATGTGACATGCCCACCAGGTGGAACTCAACGTTGGCCATGCTGCAGCGGCTGCACACGCAGCAGAGGGCCATCAATGAGTACCTGTGCGACTACGGCACCAGGACAGGGTCAGGGGAGCTTGGTTTTTTTTCTCCACGCCAGTGGGGCATGATCAGGGATGCATGCACTGTCCTGGCACCATTTGAGGAGGCCACGAGGATGGTGAGCAGTGACAGTGCATGCATCAGTGACACTGTACCTCTTGTCCACCTGTTGGAGCACACGCTGCGTGGAATAATGGACAGGGCACTTGAGGCAGAACAGAGGCAGGAAGAGGAGGACTTCCTTGCCTCTCAAGGCCCCCTTTACCCAGACAGTGTTCCTTCTGTCCCACCCATCGCACAGGAAGAGGAGGAGGAGGAGGAGGAGGAGGAGGAGGAGGAGGAGGATTGTGTCAGCATGGAGGTGGAGGCTGGCACTCAGCATCATCAGCAGCAGTCTTTTAGGGATGATTTACAGTCCCAAGAAACCAGTGGACTTGTACGTGGCTGGGAGGAGGTGGCTGCGGATCATGTCGTCCTTAGTGACCCAGAGGACTCCGGAGCGAATGCCTCAGCAAACCTACGCTGCATGGCCTCCCTGATCCTGCAAAGTCTGCGGAAGGATCCTCGTATTCTTCGGATCAAGGAGAGGGACCATTACTGGCTGGCCACTCTCCTTGATCCACGGTACAAGGGTAAGGTTGCGGACCTTATGTTACCGTCGCAGAGGGAGCAGAGGATGAGACAACTCCGGGAGGCCTTGCAGAAAGGTCTGTGCAACGCGTTCCCAGAGACTGGGAGGTTGCAAACTCCTGGTCCTGGACAACGAGTTGCTGAGGCTTCGGCCAGTCAAAGAAGGAGCGGTGGGGAAGGTGGCCGTCTGACCGATGCGTTCAGACAATTCTTTAGTCCGCAGCCCCAAAGTATGATCGGTTCCAGCAACCATCGCCAGCGTCTGATAAACATGGTGCAGGAATATCTAGGGGCAAGGTCAGACTTGGACACCTTCCCCACCGAAAATCCTCTGGCTTACTGGGTCTTGAGGATGGATCACTGGCCAGAGCTTGCACAGTATGCAATTGAGCTACTGGCCTGTCCTGCATCCAGCGTTCTTTCGGAACGCACATTCAGTGCTGCTGGAGGATTTGTCACGGATCACAGGGTGCGCCTGTCCACCGACTCGGTTGATCGACTGACTTTCATCAAGATGAACCAGTCTTGGATCACCACCAGCTACCACACACCTGATGCTGATATAACAGACTAATTGATTTTAAAATGTCACATCCCTTCAAGACTGATGCTGATGCTGAGTGCCTGTGCTGTTATGTTGACTGGCTATCCTCCTCCTCCGAGTCCTCAATGATACGATTGATGATGATAGCTTGGAAGATCATTTTTGTTTATGGGTGCCGCCACCAGTGCCTAACGCCCAATTTTTCAGCCCCTGTTTAACAGGGGCGTGTAATTACAATTTTTGAAGCAATACTTTGCAACAGGGCTCATTGCTGTGCTCCAAGTACAGTATCTGTGAGGAGTTGCAGTGTTGTGCCACCAGTGCCTAAGGCCCAATTTTTCAGCCCCTGTTTAACAGGGGCGTGTCATTACAATTTTTGAAGCAATACTTTGCAACAGGGCTCATTGCTGTGCTCCAAGTACAGTATCTGTGAAGGGTTGCAGTGTTGTGCCACCAGTGCCTAAGGCCCAATTTTTCAGCCCCTGTTCAACAGGGGCATGTAATTACAATTCTTGATCTAATAATTCACAGCAGGGCCCATTGCTGCACCCACCAAGAGTAACTGTCAGGGCTTACAGTGTTGTGGCACCAGCACCACCATCAAAGGCCCAATTTTTACTACCACTGTTCAACAATTATATGTAATTAAAATTCCTGATATAATAGTTGACAGCAGGGCGTTCCAGCACCAACCAAGAGTAACTGTGAGTGCTTACAGTGTTGTGCCAACACCAACAACTAAGGGGCCTATTTCTGCAGAGTATATACGGCAGGTCCCTACTTTCAAACATCCAACTTACAAACGACTCCTACTTGCAAACGCAAGAAGACAACAGGAAGTGAGAGGAAATCTACCACTAGGAAGGAAAATTCTCTCCTGTAAGAATAAATATGGGAGAAAGGTGTCTCCTCTGTACTGATGCTTTATCAGCAATCCTTGTTTCAAGAAAAACACCACATTTCAAAAACAGTTGTCATTAGGACGGAAAGTGAGGTGAAATGTTCTGAACAGGGGCACAGACAGCAAAACAAATGTTACAGGGGTGATAACCCTTACCTATGTTTTCCAAAAAGTTTAAAAATAGATTTTTGGTCTGGAGCTACACTTCAACAATGTACCTGTTCAAAATTACAAACAGATTCTACATAACAACAAACCTACAGTCCCTGTCTTGTATGCACCGCCTGTATACGGCTGTTCAGAGTATATAGGGCCTTTTTTATTTTATGTGCGGGGTTCCCCTTAATATCCATACAAGACCCAAAGGGGCTGGTAATGGGCTGGGGTAGGGGGGGGGTCATGGGGTAGCTATGCCATTTTTCTTAAAGATTTTCATCCATATTACCGGGACCAGACATTACATTAAAGCCGCAAGCAGTTTTAAATGGCTTTTTTTTCCTTTAGAAGTGTCATTTTGTGCAGGGACAGTTCTAAACACGGGAAACACGTGGCACTTCACAGGCATACTTTAGACACCCCCCAGGTACGATATTTAAAGGAATATTTGACTTTTTTTTTTTCACTTTATGCATCATTAAAATGACTGCTCCCGGAAAACGACCGTTTTTAAAACTTATTTTTGCATTGATACATGTCCCCTGGTGCAGAACCCGGGTTCCCAAACCCTTTTTAGGACAATAACATGCATAATAGTTTTTATAATTAGCACTTTAGAATTCGAACGTTCGCATCCATTGTATTTAATAGGGTTCTAATGTTCGTTCGAACTTTCGGTCCGTTCGCGGGTTCTGGTGCGAACCGAACCCGGGGGTGTTCGGCTCATCACTATTCAGGAGTATATTTTGCAGGAATCACACTACGCCTGCTGTAAGTGCTGCAAATGCCTGTTGGTGTAACACACCAGGAAAACACAGCAATACGGGCTAACTTCAGGTGTATAATGTGCAGGAGGCACACTCCGCCCGCTGTAAGTGCTGTAAATGCCTGATGGTGTAACACACAAGGAAAACACAGCAATACGGGCTAACTTCAGGTGTATAATGTGCAGGAGGCACACTCCGCCCGCTGTAAGTGCTGCAAATGCCTGTTGGTGTAACATACTAGGAAAAAACAGCAATACGGGCTAACTTCAGGTGTATAATGTGCAGGAGGCACACTCCACCCGCTGTAAGTGCTGCAAATGCCTGTTGGTGTAACACACCAGGAAAAAACAGCAATACGGACTAACTTCAGATGTATAATGTGCAGGAGGCACACTCCGCCCGCTGTAAGTGCTGCAAATGCCTGTTGGTGTAACACACCAGGAAAAAACAGCAATACGGGCTAACTTCAGGGGTATAATGTGCAGGAGGCACACTCTGCCCGCTGTAAGTGCTGCAAATGCCTGTTGGTGTAACACACCAGGAAAAAACAGCAATACGGGCTAACTTCAGGTGTATAATGTGCAGGAGGCACACTCCGCCTGCTGTAAGTGCTGCAAATGCCTGTTAGTGTAACACACTAGGAAAACACAGCAATAAGGCCTAGCTTCAGGAGTATATTTTGCAGGAATCACACTACGCCTGCTGTAAGTGCTGCAAATGGCTGTTGGTGTAACACACCAGGAAAACACAGCAATACGGGCTAACTTCAGGTGTATAATGTGCAGGAGGCACACTCCGCCCGCTGTAAGTGCTGCAAATGCCTGTTGGTGTAACACACCAGGAAAACACAGCAATATGGGCTAACTTCAGGTGTATAATGTGCAGGAGGCACACTCCGTCCGCTGTAAGTTTTGCAAATGCCTGTTGGTGTAACACACCAGGAAAACACAGCAATACGGGCTAACTTCAGGTGTATAATGTGCAGGAGGCACACTCCGCCCGCTGTAAGTGCTGCAAATGCCTGTTGGTGTAACACACCAGGAAAACACAGCAATACGGGCTAACTTCAGGTGTATAATGTGCAGGAGGCACACTCCGCCCGCTGTAAGTGCTGCAAATGCCTGTTGGTGTAACACACCAGGAAAACACAGCAATACGGGCTAACTTCAGGTGTATAATGTGCAGGAGGCACACTCCGCCCGCTGTAAGTGCTGCAAATGCCTGTTAGTGTAACACACCAGGAAAACACAGCAATACGGGCTAGCTTCAGGTGTATACTGTGCCGGAGGCTTAGCAACAATGACACTGACACTGTCCCCTGCCTATCCTTCTCTCTCCCTGCACACAAGGTTTATCAAAGAATATGACACTGACACTCTCCCTGCCTATCCTTCTCTCTCCCTGCACACAAGGTTTAGTAAAGAATATGACACTGACACTGTCCCCTGCCTATCCTTCTCTCTCCCTGAACACAAGGTTTATCAAATAATATTACACTGACACTCTCCCTGCCTATCATTCTCTCTCCCTGCACACAAGGTTTAGTAAAGAATATGACACTGACACTGTCCCCTGCCTATCCTTCTCTCTCCCTGCACACAAGGTTTATCAAAGAATATGACACTGACACTGTGACAGATCTAGCCGGGACAGAGGCTTTTGGAGAGGACTGAATGCTAGCCTCCTGTCTTCCGATTATGGGCCAGGGCCTCAAGACAGGAATGCGGATGGGTTATCCCGGCAGACAGACCTGAAACCTTAAGACTACTTTTCCAACATCCTTGAGTTGACCCGTTCGGGGTCCCACTGTGGCTGTTGTGGGAGTATTGTCATGAACCTTTGAATACTGAAATATTTCTCCTTTGAATCTATTACACAGTGGGGGGTCTTCTGCCCTGTCCTAAGGCTAACGCCCCCTCCAGACGGCTCCCTGGTCTGGAGGAAAAGCATTGTTCTGTGTTAGACTGTTTGTTTATGTACTTTAATTACCCCCTGGGGCTTCTGTGTCAATACACATTCTGTGTCAATACACATCTCAGTTCTCCTATTCAAGCTATCGGACCAATTCCTGCTGACCCTGTTTCAAGTCCTCATTTGCATGGCCAAGAGAATCTAATTGAGAAATACAATGGACTTTACAATTGACCAATAGGAAAGTGGTTGTTGGGGGCAGGGTGTTCAAACTGCTGTATAAGAGTGTGTGTGTGTGCCTCCAATAAAATGAGATTCCTGTTTGAACTTACATACAGCCTGCCTGGTGTTTGTTCTGAGCTATCACAAATGGATTAGAACGGCACATAGCTGTAGCTTGAATCCTGGAGCATCGGATGACCGAACCATCAGACGTTGCGATCTGCAATATGATCCAATAGTAGCAGAGGAGTGTCGGGAGAGTGGAACCGAGCGAGCAAGGGGCTCGTTACAGACACTGTCCCCTGCCTATCCTTCTCTCTCCCTGCACACAAGGTTTAGCAAAGAATATGACACTGACACTCTCCCTGCCTATCCTTCTCTCTCCCTGCACACAAGAATAGCACAAAGAATAATAACACTGTCCCTGCCTATCCTTCTCTCTCCCTGCACACAAGGTTTAGCAAAGAATATGACACTGACACTCTCCCTGCCTATCCTTCTCTCTTCCTGCACACAAGAATAGCACAAAGAATATCAACACTGTCCCTGCCTATCCTTCTCTTTCCCTGCTCCGGAACACACTACACAAGGCCGCCGCGCTGGCGGCCTTTTATAGTGTGGGGCGTGTGTTAAACCCCCTGAGCTATAATTGGCCACAAATAAAAATTATATAATACTGCGCCAACCCAAAAATATTGTAACAACAGCAGCCAAACACCAAAATCAGACAAAATTAATTAAGTGTAAATATATAATAAGTGTGGCGCTAATGAGAATTTAGGATAAAGGTCCTAAATATGGTAGGGTGTGAAAAATATTCTAATTTATTCAAAGACCCATAATGGTATATATTTCAAAATTAGTGAAAAAATATAGAAATACATATATAACATAAATGAATGTCTGTAATCCTTCTGTGATTACAAGTGTTTAACCAACATATTAGTGTGCATCAAAAAATATATAAAAAAAAAAAATATAGTGCAAATATCATGTTGTTGAACATAAATAGCAATAGAGTGATAATCCTAAACCAGTGAGATTAAATTATATTTCTATCAGACATCACAGATGAGTGTGTGTCCCTGTAGTTGTCCAGCAATAGACAAAGTTCCAAAAAGACCAAAGTCCAATGTGGGATTGTAATAAAATGCGTAGATATAGATGTTCAATGTGGATATACGTGGTAACTAGGGATGAGCTTCGTGTTCGAGTCGAACATACGTTCGACTCGAACATCGGCTGTTCGATCGTTCGACGAAGATCGAACGATTTGGGCCGTTCGCGCCAAATTCGAGTGACGCGAACGGCCCACAATGCACTACGCCATCGCAGTGTCATCCAGGCGCTGTGATTGGCCAAGCATGCACTGTGACCCCGCATGCTTGGCCAATCACAGCGCCGGCAGCGAGGAGAGCAATGATTGGCCACAGGCAGGATGCCTGTGGCCAATTATTGCTGAGGGTGTTTAGTACATGCCCCACACTATAAAAGGCCGCCAGCACGGCGGCCTAGTGTAGTGTGTTCCGGAGCAGGGAAAGAGAAACATAGGCAGGGACAGTGACATTTATTTTTTTCTTGCTTAACCTGGATTCCTTTAGTTTAGGGAAAGAGAAGGATAGGTAGGGAGAGTGTCAGTGTGTTTTACTGTGCGAATCCTTGTTTCTAGGGACAGGGAAGGACAGTGAGGGAATTCTCCTTGTGCTATAGTGTGCTTTAAAAAAACATTTTTTCTAGGGACAGAAAACTATAGGTAGGGAGAGTGTCAGTGTGTTTTACTGTGCGAATCCTTGTTTCTAGGGACAGGGAAGGACAGTGAGGGAATTCTCCTTGTGCTATAGTGTGCTTTAAAAAAACATTTTTTCTAGGGACAGAAAACTATAGGTAGGGAGGGTGTCAGTTTCTTTCACTGTGATAATCCTTGTTTCTAGGGACAAAGAAGGAAAGTGAGTGAAATTCTCCTTGTGCTATAGTGTGCTTTAAAAAACATTTTTTCTAGGGACAGAAAACTATAGGTAGGGAGAGTGTCAGTGTCTTTTACTGTGCGAATCCTTGTTTCTAGGGACAGGGAAGGACAGTGAGGGAATTCTTCTTGTGCTATAGTGTGCTTTAAAAAAACATTTTTTCTAGGGACAGAAAACTATAGGTAGGGAGAGTGTCAGTGTGTTTTACTGTGCGAATCCTTGTTTCTAGGGACAGGGAAGGACAGTGAGGGAATTCTCCTTGTGCTATAGTGTGCTTTAAAAAAAACATTTTTTTCTAGGGACAGAAAACTATAGGAAGGAAGAGTGTCAGTTTCTTTCACTGTGATAATCCTTGTTTCCAGGGACAAAGAAGGAAAGTGAGTGAAATTCTCCTTGTGCTATAGTGTGCTTTAAAAAAACATTTTTTCTAGGGACAGAAAACTATAGGTAGGGAGAGTGTCAGTGTCTTTTACTGTGCGAATCCTTGTTTCTAGGGACAGGGAAGGACAGTGAGGGAATTCTCCTTGTGCTATAGTGTGCTTTAAAAAAACATTTTTTCTAGGGACAGAAAACTATAGGTAGGGAGAGTGTCAGTGTGTTTTACTGTGCGAATCCTTGTTTCTAGGGACAGGGAAGGACAGTGAGGGAATTCTCCTTGTGCTATAGTGTGCTTTAAAAAACATTTTTTTCTAGGGACAGAAAACTATAGGAAGGAAGAGTGTCAGTTTCTTTCACTGTGATAATCCTTGTTTCTAGGGACAAAGAAGGAAAGTGAGTGAAATTCTCCTTGTGCTATAGTGTGCTTTAAAAAAACATTTTTTCTAGGGACAGAAAACTATAGGTAGGGAGAGTGTCAGTGTCTTTTACTGTGCGAATCCTTGTTTCTAGGGACAGGGAAGGACAGTGAGGGAATTCTCCTTGTGCTATAGTGTGCTTTAAAAAAACATTTTTTTCTAGGGACAGAAAACTATAGGAAGGAAGAGTGTCAGTTTCTTTCACTGTGATAATCCTTGTTTCTAGGGACAAAGAAGGAAAGTGAGTGAAATTCTCCTTGTGCTATAGTGTGCTTTAAAAAAACATTTTTTCTAGGGACAGAAAACTATAGGTAGGGAGAGTGTCAGTGTCTTTTACTGTGCGAATCCTTGTTTCTAGGGACAGGGAAGGACAGTGAGGGAATTCTCCTTGTGCTATAGTGTGCTTTAAAAAAACATTTTTTTCTAGGGACAGAAAACTATAGGAAGGAAGAGTGTCAGTTTCTTTCACTGTGATAATCCTTGTTTCTAGGGACAAAGAAGGAAAGTGAGTGAAATTCTCCTTGTGCTATAGTGTGCTTTAAAAAAACATTTTTTCTAGGGACAGAAAACTATAGGTAGGGAGAGTGTCAGTGTCTTTTACTGTGCGAATCCTTGTTTCTAGGGACAGGGAAGGACAGTGAGGGAATTCTCCTTGTGCTATAGTGTGCTTTAAAAAAACATTTTTTCTAGGGACAGAAAACTATAGGTAGGGAGAGTGTCAGTGTCTTTTACTGTGCGAATCCTTGTTTCTAGGGACAGGGAAGGACAGTGAGGGAATTCTCCTTGTGCTATAGTGTGCTTTAAAAAAACATTTTTTCTAGGGACAGAAAACTATAGGTAGGGAGAGTGTCAGTGTCTTTTACTGTGCAAATCCTTGTTTCTAGGGACAGGGAAGGACAGTGAGGGAATTCTCCTTGTGCTATAGTGTGCTTTAAAAAAACATTTTTTTCTAGGGACAGAAAACTATAGGAAGGAAGAGTGTCAGTTTCTTTCACTGTGATAATCCTTGTTTCTAGGGACAAAGAAGGAAAGTGAGTGAAATTCTCCTTGTGGTATAGTGTGCTTTAAAAAAACATTTTTTCTAGGGACAGAAAACTATAGGTAGGGAGAGTGTCAGTGTCTTTTACTGTGCAAATCCTTGTTTCTAGGGACAGGGAAGGACAGTGAGGGAATTCTCCTTGTGCTATAGTGTGCTTTAAAAAAATTTTTTTTCTAGGGACAGAAAACTATAGGAAGGAAGAGTGTCAGTTTCTTTCACTGTGATAATCCTTGTTTCTAGGGACAAAGAAGGAAAGTGAGTGAAATTCTCCTTGTGCTATAGTGTGCTTTAAAAAAACATTTTTTCTAGGGACAGAAAACTATAGGTAGGGAGAGTGTCAGTGTCTTTTACTGTGCGAATCCTTGTTTCTAGGGACAGGGAAGGACAGTGAGGGAATTCTCCTTGTGCTATAGTGTGCTTTAAAAAAACATTTTTTCTAGGGACAGAAAACTATAGGTAGGGAGAGTGTCAGTGTCTTTTACTGTGCGAATCCTTGTTTCTAGGGACAGGGAAGGACAGTGAGGGAATTCTCCTTGTGCTATAGTGTGCTTTAAAAAAACATTTTTTCTAGGGACAGAAAACTATAGGTAGGGAGAGTGTCAGTGTCTTTTACTGTGCGAATCCTTGTTTCTAGGGACAGGGAAGGACAGTGAGGGAATTCTCCTTGTGCTATAGTGTGCTTTAAAAAAACATTTTTTCTAGGGACAGAAAACTATAGGTAGGGAGAGTGTCAGTGTGTTTTACTGTGCAAATCCTTGTTTCTAGGGACAGGGAAGGACAGTGAGGGAATTCTCCTTGTGCTATAGTGTGCTTTAAAAAAACATTTTTTTCTAGGGACAGAAAACTATAGGAAGGAAGAGTGTCAGTTTCTTTCACTGTGATAAACCTTGTTTCTAGGGACAAAGAAGGAAAGTGAGTGAAATTCTCCTTGTGATATAGTGTGCTTTAAAAAAACATTTTTTCTAGGGACAGAAAACTATAGGTAGGGAGAGTGTCAGTGTCTTTTACTGTGCGAATCCTTGTTTCTAGGGACAGGGAAGGACAGTGAGGGAATTCTCCTTGTGCTATAGTGTGCTTTAAAAAAACATTTTTTCTAGGGACAGAAAACTATAGGTAGGGAGAGTGTCAGTGTCTTTTACTGTGCGAATCCTTGTTTCTAGGGACAGGGAAGGACAGTGAGGGAATTCTCCTTGTGCTATAGTGTGCTTTAAAAAAACATTTTTTCTAGGGACAGAAAACTATAGGTAGGGAGAGTGTCAGTGTCTTTTACTGTGCGAATCCTTGTTTCTAGGGACAGGGAAGGACAGTGAGGGAATTCTCCTTGTGCTATAGTGTGCTTTAAAAAAAAAAAAATTCTAGGGACAGAAAACTATAGGTAGGGAGAGTGTCAGTGTCTTTTACTGTGCGAATCCTTGTTTCTAGGGACAGGGAAGGACAGTGAGGGAATTCTCCTTGTGCTATAGTGTGCTTTAAAAAAACATTTTTTCTAGGGACAGAAAACTATAGGTAGGGAGAGTGTCAGTGTGTTTTACTGTGCGAATCCTTGTTTCTAGGGACAGGGAAGGACAGTGAGGGAATTCTCCTTGTGCTATAGTGTGCTTTAAAAAAACATTTTTTTCTAGGGACAGAAAACTATAGGAAGGAAGAGTGTCCGTTTCTTTCACTGTGATAAACCTTGTTTCTAGGGACAAAGAAGGAAAGTGAGTGAAATTCTCCTTGTGCTATAGTGTGCTTTAAAAAAACATTTTTTCTAGGGACAGAAAACTATAGGTAGGGAGAGTGTCAGTGTCTTTTACTGTGCGAATCCTTGTTTCTAGGGACAGGGAAGGACAGTGAGGGAATTCTCCTTGTGCTATAGTGTGCTTTAAAAAAACATTTTTTCTAGGGACAGAAAACTATAGGTAGGGAGAGTGTCAGTGTGTTTTACTGTGCAAATCCTTGTTTCTAGGGACAGGGAAGGACAGTGAGGGAATTCTCCTTGTGCTATAGTGTGCTTTAAAAAAACATTTTTTTCTAGGGACAGAAAACTATAGGAAGGAAGAGTGTCAGTTTCTTTCACTGTGATAATCCTTGTTTCTAGGGACAAAGAAGGAAAGTGAGTGAAATTCTCCTTGTGCTATAGTGTGCTTTAAAAAAACATTTTTTCTAGGGACAGAAAACTATAGGTAGGGAGAGTGTCAGTGTCTTTTACTGTGCAAATCCTTGTTTCTAGGGACAGGGAAGGACAGTGAGGGAATTCTCCTTGTGCTATAGTGTGCTTTAAAAAAACATTTTTTTCTAGGGACAGAAAACTATAGGAAGGAAGAGTGTCAGTTTCTTTCACTGTGATAATCCTTGTTTCTAGGGACAAAGAAGGAAAGTGAGTGAAATTCTCCTTGTGCTATAGTGTGCTTTAAAAAAACATTTTTTCTAGGGACAGAAAACTATAGGTAGGGAGAGTGTCAGTGTCTTTTACTGTGCGAATCCTTGTTTCTAGGGACAGGGAAGGACAGTGAGGGAATTCTCCTTGTGCTATAGTGTGCTTTAAAAAAACATTTTTTCTAGGGACAGAAAACTATAGGTAGGGAGAGTGTCAGTGTGTTTTACTGTGCGAATCCTTGTTTCTAGGGACAGGGAAGGACAGTGAGGGAATTCTCCTTGTGCTATAGTGTGCTTTAAAAAAAACATTTTTTTCTAGGGACAGAAAACTATAGGAAGGAAGAGTGTCCGTTTCTTTCACTGTGATAAACCTTGTTTCTAGGGACAAAGAAGGAAAGTGAGTGAAATTCTCCTTGTGCTATAGTGTGCTTTAAAAAAACATTTTTTCTAGGGACAGAAAACTATAGGTAGGGAGAGTGTCAGTGTCTTTTACTGTGCGAATCCTTGTTTCTAGGGACAGAGAAGGACAGTGAGGGAATTCTCCTTGTGCTATAGTGTGCTTTAAAAAAACATTTTTTCTAGGGACAGAAAACTATAGGTAGGGAGAGTGTCAGTGTCTTTTACTGTGCGAATCCTTGTTTCTAGGGACAGGGAAGGACAGTGAGGGAATTCTCCTTGTGCTATAGTGTGCTTTAAAAAAACATTTTTTTCTAGGGACAGAAAACTATAGGAAGGAAGAGTGTCAGTTTCTTTCACTGTGATAATCCTTGTTTCTAGGGACAAAGAAGGAAAGTGAGTGAAATTCTCCTTGTGCTATAGTGTGCTTTAAAAAAAAAAAAATTCTAGGGACAGAAAACTATAGGTAGGGAGAGTGTCAGTGTCTTTTACTGTGCGAATCCTTGTTTCTAGGGACAGGGAAGGACAGTGAGGGAATTCTCCTTGTGCTATAGTGTGCTTTAAAAAAACATTTTTTCTAGGGACAGAAAACTATAGGTAGGGAGAGTGTCAGTGTGTTTTACTGTGCAAATCCTTGTTTCTAGGGACAGGGAAGGACAGTGAGGGAATTCTCCTTGTGCTATAGTGTGCTTTAAAAAAACATTTTTTTCTAGGGACAGAAAACTATAGGAAGGAAGAGTGTCAGTTTCTTTCACTGTGATAAACCTTGTTTCTAGGGACAAAGAAGGAAAGTGAGTGAAATTCTCCTTGTGATATAGTGTGCTTTAAAAAAACATTTTTTCTAGGGACAGAAAACTATAGGTAGGGAGAGTGTCAGTGTCTTTTACTGTGCGAATCCTTGTTTCTAGGGACAGGGAAGGACAGTGAGGGAATTCTCCTTGTGCTATAGTGTGCTTTAAAAAAACATTTTTTCTAGGGACAGAAAACTATAGGTAGGGAGAGTGTCAGTGTCTTTTACTGTGCGAATCCTTGTTTCTAGGGACAGGGAAGGACAGTGAGGGAATTCTCCTTGTGCTATAGTGTGCTTTAAAAAAACATTTTTTCTAGGGACAGAAAACTATAGGTAGGGAGAGTGTCAGTGTCTTTTACTGTGCGAATCCTTGTTTCTAGGGACAGGGAAGGACAGTGAGGGAATTCTCCTTGTGCTATAGTGTGCTTTAAAAAAAAAAAATTCTAGGGACAGAAAACTATAGGTAGGGAGAGTGTCAGTGTCTTTTACTGTGCGAATCCTTGTTTCTAGGGACAGGGAAGGACAGTGAGGGAATTCTCCTTGTGCTATAGTGTGCTTTAAAAAAACATTTTTTCTAGGGACAGAAAACTATAGGTAGGGAGAGTGTCAGTGTCTTTTACTGTGCGAATCCTTGTTTCTAGGGACAGGGAAGGACAGTGAGGGAATTCTCCTTGTGCTATAGTGTGCTTTAAAAAAACATTTTTTCTAGGGACAGAAAACTATAGGTAGGGAGAGTGTCAGTGTGTTTTACTGTGCAAATCCTTGTTTCTAGGGACAGGGAAGGACAGTGAGGGAATTCTCCTTGTGCTATAGTGTGCTTTAAAAAAACATTTTTTTCTAGGGACAGAAAACTATAGGAAGGAAGAGTGTCAGTTTCTTTCACTGTGATAATCCTTGTTTCTAGGGACAAAGAAGGAAAGTGAGTGAAATTCTCCTTGTGCTATAGTGTGCTTTAAAAAAACATTTTTTCTAGGGACAGAAAACTATAGGTAGGGAGAGTGTCAGTGTCTTTTACTGTGCAAATCCTTGTTTCTAGGGACAGGGAAGGACAGTGAGGGAATTCTCCTTGTGCTATAGTGTGCTTTAAAAAAACATTTTTTTCTAGGGACAGAAAACTATAGGAAGGAAGAGTGTCAGTTTCTTTCACTGTGATAATCCTTGTTTCTAGGGACAAAGAAGGAAAGTGAGTGAAATTCTCCTTGTGCTATAGTGTGCTTTAAAAAAACATTTTTTCTAGGGACAGAAAACTATAGGTAGGGAGAGTGTCAGTGTCTTTTACTGTGCGAATCCTTGTTTCTAGGGACAGGGAAGGACAGTGAGGGAATTCTCCTTGTGCTATAGTGTGCTTTAAAAAAACATTTTTTCTAGGGACAGAAAACTATAGGTAGGGAGAGTGTCAGTGTGTTTTACTGTGCGAATCCTTGTTTCTAGGGACAGGGAAGGACAGTGAGGGAATTCTCCTTGTGCTATAGTGTGCTTTAAAAAAAACATTTTTTTCTAGGGACAGAAAACTATAGGAAGGAAGAGTGTCCGTTTCTTTCACTGTGATAAACCTTGTTTCTAGGGACAAAGAAGGAAAGTGAGTGAAATTCTCCTTGTGCTATAGTGTGCTTTAAAAAAACATTTTTTCTAGGGACAGAAAACTATAGGTAGGGAGAGTGTCAGTGTCTTTTACTGTGCGAATCCTTGTTTCTAGGGACAGAGAAGGACAGTGAGGGAATTCTCCTTGTGCTATAGTGTGCTTTAAAAAAACATTTTTTCTAGGGACAGAAAACTATAGGTAGGGAGAGTGTCAGTGTCTTTTACTGTGCGAATCCTTGTTTCTAGGGACAGGGAAGGACAGTGAGGGAATTCTCCTTGTGCTATAGTGTGCTTTAAAAAAACATTTTTTTCTAGGGACAGAAAACTATAGGAAGGAAGAGTGTCAGTTTCTTTCACTGTGATAATCCTTGTTTCTAGGGACAAAGAAGGAAAGTGAGTGAAATTCTCCTTGTGCTATAGTGTGCTTTAAAAAAAAAAAAATTCTAGGGACAGAAAACTATAGGTAGGGAGAGTGTCAGTGTCTTTTACTGTGCGAATCCTTGTTTCTAGGGACAGGGAAGGACAGTGAGGGAATTCTCCTTGTGCTATAGTGTGCTTTAAAAAAACATTTTTTCTAGGGACAGAAAACTATAGGTAGGGAGAGTGTCAGTGTCTTTTACTGTGCGAATCCTTGTTTCTAGGGACAGGGAAGGACAGTGAGGGAATTCTCCTTGTGCTATAGTGTGCTTTAAAAAAACATTTTTTCTAGGGACAGAAAACTATAGGTAGGGAGAGTGTCAGTGTGTTTTACTGTGCAAATCCTTGTTTCTAGGGACAGGGAAGGACAGTGAGGGAATTCTCCTTGTGCTATAGTGTGCTTTAAAAAAACATTTTTTTCTAGGGACAGAAAACTATAGGAAGGAAGAGTGTCAGTTTCTTTCACTGTGATAAACCTTGTTTCTAGGGACAAAGAAGGAAAGTGAGTGAAATTCTCCTTGTGATATAGTGTGCTTTAAAAAAACATTTTTTCTAGGGACAGAAAACTATAGGTAGGGAGAGTGTCAGTGTCTTTTACTGTGCGAATCCTTGTTTCTAGGGACAGGGAAGGACAGTGAGGGAATTCTCCTTGTGCTATAGTGTGCTTTAAAAAAACATTTTTTCTAGGGACAGAAAACTATAGGTAGGGAGAGTGTCAGTGTCTTTTACTGTGCGAATCCTTGTTTCTAGGGACAGGGAAGGACAGTGAGGGAATTCTCCTTGTGCTATAGTGTGCTTTAAAAAAACATTTTTTCTAGGGACAGAAAACTATAGGTAGGGAGAGTGTCAGTGTCTTTTACTGTGCGAATCCTTGTTTCTAGGGACAGGGAAGGACAGTGAGGGAATTCTCCTTGTGCTATAGTGTGCTTTAAAAAAAAAAAATTCTAGGGACAGAAAACTATAGGTAGGGAGAGTGTCAGTGTCTTTTACTGTGCGAATCCTTGTTTCTAGGGACAGGGAAGGACAGTGAGGGAATTCTCCTTGTGCTATAGTGTGCTTTAAAAAAACATTTTTTCTAGGGACAGAAAACTATAGGTAGGGAGAGTGTCAGTGTGTTTTACTGTGCGAATCCTTGTTTCTAGGGACAGGGAAGGACAGTGAGGGAATTCTCCTTGTGCTATAGTGTGCTTTAAAAAAACATTTTTTTCTAGGGACAGAAAACTATAGGAAGGAAGAGTGTCCGTTTCTTTCACTGTGATAAACCTTGTTTCTAGGGACAAAGAAGGAAAGTGAGTGAAATTCTCCTTGTGCTATAGTGTGCTTTAAAAAAACATTTTTTCTAGGGACAGAAAACTATAGGTAGGGAGAGTGTCAGTGTCTTTTACTGTGCGAATCCTTGTTTCTAGGGACAGGGAAGGACAGTGAGGGAATTCTCCTTGTGCTATAGTGTGCTTTAAAAAAACATTTTTTCTAGGGACAGAAAACTATAGGTAGGGAGAGTGTCAGTGTGTTTTACTGTGCAAATCCTTGTTTCTAGGGACAGGGAAGGACAGTGAGGGAATTCTCCTTGTGCTATAGTGTGCTTTAAAAAAACATTTTTTCTAGGGACAGAAAACTATAGGTAGGGAGAGTGTCAGTGTCTTTTACTGTGCGAATCCTTGTTTCTAGGGACAGGGAAGGACAGTGAGGGAATTCTCCTTGTGCTATAGTGTGCTTTAAAAAAACATTTTTTCTAGGGACAGAAAACTATAGGTAGGGAGAGTGTCAGTGTCTTTTACTGTGCGAATCCTTGTTTCTAGGGACAGGGAAGGACAGTGAGGGAATTCTCCTTGTGCTATAGTGTGCTTTAAAAAAAAAAAATTCTAGGGACAGAAAACTATAGGTAGGGAGAGTGTCAGTGTCTTTTACTGTGCGAATCCTTGTTTCTAGGGACAGGGAAGGACAGTGAGGGAATTCTCCTTGTGCTATAGTGTGCTTTAAAAAAACATTTTTTTCTAGGGACAGAAAACTATAGGAAGGAAGAGTGTCAGTTTCTTTCACTGTGATAATCCTTGTTTCTAGGGACAAAGAAGGAAAGTGAGTGAAATTCTCCTTGTGCTATAGTGTGCTTTAAAAAAACATTTTTTCTAGGGACAGAAAACTATAGGTAGGGAGAGTGTCAGTGTCTTTTACTGTGCAAATCCTTGTTTCTAGGGACAGGGAAGGACAGTGAGGGAATTCTCCTTGTGCTATAGTGTGCTTTAAAAAAACATTTTTTTCTAGGGACAGAAAACTATAGGAAGGAAGAGTGTCAGTTTCTTTCACTGTGATAATCCTTGTTTCTAGGGACAAAGAAGGAAAGTGAGTGAAATTCTCCTTGTGCTATAGTGTGCTTTAAAAAAACATTTTTTCTAGGGACAGAAAACTATAGGTAGGGAGAGTGTCAGTGTCTTTTACTGTGCGAATCCTTGTTTCTAGGGACAGGGAAGGACAGTGAGGGAATTCTCCTTGTGCTATAGTGTGCTTTAAAAAAACATTTTTTCTAGGGACAGAAAACTATAGGTAGGGAGAGTGTCAGTGTGTTTTACTGTGCGAATCCTTGTTTCTAGGGACAGGGAAGGACAGTGAGGGAATTCTCCTTGTGCTATAGTGTGCTTTAAAAAAACATTTTTTTCTAGGGACAGAAAACTATAGGAAGGAAGAGTGTCCGTTTCTTTCACTGTGATAAACCTTGTTTCTAGGGACAAAGAAGGAAAGTGAGTGAAATTCTCCTTGTGCTATAGTGTGCTTTAAAAAAACATTTTTTCTAGGGACAGAAAACTATAGGTAGGGAGAGTGTCAGTGTCTTTTACTGTGCGAATCCTTGTTTCTAGGGACAGGGAAGGACAGTGAGGGAATTCTCCTTGTGCTATAGTGTGCTTTAAAAAAACATTTTTTCTAGGGACAGAAAACTATAGGTAGGGAGAGTGTCAGTGTCTTTTACTGTGCGAATCCTTGTTTCTAGGGACAGGGAAGGACAGTGAGGGAATTCTCCTTGTGCTATAGTGTGCTTTAAAAAAACATTTTTTTCTAGGGACAGAAAACTATAGGAAGGAAGAGTGTCAGTTTCTTTCACTGTGATAATCCTTGTTTCTAGGGACAAAGAAGGAAAGTGAGTGAAATTCTCCTTGTGCTATAGTGTGCTTTAAAAAAACATTTTTTCTAGGGACAGAAAACTATAGGTAGGGAGAGTGTCAGTGTCTTTTACTGTGCGAATCCTTGTTTCTAGGGACAGGGAAGGACAGTGAGGGAATTCTCCTTGTGCTATAGTGTGCTTTAAAAAAACATTTTTTTCTAGGGACAGAAAACTATAGGAAGGAAGAGTGTCAGTTTCTTTCACTGTGATAATCCTTGTTTCTAGGGACAAAGAAGGAAAGTGAGTGAAATTCTCCTTGTGCTATAGTGTGCTTTAAAAAAAAAAAAAATTCTAGGGACAGAAAACTATAGGTAGGGAGAGTGTCAGTGTGTTTTACTGTGCGAATCCTTGTTTCTAGGGACAGGGAAGGACAGTGAGGGAATTCTCCTTGTGCTATAGTGTGCTAAAGCATTCCTCATCAACCATCTTTGAAATCCTTGTTTTTTTGGACAGTCAGGGAAATTGTCGTTGTGCTATTCTGTGCAAAAGCAATCATCCTCAACCATATTTAGAAATCCTTAAGTAAAGGGACAGAGAAGGACACCTGAAGGTAGCCCTTATTGCTTTTTTCCCTTCTCCCTGCAGGCCATCTATTAGAATGTCTGGAAGGCAAACAAGGAGAGGCAGACAGTCAGGAGGCAATAAAAGAGGGCAAGCAGGCTCTGTGTCTGGGGGCAACAGTGCTGGTCGTGGACGCGGTGCATTGTCATCAGCACATGGCCATGGGACACGCTTGTCCTTCTTTTCGGCAGCTGGACATGTTGAGCCACATCATGCCGAAGACTTGGTAGAGTGGATGACCAAGCCCTCCTCCTCCTCCTCATCCTCTCTCACCCAGGCTCAGGGTACTGGAAAAGCAGCTGCCAAAGCGTCCTCTTCCCTGGTATCAATGTCAGACTCATCATCAGTCACTCCTTCCCTAGACCCACCATGTCCTCCTCCTGAGGAGTCCCCCGAACTGTTTGAGCACAGTGTTGGGTACATGCTCCAGGAGGATGCCCAGCGTTTCGAAGGGTCTGATGATGAAACCCAGCTAGAGGAAGGCAGTAGCGTGAGAGCAGACAGAGGGGATGCTCATGAAGGACACCAATCTGGCAGTCATGTTCCAGCAGCTGCAGCATACTGCCAGATTGGCTCCAGTGATGAGGAGGGAGGTGATGATGAGGTCACTGACTCCACGTGGGTGCCTAATAGGAGAGAGGAGGAGGAGGATGATGAGGAGGAGGCACATCTCCAACGAGGCAGGATGCCCTTTGGTGGCCAGCGTAAGGGCAGTACACCGACGGAATCACACCGCAGAGCTCCGCCTGTGCAGGGCGCTGCCTCTGCCCGTCATTCAAAAAGTTCTTTGGTGTGGGCCTTTTTTGAGGCTAGTGCATCAGATCGCACAGCTGCTGTTTGCAACATATGTCTCAAGCGTATATCGCGTGGCCAAAACATCAGCCGCTTGGGTACCACATGCCTGACCAGACATATGTTGACCTGCCATGCAGCTCGTTGGCAAGCTTACCTCAAAGACCCACACCAAAGAACAAAGCGGACCTCTCCTTGCACCGCATCAGCTGGGATCTCCAACCCCACTATAACTTCAGTCCTCTCTGAAACATGCACTGAGAGGAATGAAGGTGTAGAATTAGGTGTGTCACAGCCAAGTACTTGCAGCCACTCTGCTAGCAGTACACCGACGTCCGATTCTAGCAGGCAAATTTCCCTGCCCCAGCTGCTGGACCATCGAAAGAAGTTCACTCCCAGCCATCCACATGCCCAGCGGTTGAATGCTAGCTTGGCTAAATTGCTAGCGCTTCAACTGCTGCCTTTTCAGTTGGTAGACTCGGCCCCCTTCCGTGAGTTTGTGCAATGTGCGGTTCCTCAGTGGCAGGTTCCCAAACGCCACTTTTTCTCACGGAAGGCTATTCCGGCTCTCTACCAGCATGTGGAAGGCAATGTCTTGGCCTCGCTGGACAGGGCGGTCAGCGGTAAGGTGCATATTACCGCTGACTCATGGTCCAGCAGGCATGGACAGGGACGTTACCTTTCTTTCACGGCCCATTGGGTCACTCTTTTGGCAGCTGGGAAGGATGCAGGACAAGGTGCAGTAGTGTTGGAGGTTGTTCCACCGCCACGCCTCCAAAATGCTACTACTGGTTGTGACACACCTCTCTCCTCCACCCCCTCCTCTTCTTCTTCCTCCATGGCCTCTTCCTGTGGTTTGTCCTCGGAACCAGCGGTGCTCCGTAGGCGTTCAAGGGGCTACGCAAGTACGCAGGCAAAAAGATGCCATGCCGTGCTTGCGCTGGTGTGTTTGGGGGACAGAAGCCACACTGGGGCAGAGGTCCTGTCTGCTCTGCAGGGCCAGGCCGAGAGGTGGTTGACGCCACGCCAGCTTAAGCCAGGAATGGTGGTTTGCGACAATGGCACCAACCTCCTCTCCGCCCTCCGACAGGGACAACTGACCCATGTGCCCTGTGTGGCTCACGTCCTTAACCTGGTGGTGCAGCGTTTCTTGGGCAGGTACCCGGGCTTACAGGATGTCCTGAGGCAGGCCAGGAAAGTCTGTGTGCATTTCCGCAGATCTTATAATGCCAGTGCTCGCCTGGCTGAGCTGCAAAAGGAGTTGAACCTGCCCAAGAACCGCCTTATATGTGACATGCCCACCAGGTGGAACTCAACGTTGGCCATGCTGCAGCGGCTGCACACGCAGCAGAGGGCCATCAATGAGTACCTGTGCGACTACGGCACCAGGACAGGGTCAGGGGAGCTTGGTTTTTTTTCTCCACGCCAGTGGGGCATGATCAGGGATGCATGCACTGTCCTGGCACCATTTGAGGAGGCCACGAGGATGGTGAGCAGTGACAGTGCATGCATCAGTGACACTGTACCTCTTGTCCACCTGTTGGAGCACACGCTGCGTGGAATAATGGACAGGGCACTTGAGGCAGAACAGAGGCAGGAAGAGGAGGACTTCCTTGCCTCTCAAGGCCCCCTTTACCCAGACAGTGTTCCTTCTGTCCCACCCATCGCACAGGAAGAGGACGAGGAGGAGGAGGAGGAGGAGGATTGTGTCAGCATGGAGGTGGAGGCTGGCACTCAGCATCATCAGCAGCAGTCTTTTAGGGCTGATTTACAGTCCCAAGAAACCAGTGGACTTGTACGTGGCTGGGAGGAGGTGGCTGCGGATCATATCGTCCTTAGTGACCCAGAGGACTCCGGAGCGAATGCCTCAGCAAACCTACGCTGCATGGCCTCCCTGATCCTGCAAAGTCTGCGGAAGGATCCTCGTATTCTTCGGATCAAGGAGAGGGACCATTACTGGCTGGCCACTCTCCTTGATCCACGGTACAAGGGTAAGGTTGCGGACCTTATGTTACCGTCGCAGAGGGAGCAGAGGATGAGACAACTCCGGGAGGCCTTGCAGAAAGGTCTGTGCAACGCGTTCCCAGAGACTGGGAGGTTACAAACTCCTGGTCCTGGACAACGAGTTGCTGAGGCTTCGGCCAGTCAAAGAAGGAGCGGTGGGGAAGGTGGCCGTCTGACCGATGCGTTCAGACAATTCTTTAGTCCGCAGCCCCAAAGTATGATCGGTTCCAGCAACCATCGCCAGCGTCTGATAAACATGGTGCAGGAATATCTAGGGGCAAGGTCAGACTTGGACACCTTCCCCACCGAAAATCCTCTGGCTTACTGGGTCTTGAGGATGGATCACTGGCCAGAGCTTGCACAGTATGCAATTGAGCTACTGGCCTGTCCTGCATCCAGCGTTCTTTCGGAACGCACATTCAGTGCTGCTGGAGGATTTGTCACGGATCACAGGGTGCGCCTGTCCACCGACTCGGTTGATCGACTGACTTTCATCAAGATGAACCAGTCTTGGATCACCACCAGCTACCACACACCTGATGCTGATATAACAGACTAATTGATTTTAACATGTCACATCCCTTCAAGACTGATGCTGATGCTGAGTGCCTGTGCTGTTATGTTGACTGGCTATCCTCCTCCTCCGAGTCCTCAATGATACGATTGATGATGATAGCTTGGAAGATCATTTTTGTTTATGGGTGCCGCCACCAGTGGCTAAGGCCCAATTTTTCAGCCCCTGTTTTACAGGGGCGTGTAATTACAATTTTTTTAGCAATAATTTGCCATAGGGCTCATTGCTGTGCTCCAAGTACAGTATCTGTGAGGGGTTGGAGTGTTGTGGCACCAGTGCCTAAGGCCCAATTTTTCAGCCCCTGTTTAACAGGGGCGTGTCATTACAATTTTTGAAGCAATACTTTGCAACAGGGCTCATTGCTGTGCTCCAAGTACAGTATCTGTGAGGGGTTGTAGTGTTGTGCCACCAGTGCCTAAGGCCCAATTTTTCAGCCCCTGTTCAACAGGGGCATGCAATTACAATTCTTGATCTAATAATTCACAGCAGGGCCCATTGCTGCACCCACCAAGAGTAACTCTGAGGGCTTACAGTGTTGTGGCAACGCCACCACCACCACGAAAGGCCCAATTTTTCAGCCCCTGTTCAAAAGGGGCATGTAATTACAATTCTTGATCTAATAATTCACAGCAGGGCCCATTGCTGCACCCACCAAGAGTAACTCTGAGGGCTTACAGTGTTGTGGCAACACCACCACCACCACCACCACCACCACGAAAGGCCCAATTTTTCAGCCCCTGTTCAACAGGGGCATGCAATTACAATTCTTGATCTAATAATTCACAGCAGGGCCCATTGCTGCACCCACCAAGAGTAACTCTGAGGGCTTACAGTGTTGTGGCAACGCCACCACCACCACCACCACGAAAGGCCCAATTTTTCAGCCCCTGTTCAAAAGGGGCATGTAATTACAATTCTTGATCTAATAATTCACAGCAGGGCCCATTGCTGCACCCACCAAGAGTAACTCTGAGGGCTTACAGTGTTGTGGCAACACCACCACCACCACCACGAAAGGCCCAATTTTTCAGCCCCTGTTCAACAGGGGCATGCAATTACAATTCTTGATCTAATAATTCACAGCAGGGCCCATTGCTGCACCCACCAAGAGTAACTCTGAGGGCTTACAGTGTTGTGGCAACGCCACCACCACCACCACCACGAAAGGCCCAATTTTTCAGCCCCTGTTCAAAAGGGGCATGTAATTACAATTCTTGATCTAATAATTCACAGCAGGGCCCATTCCTGCACCCACCAAGAGTAACTCTGAGGGCTTACAGTGTTGTGGCAACACCACCACCACCACCACCACCACGAAAGGCCCAATTTTTCAGCCCCTGTTCAACAGGGGCATGCAATTACAATTCTTGATCTAATAATTCACAGCAGGGCCCATTCCTGCACCCACCAAGAGTAACTCTGAGGGCTTACAGTGTTGTGGCAACACCACCACCACCACCACCACCACCACGAAAGGCCCAATTTTTCAGCCCCTGTTCAACAGGGGCATGCAATTACAATTCTTGATCTAATAATTCACAGCAGGGCCCATTCCTGCACCCACCAAGAGTAACTCTGAGGGCTTACAGTGTTGTGGCAACACCACCACCACCACCACCACCACGAAAGGCCCAATTTTTCAGCCCCTGTTCAACAGGGGCATGCAATTACAATTCTTGATCTAATAATTCACAGCAGGGCCCATTGCTGCACCCACCAAGAGTAACTGTCAGGGCTTACAGTGTTGTGGCACCAGCACCACCATCAAAGGCCCAATTTTTACTACCACTGTTCAACAATTATATGTAATTAAAATTCCTGATATAATAGTTGACAGCAGGGCGTTCCAGCACCAACCAAGAGTAACTGTGAGTGCTTACAGTGTTGTGCCAACACCAACAACTAAGGGGCCTATTTCTGCAGAGTATATACGGCAGGTCCCTACTTTCAAACATCCAACTTACAAACGACTCCTACTTGCAAACGCAAGAAGACAACAGGAAGTGAGAGGAAATCTACCACTAGGAAGGAAAATTCTCTCCTGTAAGAATAAATATGGGAGAAAGGTGTCTCCTCTGTACTGATGCTTTATCAGCAATCCTTGTTTCAAGAAAAACACCACATTTCAAAAACAGTTGTCATTGGGACGGAAAGTGAGGTGAAATGTTCTGAACAGGGGCACAGACAGCAAAACAAATGTTACAGGGGTGATAACCCTTACCTATGTTTTCCAAAAAGTTTAAAAATAGATTTTTGGGCTGGAGCTACACTTCAACAATGTACCTGTTCAAAATTACAAACAGATTCTACATAAGAACAAACCTACAGTCCCTGTCTTGTATGCACCGCCTGTATACGGCTGTTCAGAGTATATAGGGCCTTTTTTATTTTATGTGCGGGGTTCCTCTTAATATCCATACAAGACCCAAAGGGGCTGGTAATGGGCTGGGGTAGGGGGGGGGTCATGGGGTAGCTGTGCCATTTTTCTTAAAGATTTTCATCCATATTACCGGGACCAGACATTACATTAAAGCCGCAAGCAGTTTTAAATGGCTTTTTTTCCTTTAGAAATGTAATTTTGTGCAGGGACAGTTCTAAACACGGGAAACACGTGGCACTTCACAGGCATACTTTAGACACCCCCCAGGTACGATATTTAAAGGAATATTTGACTTTTTTTTTTCACTTTATGCATCATTAAAATGACTGCTCCCGAAAAACGACCATTTTTAAAACTTATTTTTGCATTGATACATGTCCCCTGGTGCACAACCCGGGTTCCCAAACCCTTTTTAGGACAATAACATGCATAATAGTTGTTATAATTAGCACTTTAGAATTCGAACGTTCGCATCCATTGTATTTAACAGGGTTCTAATGTTCGTACGAACTTTCGGTCCGTTCGCGGGTTCTGGTGCGAACCGAACCCGGGGGTGTTCGGCTCATCACTAGTGGTAACACCCGGGAGTGCCTTCACCTTGGGTCAATGGGGGAGAGATAAGGTACTCTTACCAGCTGGGATGGATCCAACACACCGTACGGCGGTGGATCTTCAAGACTTTGTCCACATCGTGGACGGATCAGACAGCCAGGCTTTGTAGAGACGACCAAGATCTATGGAACACCTCCTCCCAGGATCAGTGGCACTCCAACCAGGAAAAATCCGGATTAGCGGGTAGCAGCTACCTTATCCAATCATAACCATGGAAAACAAAAAATTGCTCCACATGGTGTGAATCCAAAAAAGATTTATTAAAAAAATGTATCCATAAAAAGTTCACACAGTATGAACATCCATAAAAAACACTCCAGAAAAAAACTCCAAAGCATATCAAAGAAATCCAAAAAATCCACACTCTAGAGTATAAGTAGACAGCGTGATAGGAACAGCAAGAGCTGGTGTATTTGTCCCGACCGGTTTCGTCTAATAAGACTTCTACCTGCCTGTGGCCAATTATGGCTCTCCTAGCTGCCGGCGCTGTGATTGGCCAAGCATGCGGGGTCACAGTGCATGCTTGGCCAATCACAGCGCCGGGATTGCACTGCGATGGCGCAGTGTATTGTGGGCCGTTCGCGTCACTCGAATTTGGCGCGAACGGCCCAAATCGTTCGATGTTCGCCGAACGGTCGAACAGCCGATGTTCGAGTCGAACGTATGTTCGACTCGAACACCGAGCTCATCCCTAATTGCAAATAATATATATATAATAACCCAAAAGTTTATAGGTAAAAACAACAATAAAGGTTCATCAAATATGTAAAGCTTATATCAACAAACAACAATAATGGTTTAGTAAATATGTAAAGCAATAGCAACCAAGGTGTTCAGATGATGGCAACAATTTGAACAGTCCTATAATCCTATACTGGGGATAGTTCTGCCTTAGGGGATGGTACCACAGTAGTAGTTTGACAGTCTGATAGTTTGGCAGTATACATTAAACCCCTTTTTCCCCAATGGCCAGCATGTTGGGGCCCAAACTGATGTTGGAGCGCTCAGAAATATTATTTCATACATTCCTAAAGGCTGCCCTCACTGTGGGTCACACAGGTGATGCTGTTCCCTTTAATAGGATGTAGTGGGCTGGCCAGTGATTTTTTATTGACTCTTGTGATGGTGACAGATGACCTCTCTGCACTCCCTGCTGGTGACTCAATCCAGCCTGTGACCGTAGCATTCCTCTCCAACAGTTGGACAGTGGACCCAGTAAGCATCAGTGAAAATTTCCAGCATTGGTAGGGGAAGGGGAAGCCCTCTCTGGTCTTTCTGTGTTCAGTTTCCCTCTTCAGAAAGAGAGCCCTTCTCCTCTCACAGCCAGGAAAAAATGCCCAAATCCCTCCTTCTTATTGCCTCTTTCTTGGAATTGTAGTTCAACAAACCTTTTGTGAACTATATTCCCCACAATCCTCCCCATTTCCTCTTAAAGTTCTCTAACAGTTCATGTCCTCAGCTGAACACCAGCTGCTCTATTTTAATGGTAACAGTCTCTCCTATTGCCATGCCTGTATGAGAGTCTCCTGGGGCAACACAGACACAAAATGCCTTTCCTGCTGGAACTGCAGACTGGGCTACACATCTACATACCTTTCCCTATTCATGGAATACTTGATCTGGTTGCATTACTTTACGGATTGTGAGGGGGTTAGCTCGGCAGCGGGTATGTGTGACCCCCGGGATGGGCTCCCCACCCAAAAACAGGCCCAGCAGACGGAGGTTGTGGTTTTCAAAATCAAAAAGGTGCGGTTTATTTTCTATTTACAGTGACAAAAACACAGCAAGGCAAAAAAAACATAAACAAAATAAATCCTGGTCAACTTGACCTCTGACTAAACTTACAGGTTTCCTAACTAACAACTGGGATCAGCCTAGTGCTGTCCCAGTCCCTAAGTCCCTGGTTTTAAATGTCCAAGCAAAATATAGCCACACAGGCTTTCTCTCACCGCACAGGGGTTCACTCTCCCTAGACAGTCCACACAGGTCTGCTTCCAGGCATGAGCTAACATCTAATGAAGCTGGGATTTCTTATAGAGGCCTAAATGAGCTGACAAGGTTCAGCTGATCTCATCAACTCCCTGTCTGCACGACGCCCAGCCCTCTCCCTAGAGGTATGAGTCATCCATGAGCCCACTAGCCTTATACAACTCTCCACCTAGTTGTATAAATCGGCGTAAAGCCTGAATCTGGGCGAAATATATCTACCCCCCTGGATGCAACCAGGTGACTTTACCTTCCTGCTGTCACATACCCCCCCCTCTTGTTTTAACCTCGGGGTTGGAACACCAGCAATCAGGCATTCATGTACTCGAGACAAAGCATCCACATTCCCCATTTGAACGCCAGGGCGATGCTTTACTGTGAAGTTGAATTCCTGGAGGGCCAGGAACCACCTATTCACTCTTCTATTTGTTTCCTTGTTTTGAGCCATCCACTTTAACGGAGCGTGATCCGTTACCATGTCAAAGTGCCTACCTAGCAGGTAGTACCGAAGGGAATCTAGAGCCCACTTCACCGCTAAACACTCCTTTTCAACGGTGGCGTAATTTACCTCATGGGACTTCAACTTCCTGCTGAGGTAAATGACTGGGTGCTCTTCCCCGTTCCAGACCTGGGACAATACTGCTCCTAACCCCACATCTGACGCATCACTTTGTACGACAAAGTCTCTAGAGAAGTCGGGTGAGTACAACACTGGCTGGCTACATAAGGCTTGTTTCAAGAATTGGAATGCTGCCTCAGCCTCGGGGGTCCATTTAATCATGACCGACCCTTTCCCCTTCGTCAGGTTGGTTAGGGGCACAGCCTTAGAAGCAAAGTGGGGAATGAATCGCCGATAATACCCAGCGATTCCCAGAAAGGCTCGTACCTGCTTCTTGCTGTTGGGACGTGGCCAACTCTGGATGGCCTCGACTTTGTTGAGTTGGGGTTTTATTACTCCCCTCCCAATGGTGTACCCAAGATATTTGGCCTCCTCCTGCCCAATGGTACACTTCTTGGGGTTAGCCGTAAACCCTGCTTCCCGAACAGAGTCCAGGACTGCTTGCACTTTTGGCAGATGTGAGGCCCAATCTGTGCTATGGACAATTATGTCATCCAGGTAAGCCGCAGCATACTTCCGATGGGGCCTCAGCATCTGGTCCATTTTCCGCTGGAATGTGGCCGGCGCATTCTGTAACCCGAACGGCATTCTTTTATATTGGAACGCCCCGTCTGGGGTTACAAATGCGGTTTTCTCTTTGGCCGACTTGGCCAGGGGGATTTGCCAATACCCTTTTGTGAGGTCAAGAGTCGTCATGTATCGGGCTGTTCCCAGCCGGTCGATCAACTCATCTATACGTGGCATGGGGTAGGTGTCAAATTTTGTAACTTTGTTCAACTGACGAAAATCGTTACAAAATCGCCAGCTCCCATCCGGTTTAGGCACCAACACAATGGGACTAGACCAATCACTTTGGGACTCCTCTATCACCCCTAAGTTCAGCATTTTCTGTACTTCCTCCCGTATTGCCTCCCGTCGGGCCTCTGGGATCCGATAGGGTTTTAACTTCACCCTTTCACCGGGCGGGGTAATAATGTCATGCTCTACCCCAGATGTTTGTCCCGGCAGCTCAGAGAATACCTCCTTGTTGCGAAGCACAAACTCCTTAACCTCCTGTTGTTGGGGTTGTGACAAGGTGGCTGCGATTCCAACCTCAGGAATCACGCAACCAGTTTGAGCTGGTGACCAAGTGTCTGCGACTAGGGACTCTCTATCCCTCCAGGCTTTCAACAGATTAACGTGATAGATCTGTTCGGGCTTTCGCCTTCCTGGTTGTCTGACCTTGTAATTCACTTCGCTCACTTTTTCCATTATCTCGTAGGGGCCTTGCCATTTGGCAAGGAATTTACTTTCAACCGTAGGGACAAGTACCAATATCCTATCCCCCGGGGAAAAGGTACGGGTCTTGGCTCCACGGTTGTACACTCTCTGCTGTGCCAACTGCGCTTGGGCCAAATGTTCCTTCACGATGGGCATTACCTGTGCAATTCGATCTTGCATCAGGGCGACATGCTCAATCACACTCCTGTGGGGAGAACTCTCACTTTCCCAAGTTTCCTTGGCAATATCCAACAGCCCTCTTGGGTGTCTCCCATACAGTAACTCAAAGGGGGAGAATCCCGTAGAGGATTGGGGCACCTCCCTAATAGCAAACATCAAATAAGGAAGTAGACAGTCCCAATCCCTTCCATCTCTATCCACCACTTTCTTCAACATTTGTTTTAGGGTTTTGTTGAATCTTTCAACCAGCCCATCGGTTTGGGGGTGATACACAGATGTACGCAATTGCGTCACTTTGAACAATTTACACAGCTCTTTCATAACCCGGGACATAAAGGGTGTACCTTGGTCCGTAAACAGTTCTTTACAAATACCCACCCGGCTGAAAACAAGAGATAGCTCTTTGGCTATGGTTTTGGCCGAGGTATTTCTGAGAGGGATCGCTTCTGGATAACGGGTGGCATAGTCCATTATAACCAATATGTACTGGTGCCCCCTAGCGGACTTGATTATAGGACCTACCAAATCCATTGCGATTCTCTCAAACGGGACCTCAATGATGGGTAGAGGGACCAGCGGGCTACGGAAATGTGGCATCGGGGCCGACCTCTGACACACAGGGCAGGAGGAACAATAATTTTCTATGTCCTTCATCACCCCAGGCCAATAGAATCTCTGTAATACCCTCTCTCGGGTTTTCTCTGTCCCCAGATGACCTCCAAGAATGTGCCCATGGGCCAACTCCAACACCAACTTCCTGTAAGGTTTGGGCACCACAAGCTGCTCAACGGTTTCTTCTGCCCTTTTTGCCACCCGATACAGTAGGTCCTTCTCTACGCTGAAGTATGGGTAAGTGCCGGTATTATCTGGGTTCACTAACTCGCCATCTATTTTCACTACGTTTTCCCGTGCCTTTATTAGGGCGGGGTCTTTCAACTGTTCTGTGGCAAAGTTTTCCCTGTGAACCTCAAGATCAGAAAACTCCACAGACGGTAGGTTTTCGTCTGAGGAGGTGGGCTCCTCTCCAGTTTCTTGAGTCTCCCCTGCCAATACTGACAAGGGAAATTCCGGAGAGTCCTCACCACTCTCAGGGGAGTTCTGGCTATCACATTCCTGGTACATAGGGGCACCAGTGGGGGGCTCAGGATCATCCCACAGTTCCCAGAACTTCGGAAAATCCCTTCCCACAATGGCGTCATGCGGTAACTGAGATACTAAGCCCACTGGATGAGAGAGGGTACCTTTGGGGGTCTCGAAACACACTGTAGTCACTGGATACTCTCGGGTGTCCCCATGCACACAAATAACGGCTACCTTGCTATTCCCAGAGACCTCTGTTTTAACTAACTCAGCCTTTATCAGGGTCACAAGGCTACCTGAATCCAGCAATACCACAACATTTCTACCATTAATACACATTTTGCATAAATGTTTCTCAGTTCCCCGAATGGCAGTGCATGCGACTGTCGCACACAGCGACTGACGTCTGCCCGTCAGAAAGTCACACTGCATGGGTTCCTCCACAACCGGGCAATTTGCTGCAATATGTCCCGCTTGCCGGCAGCGGTAGCAAACGATCCTTCTTGCGGCCTCTTGAGCCGCTGATTTCCCAGGCTGTTCTCGCCAAACTTGGGGTAGAGCTCCCACCCTCTCACTCTCTCCACCCTCACCCCTTGGAATCCTCTTATCCGCCCCTGGGGATGGTCTGGTCTTAGGGTGGAAAGTCCGAGTGTCTCTGGAAGAGGCCGTCAGGTTCTCTGTAGCCAAGTATTTCTCCACACGATCCACAAGACCATCGGCCGTCTCTGGGTCTCCATGGCTTACCCACTTTTGGATGGCAGTAGGAAGAGCTCTCAAAAACCGATCCATTACAACACGTTCCACAATCTTTGGTGCGGACAAAGTCTCTGGCTGTAGCCACTTTCTGCTCAGGTGAATGAGATCATACATTTGAGACCTGGGGGGTTTTCCAAGCTGGAAAGTCCAGTTATGCACACGCTGAGCCCGGACAGCCAGGGTGACACCCAGCCTTGCCAATATTTCAGCTTTTAGCATCACATAGTCTTTTGCTTGGTTAGGCTCTAGGTCATAGTAAGCTTTCTGCGATTCACCAGATAACAGAGGAGCCACTAGTCCAGCCCACTGCTCCTCAGGCCACTTTTCTCTTTCAGCGGTCCTTTCAAATGTGGTCAAAAATACCTCTGGATCATCCTCTCCAGTCATTTTTGTCAATAAACGACTCACCCCAAAGGACGCGGTATTAGTGGGACGGCTTTCCTCACTGGTCTGCGGACGTTGCTGCATTACTGCTTCCATCTGTTGTTGTAGTCTCTGCTCTTGCTTCTGCAACAGGTCTATGAAGCGGGCCTCAGATTGCTGTTGGGCTTGTTGCTGAGCCTCCAGACTCTGTTGTAAAGTTGCAAGGCTCTGTTGATGAGCTTGCTGCTGGGCTGCAAGGCTCCTTTGCAAACCTGCATTTGTCTGCTGTTGATTGGCATTTGCTAGAGCCAGCTGTTTCAGTATCTCCTCCATGCTGGCTTAAAAAAAAACTGCCACTGGTTCTCCACCAACTGTGAGGGGGTTAGCTCGGCAGCGGGTATGTGTGACCCCCGGGATGGGCTCCCCACCCAAAAACAGGCCCAGCAGACGGAGGTTGTGGTTTTCAAAATCAAAAAGGTGCGGTTTATTTTCTATTTACAGTGACAAAAACACAGCAAGGCAAAAAAAACATAAACAAAATAAATCCTGGTCAACTTGACCTCTGACTAAACTTACAGGTTTCCTAACTAACAACTGGGATCAGCCTAGTGCTGTCCCAGTCCCTAAGTCCCTGGTTTTAAATGTCCAAGCAAAATATAGCCACACAGGCTTTCTCTCACCGCACAGGGGTTCACTCTCCCTAGACAGTCCACACAGGTCTGCTTCCAGGCATGAGCTAACATCTAATGAAGCTGGGATTTCTTATAGAGGCCTAAATGAGCTGACAAGGTTCAGCTGATCTCATCAACTCCCTGTCTGCACGACGCCCAGCCCTCTCCCTAGAGGTATGAGTCATCCATGAGCCCACTAGCCTTATACAACTCTCCACCTAGTTGTATAAATCGGCGTAAAGCCTGAATCTGGGCGAAATATATCTACCCCCCTGGATGCAACCAGGTGACTTTACCTTCCTGCTGTCACAGGATCCTCTTTTTCCTCCGACAGTGAGCAAGCCCTGAATGCTGTGAGGATGGCAACTTTCCTGGCAGTACATTCATGAATCACCCTGAGCAGGCTAGCCTTCATGCCTTGGGCTGACAGAAAGAGGACCAGTGTTGGACTGCAGATTGGTGAGTATGAACAGCACCAAATATTGGGTACATATGTCTGTGAAGGTTTTCATTTATTCAAGTCATAGTAAAGCTGGTAGTAGTTGGTCAGATTCAACTGGACTTGTTCTATAATGTTTAAGATGTTTTGTGTCTTATCCAAGCCACTTCTTTAGTTCTAAAGAGTGTAAGGTACATACCCCAATATTTATATCCACTTAGGGAGCACCAACACCTTAATCCAGTCACCAATAGGGATGAGCTCGGTGTTCGAGTCGAACATAGGTTTGACTCGAACATCGGCTGTTCGCGCGTTCGGCAAACAACGAACTATTTGGGCCGTTCGCGCCAAATTCGAGTGACGCGAACGGCCCACAATACACTGCGCCATCGCAGTGTAATCCCGGCGCTGTGATTGGCCAAGCATGCACTGTGACCCTGCATGCTTGGCCAATCACAGCGCCGGCAGCGAGGAGAGCAATGATTGGCCACAGGCAGGATGCCTGTGGCCAATTACAGCTGAGGGTGTTTAGTACACGCCCCACACTATAAAAGGCCGCCAGCGCGGCGGCCTCGTGTAGTGTGTTCCGGAGCAGGGAAAGTGAAGGATAGGCAGGGACAGTGTCAAATCTTGTCAAATCTATTCTTTGCTAAACCTTGTGTGTAGGGAGAGAGAAGGATAGGCAGGGAGAGTGTCAGTGTCATATACTTTGATAAACCTTGTGTGCAGGGAGAGAGAAGGATAGGCAGGGGACAGTGTCAGTGTCATTGTTGCTAAGCCTCCTGCAAATTATACACCTGAAGTTAGCCCGTATTGCTGCTTTTTCCTGGTGTGTTACACCAACAGGATTTTGCGGCACTTACAGCGGGCGGAGTGTGCCTCCTGACCATATTACACCTTAACTTAGCCTGTATTGCTGCTTTTTCCTGGTGTGTTAAACCAACAGGATTTTGCGGCACTTACAGCGGGCGGAGTGTGCCTCCTGACCATATTACACCTGAACTTAGCCTGTATTGCTGCTTTTTCCTGGTGTGTTACACCAACAGGATTTTGCGGCACTTACAGCGGGCGGAGTGTGCTTCCTGACCATATTACACCTTAACTTAGCCTGTATTGCTGCTTTTTACTGGTGTGTTACACCAACAGGATTTTGCGGCACTTACAGCGGGCGGAGTGTGCCTCCTGACCATATTACACCTTAACTTAGCCTGTATTGCTGCTTTTTCCTGGTGTGTTACACCAACAGGATTTTGCGGCACTTACAGCGGACGGAGTGTACCTCCTGACCATATTACACCTTAACTTAGCCTGTATTGCTGCTTTTTACTGGTGTGTTACACCAACAGGATTTTGCGGCACTTACAGCGGGCGGAGTGTGCCTCCTGACCATATTACACCTGAACTTAGCCTTTATTGCTGCTTTTTCCTGGTGTGTTACACCAACAGGATTTTGCGGCACTTACAGCGGGCGGAGTGTACCTCCTGACCATATTACACCTTAACTTAGCCTGTATTGCTGCTTTTTCCTGGTGTGTTACACCAACAGGATTTTGCGGCAATTACAGCGGGCGGAGTGTGCCTCCTGACCATATTACACCTTAACTTAGCCTGTATTGCTGCTTTTCCCATTTCCCTGCAGGCCATTAGAATGTCTGGAAGGCAAACAAGGAGAGACAGACAGTCAGGAGCCAATAAAAGAGGGCAAGCAGGCTCTGTGTCTAGAGACAACAGAGCTGGTCGTGGACGCGGTGCATCGCCATCAGCACGTGGCCATGGGACACGCTTGTCCTTCTTATCGGCAGCTGGATGTGTTGAGCCGCATCATGCCGAAGACTTGGTAGAGTGGATGACCAAGCCCTCCTCATCCTCCTCATCCTCTCTCACCCAGGCTCAGGGTACTGGCAAAGCAGCTGCCAAAGCGTCCTCTTCCCTGGTATCAATGTCATCATCAGTCACTCCTTCCCTAGACCAACCATGTCCTCCTGAGGAGTCCCCCGAACTGTTTGAGCACAGTGTTGGGTACATGCTCCAGGAGGATGCCCAGCGTTTCGAAGGGTCTGATGATGATACCCAGCTAGAGGAAGACAGTAGCGTGAGAGCAGAGAGAGGGGATGCTCAAGAAGGACACCAATCTGGCAGTCATGTTCCAGCAGCTGCAGCATACTGCCAGATTGGCTCCAGTGATGAGGAGGGAGGGGATGATGAGGTCACTGACTCCACGTGGGTGCCTAATAGGAGAGAGGAGGAGAAGGAGGAGGAGGATGAGGAGGAGGCACATCTCCAACAAGGCAGGATGCCCTCGGGGGGCCAGCGTAAGGGCAGCACACCGACGGAATCACACCGCAGAGCTCCGCCTGTGCAGGGCGCTGCCTCTGCCCGTTATTCAAAAAGTTCTTTGGTGTGGGCCTTTTTTGAGTCGAGTGCATCAGATCGCACAGCTGCTGTTTGCAACATATGTCTCAAGCGTATATCGCGTGGCCAAAACATCACTCGCTTGGGCACCACATGCTTGACCAGACATATGTTGACCTGCCATGCAGCTCGTTGGCAAGCCTACCTTAAAGACCCACACCAAAGAACAAAGCTGACCTCTTCTTGCACCGCATCAGCTGGGATCTCCAACCCCACTATACCTTCAGTCCTCTCTGAAACCTGCTCTGAGAGGAATGTAGGTGTAGAATTAGGTGTGTCACAGCCAAGTACTTGCGGGCACTCTGCTAGCAGTACACCGACGTCCGATTCTAGCAGGCAAATTTCCCTGCCCCAGCTGCTGGACCGTCGAAAGAAGTTCACTCCCAGCCATCCACATGCCCAGCGGTTGAATGCTAGCTTGGCTAAAATGCTAGCGCTTCAACTGCTGCCTTTTCAGTTGGTAGACTCTGCCCCCTTCCGTGAGTTTGTGCAATGTGCGGTTCCTCAGTGGCAGGTTCCCAAACGCCACTTTTTCTCACGGAAGGCGATTGCGGCTCTCTACAGGCATGTGGAAGGCAATGTCTTGGCCTCGCTGGACAGGGCGGTCAGCGGTAAGGTGCATATTACCGCTGACTCATGGTCCAGCAGGCATGGACAGGGACGTTACCTTTCTTTAACGGCCCATTGGGTCACTCTTTTGGCAGCTGGGAAGGATGCAGGACAAGGTGCAGTAGTGATGGAGGTTGTTCCACCGCCATGCCTCCAAAATGCTACTACTGGTTGTGACACACCTCTCTCCTCCACCCCCTCCTCTTCTTCTTCCTCCGTGGCCTCTTCCTGTGCTTTGTCCTCGGAACCAGCGGTGCTCCGTAGGCGTTCAAGGGGCTACGCAAGTACGCAGGCAAAAAGATGCCATGCCGTGCTTGCGCTGGTGTGTTTGGGGGACAGGAGCCACACTGGGGCAGAGGTTCTGTCTGCTCTGCAGGGGCAGGCCGAGAGGTGGTTGACGCCACGCCAGCTTAAGCCAGGAATGGTAGTTTGCGACAATGGCACCAACCTCCTCTCCGCTCTCCGACAGGGACAACTGACCCATGTGCCCTGTGTGGCTCACGTCCTTAACCTGGTGGTACAGCGGTTCTTGGGCAGATACCCGGGCTTACAGGATGTCCTGAGGCAGGCCAGGAAAGTCTGTGTGCATTTCCGCAGATCTTATAATGCCAGTGCTCGCCTGGCTGAGCTGCAAAAGGAGTTGAACCTGCCCAAGAACCGCCTTATATGTGACATGCCCACCAGGTGGAACTCAACGTTGGCCATGCTGCAGCGGCTGCACACGCAGCAGAGGGCCATCAATGAGTACCTGTGCGACTACGGCATCAGGTCAGGGGAGCTCGGGTTTTTTTCACCACGCCAGTGGGGCATGATCAGGGATGCATGCACTGTCCTGAAACCATTTGAGGAGGCCACGAGGATGGTAAGCAGTGACAGTGCATGCATCAGTGACACTGTACCTCTTGTCCACCTGTTGGAACATACGCTGCGTGGAATAATGTACAGGGCACTTGAGGCAGAACAGAGGCAGGAAGAGGAGGACTTCCTTGCCTCTCAAGGCCCCCTTTACCCAGACAGTGTTCATTCTGTCCCACCCATCGCACAGGAAGAAGAGGAGGAGGAGGAGGAGGATTGTGTCAGCATGGAGGTGGAGCCTGGCACTCAGCATCATCAGCAGCAGTCTTTTTAGGGATGATTTACAGTTCCAAGAAACCAGTGGACTTGTACGTGGCTGGGAGGAGGTGGCTGCGGATCATGTCGTCCTTAGTGACCCAGAGGACTCCGGACCGAATGCCTCAGCTAACCTACACTGCATGGCCTCCCTGATCCTGCAAAGTCTGCGGAAGGATCCTCGTATTCTTCGGATCAAGGAGAGGGACCATTACTGGCTGGCCACTCTCCTTGATCCACGGTACAAGGGTAAGGTTGCGGACCTTATCTTACCGTCGCAGAGGGAGCAGAGGATGAGACAACTCCGGGAGGCCTTGCAGAAAGGTCTGTGCAACGCGTTCCCAGAGACTGGGAGGTTACAAACTCCTGGTCCTGGACAACGAGTTGCTGAGGCTTCGGTCAGTCAAAGAAGCAGCGGTGGGGAAGGTGGCCGTCTGACCGATGCGTTCAGACTATTCTTTAGTCCGCAGCCCCAAGGTATGATCGGTTCCAGCAACCATCGCCAGCGTCTGATATACATGGTGCAGGAATACCTAGGGGCAAGGTCAGACTTGGACACCTTCCCCACCGAAAATCCTCTGGCTTACTGGGTCTTGAGGATGGATCACTGGCCAGAGCTTGCACAGTATGCAATTGAGCTACTGGCCTGTCCTGCATCCAGCATTCTTTCAGAATGCACATTCAGTGCTGCTGGAGGATTTGTCACGGATCACAGGGTGCGCCTGTCCACCGACTCTGTTGATCGACTGACCTTCATAAAGATGAACCAGTCTTGGATCACCACCAGCTACCAAACACCTGAAGCTGATATAACAGACTAATTTATTTAAAAAAATGTCACATCCCTTCAAGACTGATGCTGATGCTGAGAGACTGTCCTGTTATGTTGACTGACTATCCTCCTCCTCCTCAATGATCCGATTGATGATGATAGCTTGGAAGAACATTTTTGTTTCTGGGTGCCGCCACCAGTGGCTAAGGCACAATTTTTCAGCCCCTGTTTAACAGGGGCGTGTTATTACAATTTTTTATGCAATGCTTTGCAGCAGGGCTCATTCCTGCACTCCAACTAGAGTATCTGGGAGAGGTTGCAGTGTCGTGGCACCAGCACCAGTGGCTAAGGCCCAATTTTTCAGCCCCTGTTTAACAGGGGCGTGTAATTACAATTTTTGATGCAATACTTTGCAACAGGGCTCATTGCTGTGCTCCAAGTACAGTATATGTGAGGGGTTGCAGTGTTGTGGCACCAGTGCCTAAGGCCCAATTTTTATGCCCCTGTTTAACGGGGGCATGTAATTAAATTTTTTTATGCAATGCTTTGCAGCAGGGCTCATTCCTGCACTCCAACTAGAGTATCTGGGAGAGGTTGCAGTGTCATGGCACCAGCACCAGTGGCTAAGGCCCAATTTTTCAGCCCCTGTTTAACAGGGGCGTGTAATTACAATTTTTGATGCAATACTTTGCAACAGGGCTCATTGCTGTGCTCCAAGTACAGTATCTGTGAGGGGTTGCAGTGTTGTGGCACCAGTGCCTAAGGCCCAATTTTTATGCCCCTGTTTAACAGGGGCATGTAATTACAATTCTTGATCTAATAATTCACAGCAGGGCCCATTCCTGCGCCCACCAAGACTAACTGTGAGGCCTTACAGTGTTGTGTCAACACCACCACCACCACCACCACCAAAGGCCCAATTTTTCAGCCCCTGTTCAACAGGGGCATGCAATTACAATTCTTGATCTAATAATTCACAGCAGGGCCCATTCATGCGCCCACCAAGAGTAACTGTGAGGGCTCACAGTGTTGTGGCAACACCAACATGTAAGGGGCAAATTTCAGCTGAGTATATACGGCAGGCCCCTACTTTCAAACATCCAACTTACAAACGACTCCTCCTTGCAAACGGAAGGATACAACAGGAAGTGAGAGGAAATCTACCCCTAGGAAGGCAAATTCTCTCCTGTAAGAGTTAATATGGGAAAAAAAGTGTCTCCTCTCCACTGATGCTTTATCACCAATTCTTGTTTCAATAAAAACCCCAAGTTTTCAAAAAACATTTGTCATTAGGACGGAAAGTGAGGTGAACTGTTCTGAACAGGTGCACACTGCACAGACAGCAAAACAAATGTTACAGGGGTGATAACCCTTCCCTATGTTTTCCAAAAAGCTTAAAAATAGATTTTTTGCCTGGAGCTACACTTAAACAATGTACCTGTTCAAAATTACAAACAGATTCTACATAAGAACAAACCTACAGTCCCTGTCTTGTTTGCACCGCCTGTATACGGCTGTTCAGAGTATATAGGGCCTTTTTTATTTTGTGTGCGGGGTTCCCCTTATATCCATACAAGACCCAAAGGGGCTGGTAATGGGCTGGGGTGGGGGGGGGGGGGGGGTGTGTGTGATGGGGTAGCTATGCCATTTTTCTTAAAGATTTTCAACCATATTACCGGGACCAGACATTACATTAAAGCCGCAAGCAGTTTTAAATGGCTTTTTTTCCTTTAGAAATGTAATTTTGTGCAGGGACAGTTCTAAACACGGGAAACACGTGGCACTTCACAGGCATACTTTAGACACCCCCCAGGTACGATATTTAAAGGAATATTTGACTTTTTTTTTTTTCACTTTATGCATCATTAAAATGACTGCTCCAGAAAAACGGCCGTTTTTAAAACTTTTTTTTGCATTGATACATGTCCCCTGGTGCAGAACCCGGGTTCCCAAACCCTTTTTAGGACAATAACATGCATAATAGTCGTTATAATTAGCACTTTAGATTTCGAACGTTCGCATCCATTGTATTTAATAGGGTTCTAAAGTTTGTGCGAACTTTCGGTCCGTTCGCGGGTTCTGGTGCGAACCGAACCCGGGGTTGTTCGGCTCATCACTAGTCACCAACAAATGAAAGATGTTATTGTCCAAGAACAGAATGGGAGGTGTAAAAGTTTAGAACTATCCTGTTCGAGTTACATCAACCCCATTTCGCTGTCAGCAAAGGCTCGTAGGTGGTAATCCTTCAGTTTTCATGATTAAATGTGGGAATTGTTGTCAAATGTTGGGGTAGAGATGTTAAAACAGCATTATTTGGTGTTGAAGGCCCTTACAATATTCAGTGATAGTTGTTTTGATGTGGATGGCCCCTTTTTAGGCCCCTTGCAAACCAATTGTTCTCTTTGGCCAAAATGTGTACCTCAATGTCTTTGAATTATGTCCCTCTTCTTTAACTGCTTGCTGTCTGTACATTTACTGTGGTAGGGTAGCACGGGCCGGCTGGATGATGTACATGTTCTGTGTTAGGGGCGTGCATGCACACCCGCTGCTAACCCCTGTTGTCACTGGCTACAGCGGTATTGTGTCAGCAGGTCCCAGCCAATGATTTATGGCCAAGAACTGCTGATCGGCTGTAGCCAATCACAGTACAGAGCCTTGTGTGTTTACAAACCCACAGGGCTCTGTACACAGATCAGCGATCTGGCTGTTTCTTCTCCTTGCAAAGCAGGGAGAAAAAACTGCCAGATCATTTAGTAAAAGCAGCATATATTACATACTATACACTTGTTAGGCACACAGTAAACCCCTTGATTGCCCCTTTATGTTAACAGCTTCCCAGCCAGTGTCATTAATTCAGTGTACAATATTATATCTGATCACTGTATTAGTGTCACTATTGATGACAGTGTTTGTCAGTTAGTGTTCCTCCCAGTGAGGGTCTGTTAGCGCCAGATTTCCCACCACGCTATAACCGTCACACTATAAGGCACTGATCACCACCATTAATGTAAAATGTCATAGCCGCAGAAATTCCAGTATATGTACAATAGTTTGTAGACGCTATAACTTTCACGCAAACCAATTAATATACACTTATTGGGGTTTTGTTTTTTAACCAAAGACATGGATATGTTTTATAATAGAAAGAAGTAGATATAGTTTGTTTGTTTTTTTGTTTTGTTTTTTCGGCCAAAATTTTCTTTTTTTTGTTTCCGTTTATTTAATAAAAAATAAAAAACCCAGAGGTGATCAAATACCACCAAGAGAAAGCTCTATTTGCATAAAACAAATGATAAAATGTATTTTGAGTACAGTGTTGCAATGGCCACTTAACCACCTGTCCGGCCGTATAACTTACATATACGGCGGCAAGGTGACTCTTCTGCGCTGGATCACGTACCTAGTTAGTGATCCCACACTTCTGGGTAGAGGGCGTGCTGGGGACCTGCTCCCACCATTATTATACACAGCAGGAGCTGATCTGCGGGTATCATGGACTCGATTTCCGCCGGCAGCTGCCACTCGTTGGGCAGAGAGTTAGAATGGCGGTCTGCCTATGTAAACAAGCAGGAACATGGATCTATGCCTTCTCCTCGTAAAAGCACCTCTCCCACAGTACACTTAAACACTGGCTAGGCACAAAGGTAACCCTTTGATCGCCCCTGATGTTTAACCCCTCCCCAGCCAGTGTCATTAGTATAGGTGGCAGTACATATTTTTAGCACTTATCACTGTATTCGTATCACTGGTCCCCAAAAAAACTGTCAAAAGTGTCAGTTAGTGTCCAACTGTCCACCGCGAAATCGCAGTCCCGCTATAAGTCGCTGATCGCCACCATTTCTAGTAAAAATAAAAAATAAGAATAAATAAAAACATCCCATCGTTTTTAGACATTTTAACTTTTGTGCAAACCAATCAATATACGCTTATTGGGATTTTTTTTTAACAAAAATATGTAGCAGAATACATATCGGCCTAAATTTAGGAAGAAATTCATTAATTTTTTTACATTTTATTGGGTATGTTTTATAGCAGAAAGTAAAAAATACAGTAATACCTTGGATTATGAGCATAATTCGTTCCAGAAGCATGCTTGTAATCCAAAGCACTTAGTATATCAAAGCGAGTTTCCCCATAGGGAATAATGGAAACTCAGATAATCCGTTCCACAGCCACTGCTGGTCTATGCAGTACCACATGTGGCCAGAGTTGCGGGGGCGCCGGAGACACTCAGACCACCGTGTGGTCTCCGAGTGTTTCCGAGTGTTTCCAGCACCCCCGCACCTCTGGCCACATGCAGTACTGCATAGACCAGCAGTGGCTGTGTAGTGTCTCTGAGCATCTCCAAGTGGTCTCCTAGCATCTCCGAGTGTCTGAGCGTCACCGGCACCCCCGCACCTCTGGCCAAATGCGGTACTGCACACCTCAGCGGCTTGAATCCTGCTCATCTTGTGAGACAACGCTCGCAAAGCGAGTCAGGATTTTTTTTTTTTAAAACAGCTCATATTGTGAAACGCTCGTTAACCGCGTTACTCGCAACCTGAGTTTCCACTGTATTGTTTTTTTTTTTCAAAATTGTCTGTCTTTTTTTGTTTATAGCGTAAAAAATAAAAACCACAGAGGTGATTAAATACCACCAAAAGAAAGCTCTATTTGTGGGAAAAAAAGGTCATACATTTTATTTGGGCACAGAGTTGCATGGTCATGCAATTGTCAGTTAATTATACCCGTACCAGTGCCATATGGCAAAACATGGCCTGGTCAGGAAGGGGGGTAAATCTTTCATAGGTCAAGTGGTTAAAGCAGAGCTGTTTAGTGCAGAATTACAGAAAATGGTCTATTCATGAAGGGGGTAAAACTTTCCCAGGCTCAAATGGTTAAGGTGTATGAAAACTGCTGAACCTTGACCTGTTACCAAGGATAGGATTATGCACCTAGAATGGGGTGATTCCACAATTTTCAAATCTCCCACCCTTTTTCTTTGGCACTTGCCTCCACAGTGGATGGATTAAAGGGGTTGTACACCTTCATGTTTTTTCACCTTAATGCATCCTATGCTTTAAGGTGAAAAAACACCTTGCAGTGTCCGGCCCCCAGCCCCCCCCCCCCGGTTTACTTACCTGAGCCCCGAATTTTCGTGGGCGCGTCCCCGCGGTCCTTCTCTCCACAGAGTCCCGGCTTTGATTGGATAGATTGATAGCAGCGCAGCCATTGGCTCCCGCTGCTGTCAATTAAATCCAATGACGCGGGCGCCGGGGGGGTGGGCCCGAGTCATACACTCAGCGTCTATGGACGCCGAGTTTATGACTCAGGAACGCGCCCGCAAAGTAACCCCCTCGGGAGAGCGCTTCTCCTAGGGGGTTATCTAATGCGGGGAGGAGCCGCGAGAGCCACCGAGGGCCCCCAGAAGAGGAGGATCGGGCCACTCTGTGAAAAACGAGCTGCACAGTGGAGGTAAGTATAACATGTTTGTTATTTAAAAAAAAAAAACGAAGCTTTATGTAACGGCACCCCAAGTATGAAAGGGGCTAACGCCGTTAAGGATATTCCCACTCTGAACACACATCAGCTACCGACACTCCACAGTCAGGCGACCGCTTCCCATAGGAATAATCCTTTCAGACATACGAGACAACGCTCCGTGTGCTTTTCAGCTGGTCTCACCTTCTTTATTGACAACCTTCAAGTTTTATACACACAGAGAGGAGGTTCTTACATTCCTCATTTTCCTCTGACAATACACCTTTTATCAGACCGAATTTACATGAGCTAATTAACTACAGCTGATGACTCAGACACATGACCTTTAGGCTAGCCTTACTGTCTCTTAACTACAGTACCCATCATCAAAAGACTTCACGTGGGAGTGGCTTAAATGGGCGTGGCTCAAAGGGGTGTGGTTAGAGCCTGAGATGAATGAGGGATGGAGGGAGAAAGAAAGGGAGGAATAAAGGGAGAAAGAAAGAGAGAAAGAAAGAGGGAGGGAAGGAGAGAGAAGGAAGGATGGAGGGACAGCAGGCCCAGATCCTACACCACAATAGAAATATGTGTATTCCAGAGTTTAATAATCAGCAGATAAAGATACTCCAAACACTTGGTGTTAGCGCTTCAATCATCCCCGCACCATGGTTGTTATGGTGTCAGGATGATTGAAGTGCATTATTTATATAATTACATTGTAATATAGGGAAAGGGGAAAGGAGAAAGGAGAAACTTGGGACTTTAAATGAGGCGGTGACCGGGTAAGGTTGTAATATAGAATGAAACTATTCAACCATAATGCAGAATCAGTGTTAGCCCCGAGTGTGTCACCTGCCACGTTGCATGCTATCAGGTGCCCCCAGTGGAGTCGGTCCTTACATCAGGTGCTCCCAGTGGAGTCCATCCTTGCATCAGGCATCCTCAGCGGAGTCCCTCCTTACATCAAGCGTACCCAGCGGAGTCCCTCCTTACATCAGGCATTCCCAGCGGAGTCCCTCTTACATCAGGCATTCCCAGCAGAGTCCCTCCATACATCAGGCAATCCCAGTAGAGTCCCTCCTTACATCAGGCGTACCCAGCGGAGTCCCTCCTTACATCAGGCATTCCCAGCGGAGTCCCTCTTACATCAGGCATTCCCAGCAGAGTCCCTCCATACATCAGGCAATCCCAGTAGAGTCCCTCCTTACATCAGGCATACAAAGCGGAGTCCCTCCTTACATCAGGCATACCCAGCGGAGTCCCTCCTTACATCAGGCATCCCCAGCGGAGTCCCTCCTTACATCAGGCGTCCCCAGCGGAGTACCTCCATACATCAGGCATACCCAGCAGAGTCCCTCCTTACATCAGGCATACCCAGCGGAGTCCCTCCTTACATCAGGTGTCCCCCCATTGGAGCCCCCCTTAATCAGGTGTCCCCCCATTGGAGCCCCCCTTAGTCAGGTGTCCCCCCATTGGAACAAAAACAAATCTCCTGCGCTCCGGTGTTTCACTGCGTGCGGATAGTGTGGACCTTTCTTTTTTTGTATAAAAGGCACAAACTAGAATCTTGCAGCCCTCCTCAGAACAATGGGAGTTCATAAAACTGAAAAATAAGAAAAAAGAAAGGAGGGCGCACCAACCTAGTGCATTAACAGATAAAAACTTTATTAAAACTTATAAAAGACAAAAATGGTCCTACTCACAAACAAACTTTTCATATAGGCATTTCTGGCAATCACTCAGAGTCCCGTGACAGCTGCAACCAGGATACGGTGACCAGAGTGTCGGACGGTACCTGAAAGTAGCTGAATGGCTGAATGGCTGACGCGTTTCTGGGGCGCACCCCTTTCCTCAGAGCCTAAGCAGACCGTGATCCGTGGTCCCCCCCATTGGAGCTGTCCTTGCATCGGTATAGCGGTGTCTCCTGTCTCGGCCGCAATTACTGTTTCCCGTTCCCCAAAGGGGAACTAAGTACAGGCGGAGCCAGCCACGTGGCTGCAATAGAAATTAATCTGTGGCGCCGCCCACCCCCGCCCCTTTCCATAACAGACGGACCTGCAGCGGGTCGGGGCAGTAGCTTAATTTCTATTGCAGCCAAAACACAGATGGCTAGTACAATAGAAAATAAAGCTGCTGCGGCACCGCCCGCCCCCACCCCTTTCCATAACAGATGGACCTGCAGTGGGGCGGGGCGGGGGGATCGGTGGCGCCGCAGCAGCTTTATTTTCTATTGTACCAGCCATCCGTGTTTTGGTCTTCTTAAAATTGCGACCGGCGGAGACAGTCTCCGCCGGCCGTATACCTCTAGCGGCGGCGATGAAAAATCGTGAAAAAACGGATTTCCCAGAACAAAATAAATCCGGGAAAAGGGTGTAAATCCCGGAAATGTCCTGGGAAATCCAGGACAGTTGGCAACTATGCAATGATATGCAGCTGATGTTGAGTACATGTAGACAGGAAGTGGCTTCCAAAGGCTGGAGGAGTTCAGCAGATGACAAATTGTGAAAACATCACTTAAAAAAAGGCAGTTGTTAATGATATATTGTGCTTTAGCAAACTAGATATCCAGCTAGAATTTGCATCTACTTTGGCCTTTTTCAAATCCTTGTTTTTCTGTCCTGTTAAAATATGTATTACCAGCAGCAGAGTCTGGCAGGGTCCCTTGGATTCTTGGACTGAGCTCCTGGTGACTTGCTTTCTCTGCATTTTGTCCCACCTGCAGCGTCCCTGGAGTCCTCATTAAACATTATCACGCTCGGATTCCAGAACTGGGCACGCGTTCTGTCTGCTAGGCCAAGTGTGCTCACCCATCCGATCCGAGCCAAGGTTACTCAGCTATGAGAGCCCGACCAGCCTTCATTTTAAAGAGGAACTGTCGCACTTCAAAGATTTTATTCCTTGTCAACTTTTTATGCTTTCCAGTGTGCTCTGTTTGCCAGAAACAGAAAATATATTCTTACCTGATCAAAGCTTCTGGGGTAAATACAATGGTCATCTTTTCCCATCTGACCTGACATAGGGCCTGTGTTGACGGAAATCGATGGGCCAGTGCAGCATGCTTTGACATCAGTTGGAGATGCTGCTGAGATCATTCAGAATTCATTGCAGGTGCAGTTGACATGTAGTTGACCTGCTTCGACTACTTTTACCTTCCCATAGACTTTTATAAGGAGAGAAGCAGTTCTAATGCCGCGTACACGGAAAAAGCTTTTGGTCGGAAATTCCGACTGTGTGTAGGCTCCATCGGACATTTGCTGTCGGAATTTCCACCAAAAAAAGATTGAGAGCAGGTTTTCTATTTTTCCGATGGAAATTCCGATTGTCTGTATGCAATTCTGACGTGCAAAAAAACATGCATGCTCAGAATCAAGCAGAAGAGCCGAACTGCCTATTGAACTTCATTGATCTCGGCGTCTTGTACGTCACCGCGTTCTTGACCTTCGGAATTTCCGATAAGATTTGTGTGACCGCGTGTATGCGACACAAGTTTGAGCCAACATTCCGTCGGAAAAAAAACACGGTTTTCTTGCTGGAATTTTCGATCGTGTGTACGCGGCATTAAGCGAGCAACATCCCATCGAACATTGGCCCTTAATGTGACAAGGCTCAAGTCTTGTGAAGCACAGCTAGTCAGGAAGCACAGCATGCATTTATAATAAAGCCACTATGGCCGCCTCCATGTTTAAAATTAGCTATGAACAACTTCTAGGCTCCTTTTTTACACAGCGCCAGTGTTTACCGGCCACCACAAAAACAATCCATGGTGGGAATTTTTCAGAGGCTGGTGGGATGAAGTTTTCAGTTGTTAAGGAGACAAAGCTGCTGCCTCCAGATGTCTGTTTATTGTTTGTTACTTATTTTTAGCTGCCCTGTGGGATTTTGTATTGCGTGTGGTGTAACTCATGGTTGTACTGCAGTTTCATGCACTTCAATGGCCAAATTTGGCAGGCAGTGCCACCTGTCAAACTAGGCATGTTGAGTTAAAATTGCTGCTAGCATTGAGGTCGCGGTGATGCATACTCACCCAAGCAGCCGCCATGTCTTCTTGTAGGTGGGCAGTGGAAGGGCAGTAAAAATTTTGCACCCTCTACCATAGGTAGGTGCTAGAGTGAGGATTTTTGTGAGGTAGCTGCCAGAGCAGGTAAATTTAGGCAGGCCTATGCTTCAGGCTAGGCCTGTTTGGTTTGATCTGGGGGCAGGGAGTGGTTAGTGTAGCAGTGGGTGTGACCACCTGTGCTTCAGTTCTTGGTTGCCTCCCCTGCTTCCAGGGAGAATGTTCTGGAAGAGGGGCAGGGCTGAGGACTGGAATGACAGGGAGCTCATGCGAGGAGCTCTGACCAATCCCGAACTGGAATTGGCAGTGGGCAGGCCTCCTATATAAGCTTGGGTCCAGCCCACTGGAGGGGAGTTGTCGGCTGGGAGATGTGGAGAATGGAGTGGCTAGATAGCAGCAGGAGGCCATCCCCATCTGGGGGGGGGGTGCGCCTCAGCGGAGGAGCCCGGGAGAGCTGGGAGCAGTGTTTCCAACCGTCAGTCTTTTTACTGGCAGCCACTAAGAAATGGGCACTTTTCTTCTGCCAGTAAATGCCAGTCAAGCCTCGTACACTCGGGCGGGAATCCCGGAAAAAAAACGTTGGTTTTCCCGACGGGATTCCCGGCACGCTTGCCTTGCTCGCCGAGTGTACACACGGCCATTCAAAAGAACAGCCGTTCTTTTGAATGGCAAGAACGCAGTGACGTCATCGACTACGATGAGTCTGTGTTTGTCACATTCGAAGCCGTCGCCGCCATCTTGCTTCACCCTACACTACCCTTGTATGCTACCGCACATGCGTCAAAGTCTTTTCGAGCATGCGCGGGTTTACCTGGACAAGGTAAGCATACAGACGACCGGGTTTCTCGGCAGGAAAACTCTGCCGAGAATCCGGACGAGAAAAATAGAGTGCAGGTTCTCTATTTTTCTTGTCGAGATTCCCGGCAGTTTTCCTGCCAAGAAACCATACACATGAACAGTTTTCTCTGCAAAAAGCTCTCCCAGCAGTTTTCTTGCCGAGAAACCCGGTCGTGTGTACGAGGCTTAAGAGGAAAGGGTTGCCAGTAAAAAATATGGCTGTGACACTCGGCTCAGAACTGTGCATGCTTAGTTCTGGTCCGGAGGTGGCCGAGACCGTCCAAGTGCCTTCTACAGTGTGTTCAGTCAGTGCCGGCAGGGGACGGGACTGGTGGAGGTGGTGACTGAGAGTGTCATGTGATGTCATGGTGCAAGGGAGCCAAGTGGAGTGGCCGAAGCCTCGTGTGCGGATCTGAGGGACAGTAGAAAAGCAAGCCAGAAGCAGGACTGTCAATGCTGTTTGTAGTGGAGGGACCACCTGGTGTGGAGAGAAACTGTCACTGTGACTCCGGAGGGGACGTGTTGTGTTGGGGATCTTTGCTGCTGCACACTGCTCTCAGTGTCACTGTGAGAGTCAATTTCATGTTTGTGTGCTACCCGTTCTAATTTCTTGCCCTCCTTAGTCCTGTCCCTGAGCTACCTACTATATTGAAAAAAGAATAAGAAATATGTTTTTTGACTTAATATCTACCTTAACCACTTGCCGACCGCCGCATGCCGATGTACGTCGGCAGAATGGCACGGGCAGGCAGATTGGTGTACAGGTACGTTCCTTTAAATCGGCCGCCCAGCGGGCGCGCGCGTGCCCGCCGCGTGCCTCACGCTTCACGAGTGCGGTCATGGGTCCCGAGAAGTCGATGTTCCTGGGAGTCCCGCGATTGCGGTCGGCAAGAGCAGAACAGGGGAATGCCTTTGCAAACAAGGCATTCCCCTATTCTGCCTAGTGACACTATAACTGATGACCGTTCCCTGTGAACGGAAACGGTCATCAGAGTCGTGTCACGTGTAGCCACGCCCCCTCACAGTAAGAATCACTCACTAGGGCACACTTAACCCCTACAGCACCACCTAGTGGTTAACCCCTTCACTGCAAGTGTCATTTTTACAGTAATCAGTGCATTTGACAATGGTCCCAAAATAGTGTCAAAAGTGTCCGATGTGTCCGCCATAATGTCGCAGTCACGATAAAAAATCGATGATCGCCGCCATAACTAGTAAAAATTTTTTTAATTAAAATGCCATAAAACAGTAAATAAAAGACAGCAGGGACCATTCAGATCGCGCAGCGCGACTCGCGCATGCGCAGTAGGGAACCAGGAAGTGAAGCCGCAAAGCTTCACTTCCTGATTCCCTTACCGAAGATGGTGGCGGCAGCATCCGAGAGCCAATCGGTAGATCGGCTTTGGATGCCGACATCGTGGGCGCGCTGGACAGGTAAGTGTCCTTATTTTAAAAGTCAGCAGCTGCAGTATTTGTAGCTGTTGACTTTTGAAAAAAAAATAAAAAATTGGCGGATCTTCGCTTTAAAACTGTAATTTTGTAACTTTTGGAAATGGCAGTAAAAACATGGCTGTGCCAGTAAATTTGGGATGTAGCGTCAGTAAATTTCAGTCTGGTAGGTTGGCAACACTGGCTGGGAGGGAGTGTCATCTTTACACGGTCATGTAGGAGGTGTCCTGGAACAGAAGGGCTGGAGAAGCTATTGGAACGCATGTCCAGTTAAAGTTCTCCATCATGGACTCAGGGCAGGAGAAGGTCGGTGAGTGTGACACAGTGGATTTCTGGAAGAGGCATGCCAGGAGAGCTGGGTGCGAGGCCAGAGGAGAGACTGTGTGGTTCGTGTCAAATCGATGTGACCTGCGGGCGCAGGATTTGCTAGCTGGGATCAGTAGTCCACCAACTAATACAAGCTGCTAAACAACTAGGCTGTCGGGGAGGGGTACTGCAGACCCCTGGCCTAGGAACAAGTCAGCAAACACAGCCAGCATCTGGGATTATACAGAGTGATCTCTTTTGTAAAGTGAAGATGATGGGACAGGAAGACTAATAGTTTACAGTGGAAGATTTGTGCAGGAGGAGAGAAGTCCTGGGAGTAACAGTCTGCAGGAGTTGATTGCAGAGGAGGAGCAATAGTCTGCATTGGTTATACAGGGGAATAGACTGTAAATGTTAGAGTCCATCAGTTCTTCAAGGCGGCTCAACCTATTCTACCAAATTCTTTAAATATGATGGCAAAGCAATCTGTCCTATGGACATCCCATATTCCCTTTCCCCCCAACCAAGTTATATCCCCCAATAAACAAAAACAAAACAATGCAAATGACTGTTCATTGTCTCTGAGAGTGATAGATGGACCTCTGGCAGCAGGGTGATATGGTGGATTTTAGTAACTAGTATAAGGTGACCAGATTTTTAAAATGAAATCCGGGGACATATTTTTTTTTTTTTTACTAGTAATGGTGGCAATCAGCGACTCTCTCCCCGTTGCCGCCCTGGCTACTACTGGGTGGGGAGCGGAGAAAGATCACTCCGCCAGGGAAGGCAAGGAGATAAGCAGGCAGGCAGCTGGCCAGGACTTGAGCGAGCGGAGCTGAATGGGCATACACCCGAAACTGAAGAAATATTCCCTTCGCTCCGACCAGCACATGATCATCAGAAAGGGGCACAGATAATGTAAAAAAATAACCCCCCTAAGCTAGTAGGAGCGGCGGAGCGGGGGTGTGCAATTCAGATTTTTTTTATTTTTTATTCTGCACTGACTGTCTTTGAAATTGCCCCAGCCCCTGTTCAAATCCAATCCGGGGACAAAACTGGGGACAGACTTGGTCCGGGGACAGTGTCCTTAATCCGGGGACTGTCCCCTGAAACCAGGGATGTCTGGTCATCCTAAACTAGTAGCAACCATCCGCTACAAAAGCATGATCAAGCACTTGTTTTTACCGCCCACTGGCTGCCTGTGGGAAATAGGTCTTTGACTTATTTATCAAACTGCAATGGCACTTAAGGTGTGCTAAAAAAAAAAAAAAAAACACTTAAAGAGGCCTACTCTCTCACTGCTCCTCCCTTTTTTGCAGGCCATTCTGAAATATACCAAAGATACTGGCATTCAGGCTGCGTGGTGATGTCACTTCCTGATTCATGTGACGGTGCTCAGCCTTATCAGTTGGCTGCTAAGTCTTAATGCTTCACAGAGTAGCAGGCCACATGCTCCTCTATACTCGAAAGCATGGCGTAGTGTCGGTGGATGTGCGGAAAAAGGGGAGCTGAGGGAGCACAGGGATGGTGAGTATGGGGGGGGGCGTAGGGTGTCCACATGTCCCAGATTGCCCGACATTGACATGTCTGTCCTGGGTCCCGGGCACCTTCATTCTGGGACAATACAATGTCCCGGAATGAAATAGAGGACACAGTCACCTCCTACTAACTAATAACTAAATTTCTGGAACTGGTTGCTAGGGCCAGCGTTGCCTGGCATCTTGCAACCAGTGACAATTTACTCTAAGACAGTGAGACTAGGAGCGAGGCCTGCGCCTAGTGCAGCACTGCTGTCCCCACCCACCTCGGCACCTCCTCCTTCTCCGGCACCCAGCAGCAGGGACTGGTGTGATCTTTACTCTCCAGATAGTGACGCCACTCCTTTCCTTCTACGCACTTGGCTCATGCAGAGGGAGTGACAGCAGCACTGTATCTGGTGGCAGGCTATGGGTGGCAAGCGGAACTGCATCTGGTGGCAAGTGGCACATAAACCTGACAAATAACCTGCCGCCAAATTCCCTATCAACCCCAAGACTACATTCCCCCCCCCATCATCTTTTTTTGGGAAGGGTGAGAGAGGCGGGGTGTCCCTGAATAGCAGTTTGGAAATGTGTCACCCTAGGGGGGGGGGGCCCTCTGTATAGACACTGTCACTTTACCTAGCCCAGATTAGAGTGTCCCTTTTAATACATGCTAAAATGGTATACTACAATGCTGACTGAGTTGCTACTTTACAATGCTGTAAAATGAAACCATGCTTATCAATGTAGGTTTCAACAGCCTTGCTTCTTTGGCTCTGATTTATCAGGCTGCAATAGCACTTTAAAGAGCATTTAAGAAATCACTTCCATCTTTATCTTTGCTTTACCCAATAGATTAATACTTTTTTTTTTTTTAAATGTGTGTAACAATTTAAAATAAAACGTAAACCCAATCACTAAAATCTCAAAAGTCGTTTTCAATCTTTTTAAATCTACAAAATAATACCTGTTCATCCTGCCATGAAGGTCCTTATTCCTATTATGCAGTAACAATGCTTTGTCTCCCAAACGTACTTCTGCATTGCCATGCTGTCACATGCGCATCCGGTGGAAAATATAATTGGCCATGCCAACGTTCCTCACACAGGCACAGTCTGCTGTTGTCATCATTGGGAACACCCCTTCCTGAGAAGTGCCTTGCAGTCATTGCAGCCTGAAAGTGGCTTCAAAACGGTAAAAAAAAAAAAGGTGGAATGATATTTTTAAAAAGTGAAAAACACGTCAACAGTTTATAATACACTGTGCTTTAGCCAATGAAATGTCATCCATTTAGGTTTAACGTCTGCTTTAAAGTGTTACTAAACCCACAACAGTCTGTATATGCAGTAAAGCATGTGTAGCACTGACCTCCGAAAGAGCTGCTGATTAATTTTGGGTCATGCAAACTACCTCCATGGCTTCTGTTGTCAGGGTAAAGAGTTTTAAGAAAAGTCAATGTCCACACAGATGTAAAACCTCAACAGTGAAGCCTCGTACACACGACCGATTTTCTCGTCCAAAACCGGCAAGAAAAGTGCCGCGAGAGCTTTTTCCTCGAGAAAACCGTTCGTGTGTATGGTTTTACGACGAGAAAATTGCAGTGAATCTCGACGAGAAAATAGAGAACCTGCTCTCTATTTTCTCGTCAGGATTCCAGATTTCCTCGTCGTGTTTCTCGTCGGCCTGTTTTGTGACGAGAAAATGGTTCGTGTGTATGCTTTTACGACTCTACTTTGCTCAGAAGCAAGTATGAGACGGGAGCGCATCTTTTGGTAAAACAAGCCTTCGTAATAGAGATAGCACATTCATCACGCTCGAAATTATTGCATCGTTTAAATGTTGTGCATTGATATCTTCTTTAGAATGTTACATTAATCAAAACGAATGAACTTCTTTTGCTGCTGATATTCACACAGAGTTATGACTATCTTTTTTTATCCTTTTTCATGCTGCTCTTAAGAAGATTTAGGTGTATTATATCGTGCAAGATCTTCTGAATATTTTAAATTTTTACATTTTTCAAACTGATGTTAATTGTAATTTGGCAATGTTTTGATAGTGATCTCCCATTGAATATTTTAATATATATTTGTTAAATTTTACACCCTATTTTTTTTAAATAAGTTTGTTATTAATTTTTTGGGTTTGGTATCTGTCCCTTTTTTTGGCTGTCAAATGTCTCTGCTTACTCCAAAGCTAAATTGTAATTTTATTAAAAATACACATAGTCAAGTATGAACTTAAACAAAAATAACATTTATTCATGTTTCAAATAAAATAAAGAGAAGGCAGCGCTGGAGAACCTGCTGCCATTTGTGCATCCCAGGGACCCCACAGCACACAGCAACCCTGTGTGGACACTAAAATTGGGAGCTTGAGAAGACCAACATTTCTGAGCACAATCTGATGCTGGCCTCCCAGAGGTCAGGAACAGCAGCAGGTGAGATATATGTCCCAAGTGTGTGGTACTACAACAGGCTGCCTTCTGTCCGACCACAATGAAGCAAGGCCATCACTTCCTCGTCTTCCTGGCAACCTTCCCTGCAACCTTTCCTGAAGCCTTCCCTGCAGCCTTCCTTCTTCGTTTGGCTGGAGGCTGGGCCACTGGAGGGGTACTCCTGTCAGGAGGAGGAGGAGGTGGAGGAGAAGGGGGTGGGGCAGAAGAAGAAGGTGGAGGTGGAGGAGAAGGGGGTGGGGCAGAAGAACAAGGTGGAGGTGAAGAGGGTGGGCCAGAAGAAGAAGGTGGAGGTTGAGGAGAAGGGGGTGGGCCAGAAGAAAAAGGTGGAGGTGGAGGAGGAGGGGGTGGGGCAGAAGAAGAAGAAGAAGGTGGAGGTTGAGGAGAAGGGGGTGGGCCAGAAGAAAAAGGTGGAGGTGGAGGAGGAGGTTGAGGAGAAGGAGGTGGGGCAGAAGAAGAAGGTGGAGGTGGAGGAGGAGGTTGAGGTTGGGACAGTTGTGCCACCTCACAAATAGCGGTGTTGGGGGTAATTTTTTCCATCAACCCCTTGTTCAGCAGAGTGATGAGCAGGGGCTCGCATAGGAGGCGTTGCTCCATGCTCATCACCTTGAACTTTGCCTCCACTAGGCCGGCAATGGCCTCTTCAGGGGATGTGGGCTCCTTGAGGGTGGCATGGGCCTCTTTAATAAGGGCCATTGCTGCCTCACTGGTGGTCCTGTCCCTCCTGCTTCTTTTGGGAAGTCGGATGGGAGGCACCTGTGATCTGGTGCTTCTCCTTTGCCCTGCCACCTCCTGGCTGCCACTGGGCCCTGCCACCTCCTGGCTGCCACTGGGCCCTGCCACCTCCTGGCTGCCACTGGGCCCTGCCACCTCCTGCCTGCCACTGGGCCCTGCCTCCTCATGCCTGACAGTTTCCAGACCCTCCTCCTGGCTGATTTCATCCTGTGTATGAAAAAGGGACATAGTTTAATATGTTGGTTTAATCTTTGCATCCAAAATTCAGATCATGATTGAAGCAATTCGAATGTAAATCCAGAAATCATTTTGACCAATTTACAACTACATCAGATTGAATATTTAGCACCCAATTTAGGCCAGACTAATGTCCCGAGATCTTGATTTCACTTGTGGAACCCAAAACAGTTTATGTTTGTCATCTTGACATATTTGTCAAACATTAATTTTATCCCAATACATTTTCTATAAATACTATACCTGGCTCCAGATGGCCAAATCAGGTTCATCCAGGATGGCTGCCTCCTCTTGCTCCAGAGAAGGCTCAGGTTGGCTGCAGGGAAGTCTGGGGGGAAGAGTGGAGAGTGATGGCCTTGTCTCAATGTGGTCATCCAGAAAGGACATCCTGCTGTAGTACCACAAATTCGGGACATACACATCATCTGCTGCTGCTCCTGACCTCTGAGAAGCCAGGACCTTAGAGCGTTCATTCCTGTATGTGCCTCTCAAGCTCCCAATTTTAGTGTCCACCTGTTTTGCTGTGGCTGTGGGCACCTTGGTATGCACAAATGGGAGCAGGGTCTCCAGCGCTGCTTTTCTCACCCCTTTTTTTGTGGATGGGGTTTTTGGTCTCCCACAGAGCGGGCAGCTCCCTTACCCGGTCTATAAATTCCGCAAGGAATTCCTTGTCACTTATAAAGACATTCATTTTGGGTCTGCAAGTAAAATAAATAATATATAACTAATGTGAGGCACACAGTCTAACCTCCTTAAAATCTTAGTCACCATATATATCCTACAACAATCTCCAGACAGTATAGGCCAACAATTAGTCAAAGTCACAAAATCACATACCTTCGTTCGCACGTCCGTCGCTTGAACTCCTCTCTCCGCACAACGAATGTAGTATAGTCACATGTGTGTTTGCTATATATACACCACGCATGCGTCAAACTACGCACACGTCGCTCCGCACACGTCGCCCGCCCATGACGTTCTAACTAACATCTTTTCCCCGCCCCTTCTCTTTCGGCGCGCAGACAGATATGGCGGATTTACAGCAGGTGTCTGATAATTCCTCCAAAAACGAGGAGGAGACAAGCCCGGAGAACGAGGAAACGTCACGATCAAGGAGGAGATTCAAGGCATCTAATATGTCTTTTGCGGAGATGGCGGAGATGGTGGACATATTGCTCAAGTCTGATTATGACGCAAAGCATGGGCCGTATAGCAAAACTAATAGAAGGAAGGCCAAAATCCTGAGGAAAGTCGTGAAGAGTCTGAAGACGAATTTCGGGGTGAAACGCTCAAATGAGCAGCTCAGAAAGAGGTGGTCAGACCTCAAACTGAGGGAGCCAGAGCAGTTAAGGAGCATTAAGAGAATGCTAGCAAAAAGTAAGTAAAATGTACACTTTTCTGCTATTAAGGTTTTTCTCAAATTACATGTTGCTCCTTTTTGTTTATTTTCATATAGGACTCCCTTCCAAAATTTCCTAATTTCGAACTTGGTTTGGCACAGTAATCGTTCGTTACGTTACAGACACTTCGTTTGGCCACTATCCGCTGTTTTGGCTTATTTTACAGCCCCAAAAGAAAATAGACATCTGCCTGTTTTTTACAAATTGTTGTTCCTAAATTTTTGGCTAGATGATGTGTTTGTAAAGAGAATGAAATGCAAACTTTAATCAGTGTAAAGGAGAGGACACTCAGCAGCTGGTACCACATCTGTACTTTGGAGCACTATAGTGTGGGCCAACAGAACCGCCTTTTTTGGGTGTCCCACACAGGTGCATCAGTGAATTTTTGTGGTGCCTCCATGTCTAAAAATTTACATCCAAAAGGTGAATACTAAACCTATTTTTTGTTCCAAATAATGCATTCATCTTTAGAATCCGCACAAACACACACTTGTACCCCACTTCCAAACAATTTAGCCTGTTTTAATTTTTCTGAAAGAATTTCAGTGTGATAAATAGACCTTTTGTTTGATTCTCATAGGGGAGAGAAGACTGGGAGGAGAACACTCCAGGGAGCACAGGAACCCCACAGCTTCACAACAACCCCAAACTCCCAAAGACCCACAACCAAAGGATGTTGAGGAAGTTGAGGTGGAGGAAGGAGAAGTGCAGGAAGGAGAGGTGGATGACGTTGTGGAACTGGTCACCACAACAGGTCAGTATCTGTCACCACAGCTTCAGGTAAGAGATGTAGGCCTGCAGAGTTATAATACCTTTTTATTTTGTTTTTAGGGGATGTAAATGTTGTGGTGAAGGATAGTACACGTTTCTCTGCTGACAGTGCCCTCCGAATAATACAGCAAGTGATGGAATGTAGCACGGAACTGGACAGAATAAAACAAATAATTCATGTGATGGATCAAACATTTAAAGACATTCTAGATGTATTGGGGAGAATCGAATAAGTCAACCAAACCCCCATTTTTGTTTCAGGAATGACTGTTCTTTAACCTTTTAAACTCTTTTTGACAATCAAACCAGCCAAAAATTGAATATGCACACAGTGTGTCAACATGTGCCATCTGCCATCAGGGGATATCCATGTACGTCTTTTGGGGGTGCAACCCCTTCCTCGTATCTAAAGTAGGTGAACTGAGGAAGGGGTTGCACCCCCAAAACACGTCCATTGATCACCCCTGATGGCAGATAGCACATGTTGACAATAGGGATCAGGAGTCTAAAATCCCTATTGGAAATTACTTTAAAATGTGTGCATATTCAATTTTTGGCTGGGCAAGGGGTGGCAAGACCCCATATTATGACGGGAACATAGAGACATAGTTTGTGTAAGTGAATGTCTCAGATTGCTCAGAGATATCCAAAGTTGTACTTTTTGGAATGCAACTGTTGTTTTTGTATTTTCCTAAGAAAAGAATTGGCGGTTTGTGGCCAGGACAAAAAAAAAAAAAGTAAACATGTGTGTGAATGTGCACAGAGTAAAATGTTTGAACAGAAACAACGTGTAGCTTCTTTTTCTAATATGCTCTAACCTTATTTGTGTTTTTTTTTAAGGTTACATAGTGAAATGGTTGTTATTTACTAAAGGAAAATACACTTGGCACTACAAATGCACTAAGACAAACTAGGAGACAGGAAACAAACAAAAGTTAAAATTTGAAATCAGAATTTTATTTAGCTCATTCTCCATGAATCTTTAGGCATAGCCTGGCATAGAAATTGCCCCCCTACCCGTGAAATATTGCATATATTTCTCCCGAACCTCACGGGCATTTTGGGGGGGCAAGCCAGGACGGGCAGATTCAAGGCCCGGCAGGGGATTGGCAGATGAAAGTCCAGCCTCAGGCAATACTGTGGCCATATAAGAAGTGGATTTTCTGCTGAGAAAGTTGTGTAGCACACAGCAGCATAAAACTACATAGTTTATTTTGTAGTCCGCCAAGTGGATGGAAGTCATAAAAATGCGGAACCGGCTGGCCATTATGCCAAAGGCATTTTCAACGACTCTTCGGCCCCTGGCCAGCCGGTAATTGAACACCCTCTTCTCTGGGGTAAGGGTCCTCTGAGGAAATGGCCTCATAAGATGCGGTCCGAGCCCGAAGGCTTCATCAGCCAAAAAAACAAAGGGGAGTCCTTCAATATTCCCTGCATCCGGTGGCAATGCAAGGTCGTCACTCTGGAGACGGAGGGCAAACTCCGTCTGGATGAAGGATCCCCCATCGGACATCCGGCCATTCTTCCCTACATCAACATAGAGGAATTCATACCGTGCTGACACCACCGCCATCAGCACAATGCTATGAAACCCCTTGTAATTGAAGTAGTAGGACCCAGAACGGGGTGGCGGCACGATGCGGACGTGCTTCCCGTCTATGGCACCACCACAGTTGGGGAAGTCCCACCGCGTGGCAAACTCCGATGCCACAGTCTGCCATTCCTGTGGCGTGGAAGGAAGCTGGGGAGTCAAACAAGATGAAAAAAAAATAGAATTTTAAAATATTACATTACAAGGAGATTATAATAAAAAACATTAGAGGCCAACATCAATCAAATTCTCCGTTTATTAATCTGTTTTTAAGAAGTATAATGGAAGGCTCATGTTTCATATTCATCACCCCCTCTGATGGTCCATTAAAAAAATATTTTGGGGGGGGGGTAGATGTGTTTGGCCACAGGATAGCATTGCAGTGGCGGTGCGTCCAGAGTGGGCGCTGGAGCACTGCCACCTCTCTCCTGTGCCCGTCACTCCGAACAATACATCGGTTCATGCCTTGCATTAACCTATGTATTGTCAATGCCGCCCACTATTCTGGTGGATGGCCCCCTGTTAAGCGACCAACATATGAATAACTGCAGCATTTATGGGGTGAAAATTGCATATCAGAAACAGGGAGGCAAATAGGCTTGCACATTACAGCCTGAGGGATGAATAGGTGATGCAGGGGGGGGGGGACATTCCTTGGGTAAACACTGACAGGCTGCTCTGCCAATCATGTTCACCAAGTCTGTTTAATGGTAACATGATTGGCTGATGCAACATCAAGGGCAGGAGAAGACATCAAGGACAGAAGAAGGATGGCGCTGACCACAAGAAGGTAAGTGCAGGGCTGGGGGTAACAAAATGGCTGCATTGGAGGGAACAAAATGGCTGCATTGGAGGGAACAAAATGGCTGCATTGGAGGGAACAAAATGGCTGCATTGGAGGGAACAAAATGGCTGCATTGGAGGGGGCAACTGGGGGCGTTTAATAGGCACAGTCGCAAAAAAGGAGGAAGTTTATTTCCTAAATTGGGGTTGGACCCCCAAACATTTGGAGCAACAGACGCCCCTGCTGGAAAGCTTAGTGAAGGGAAATATGCATGGAGGAGAAAAAAGGGGCATTTAAAAACTTCCAGCATGCATGGGGACAAAGGGGACATTCTCAGCATATTACAATCATGGTAATTAGGGAAGGATGAAAGAAATAAAATACATTAGCATACATGTAATACATAAAATGTGATGTTAAAGGAGAAAACTTACCCTAATATAGTCCTCCTGCAGGACTTGTATAATGGCAGAACAGGTGTCTGGGATTATGAGGCCCAGAGCCTGGGGGGAGATGCCTGTCGTGAACTTCAAGTCCTGAAGACTTCTCCCTGTCGCCAGGTAACGTAACGTGGCGATGAGCCTCTGCTCAGCACTGATGGCTTCCCGCATAACGGTGTCCTTCCTGGTAATATAGGGGGACACCAAAGCCAACAGTTCCTGAAAAACGGGGTCAGACATCCGCAGAAAATTCCTGTAGTCCTCAGGATTATTCTCGACGATCTCCCGCAGCAGAGGCATATGGCAGAATTGGTCCCGCTGGAGCAACCAATTCTTGGTCCATGAACTCCTCCTCACACCGTTCATGGACTGGTCTTGGTCCAAAACAAGCAGACCAACACCAAGCGCATGCACAGCACGAACTCGACGACGAGAACGTCCAGGCGACATGGCTAGGAAACGGTCGTCTTATCAGAACGTACAGAACAGAACGCACTTTAGAACAGCAAGGCCTATGAATAACGAACTGAAAATCAGAAACGAACAGGCAAGAACGCACTGTAAAACAGATATGACCTGCCTAGACGCCCTGAAAGTCAAGATACGAACCCACAAGCACAAACTGAACCGCTGAAAACGAACTGAAAAGCACGAAGACTGAAAAGCGCGAATCGTCTCTTCCCAAACTTTTACTTCACATGCGGTAACACGAGATCAGCAAAAGCAGCCCAAGGGGTGGCGCCAAGGAAATCGATCTTCCCCTTTATACTGCCGTCGTACGTGCTGGACGTGACCACGGAGAACAACGACGAGATTTGGAATTGTCAGTGTGTACGCATGGAAAGCTTGACGAGAAACTCGTCAAGGTTAACAAGAATCTCGTCGAAAAAAACGACGAGATTGTTACGACGAGAAACTCGGTCGTGTGTACGAGGCTTAAGGCTTTATTTTCTTTTTCTGTAGAACTTGAGAGAAAGTGGGAAACGAGAGAAGTAGGGTAAGGTTCAGGCACGCGGTACAAAAGATGCAAACAGTCAGTATATTCGCCACTCAAGTCTGAGTGGGTATTGCTCACCCGGATAGTCCCCTCTCACGGTCCTAGCAGCCGGAATGATGCAATGATCAAACTTTAGACAGTTTCTGCCACAAACTGCTATAGATGAATGAAGGTCTCTGCCACAGACCTGATGAACTTTAGAATCCGTCCGGGAATCCTCTGCCGCAGGATTTCAAAAGTCCCGAACCTCCAGCCGAGCAATAATAGAGCCTTTAAGCCGGACCGGCATATTACAGGGCTTTAGTATAGTGGATCCCTCCTTGAATGGGTTGCCAGGCCTCTCCCGAGACATCAGCGCCTTGCCAGTCCCCTCCGGGGCAGGTCCTCCCCCGCCTCCCCTCCTCAAGAGCTTCCTTCCCATGGATGGACAGCTTGGGATACCCTCAGAAGTATTGACCCAAACCAGCAGAGCTAGGCCTAGCGAGCAGAGATGTAACCTCGGGCTGAAGGTGCCCGGGGCTAGAACACACACACGCACCCCGTGCCATGAGGGCCACGAGGCGCACCAGGAAGAACAAAGAACCCCACTTCAATGGTGTCTGCCCCTTATGTACCCCTCCCCAGCATGCACAGCGGGCTAACCACGCCCACTGCAGGCTGCCGAGAAGGGACACCCTATACGCTGTAATACACCTGTATTCCAACATGGGCCGGTGGTGGCAGTGCCACCTATGGGCGAACAGGGAAAATAACTGCCAGGCAGTATCACAACTAGAGCAGAAGCAAGAATTTAGAACAATCAGCGAGACTGAGCCCAACTACTGGCTCAGACTATCCCCTAAATTTAAACATAGCGTCCCAACAATTTGGGCCGGCGCTACACATGCTTGTTATACTCACTGTGGAGTAGGGGTTAATTCTCTGCATTGTATAAAAAGGGTGTTTGATCCTGTCTTCTATGACCCTCCACTTCTTTCACTGTCCCCAATCCATCTCCTGATAAGACAGAGCCTTTGGAGTTACTCTGCACATGCTCAGTTTGGTGTGTATTGCTAGAGACAGCTAGATGCCCAACCAGGACTTTACAAAAAATATTCAATTTGTTTTCAAAAAATACATTTGCAAAAATTATTCAAAGACTGAAAAAATGTTTAAAGCTCAACTCTGCGAATTACTTACTACCCTTGCATTGTTGCCCAACCCCCACCCTTTGAGCACTGCATGGGTTAAATGTTGGTTAACGCTAGGCCAGGGTCTCAACACCCTTTAAAGTACTGTATGCAAAATCCTGAAGCTCCACAGTCCAATATGGGAAAATAAAATTACGTACCAATGGAAAACCTGAGCCTGAGAAAATACACACAACCAACTTGATGGAATAAACTTCATGCCAGAAGCCCCCTTTACATCAGATATCCCCTCATCATGCAAGAGTCATACCTTAATTTTAGAGGCTCCCCATCACACCAGAGTCTCCCCCCCCCCTTTACATCAGAATCACTTCCTAAAGTCAGAGTTACCCTCTATACATCAGTGGCCCTATATACATGAGTCCTTCCATCACATCATAGTCCTCCAATCCCATCAAAGTCCACAGAGCCCCCAATCACACAGTCTCCTCACCATATAGCCCCTTCCCCCAATCACACAGTTCCCTCTTCACATTAGGAGGAGTAGGTCTGAAGGAGGTGGACGTCCGTCTTCTTCTGAATGCTGGGGGCAGCCTTGCATGCCTTCTGCCCTAGATCAGATTAATGCATTGACATGGTGCAGGCCACTGGCAAGCCAGCTGTCATCACCATAGCAATGAATGACGCCATGCATCCTGGCCTTAGAGTATCATTCGTTATTAGGGTGCTGGAAGCCAACCCACCCACACAATGGCAACTTATGATGCTGATCTAAGACAAACTGGGTCCCATGCTCGCCGCACCCCAGGGAAACCCAGATGGCACCCCACTGCTCTATAGGATGAGGCATAGGGTGTAATACCTGCCTTATTACTCGCTCTGGCAGGCTCCCTCCATCTGTGTGACCTGCCCCCTGAAGGCTCTTTTATAAGGCCATGGTGGCATGATGACATCATCTAGTACAATGCAGGCCTTGTATTATATGTAAGGACAACAAAGGAACAATCACAAACTGAAACGAGAGAGTGACAAAATGGGGAGAAAGGTTCGTATTACACTATGACTCTTCGGCTGTAAAAGAACTATAGGTCCCAGCATGCCTTGCCAGGCAGAGGCAGCATGGCTACCAGATACCATGACTTGTACTTTTATAATAGCAGGCAGGCTGTACTGCCAAAAAAATAAAACCCTTGATTACAACTTAAGCTGATTACCCAGAATGCAGTTGAGGTCAGGTCGCGTCACGCCACTTCCACAGACACATTTGCATTATAAGGAACATTAGCCGCAGATCAGGACCGCAGTCAGACAAGCGGGGACTCCGCCTAACGCAATAAACGCAGCCGTGAAACGATAAAACGAGACGATACGGTGGTTACAATGTCATTTCAATTTATCAGACCAAATTTAATAATCCCTCAGCTGCTCAGGAATCTGATGGCACGGGATGATAGTACCGGCACACAGACCAGAGACAGAAATACATTAGGACCTGGCTATTTACATGAAGAAATCCGAGCTTTCATTACATCGCCTCTCGATAAGAGTTTGTTTATTGGCAACACTAGAGCGTCTGCGAGTGGCGGCTGAGATAGAATATTGTGCATGTTTTGTTTTTTTAATTAATCTCATTAAAAGATGTATCAAGCTGTAATTTTTGTTACAAAACATTTATTTTAATTTTTTTGATAAAATAACTTTTTAATATACTGAATGATGTTTACTACATTAACCTCTTGCCCCCCCATGCAATTCATATATGTGTTGCCAAAGAGGGTTGGCTTTAATGCCCACCTGCTGGACATATGCGTCTATGGATGGCCAAAGATGGTCATTGCATGGTCTCAGCACAGTGAGCAAGCTGCCTTGCTCTCGAATTATGATTGGGACCTGGTGAGATGGGCTCCCAGTCATGTGACCTCTGTGACAGCCAATCACAGTAGCATACTTCCTGACGGTCTCTGATTTGGAGGGTCTGTCCCTATATTGGAGCCAATTCCCTCTGTCCCTCATTACTCCTTGAATGTCCCTCTTTCTGGTCTGAGGTAAAGACCTCCCCGAATAAAGCACAATATATGGGTTGTGACCAGGGCCAGATTAAGAACATCATGGGCCTGGTGCTGAGGATTTTGGCGGGCCTTTTATAAAAAATAAAAATGCAATTTTTTTTGTTATAACAAATTAAATTGAATAGAGAGTGGGAGGATGAGAGAGAGAAAGGGGATGAGAGAGGGGTGAGGGGTAAGGGAAAGAGGTTGAGAGAGAGAGGGGATGCGCATGAGCATGCGTGGGAGTGACAGCAATGCAGCCTGGCCAAGGCAAGTGAACGAAGACACAGAACCCGGAAGGAAGACCAGGTGAAGATGGAAGCACCCGGGACCTGCCGGAATGATCACAGCGCTGGAGGGCTCAGTCTGACAGGTAAGTGTACTCTAATGTGCTAATATGCTGTGCATACTAGTACATTATGGCATAACCTACCTCAGGGCCTCTAAAAAGTAGTAATGTTAGTGAAGTTTACTACCGCTTCAATATCACAGGATCCCAGGAGCCCCTCATGGGGCCCACTACTGACCCGGTAGTGCTATATGCTAAAATCCCCTATGTTCCTCTATACATCACAGTAGTAATCACAAAATTAAATGAGTACTAATAATGGGCAGAAAAAATATGAGGACTGAGAAGATTTCCTTTAGTTGAAGTGGCATAGGAAAGGAGTATGGATGATATAAATGTGGGAAGTATGTGCAGGTGAGGGAGAGGAATGTGGAGGGTATAACAGTCGGCACTATGTACAGGAGAGGAGTGTGGAGGGTATAACAGTAGGCACTAGGTACAGGAGAGGAGTGTGAAGAGTAAGACCAGTGGCGGCTGGTGCTCAAATTTTTGGGGGGGGCGCAAACAATGTAAAAAAAAAAAAACATCAATTGCCACCACTGTGCCCATTAAACGCAGCCACTGTGCCCATCAAACGCCACCAGTTTGCCCCTCAATTGATGCCAGTTTCCCCATCAAATGCAGCCAGTTTCCCCCCAAATGCAGCCAGTTTCCCCCCAAATGCAGCCAGTTTGTCCCCAAATGCAGCCAGTTTGTCCCCAAATGCAGTTAGTTTCCCCTCAAATGCAGTCAGTTTGTCCCCAAATGCAGCCAGTTTGTCTCCAAATGCAGCCAGTTTGTCCCCAAATGCAGCCAGTTTGTCCCCAAATGCAGCCCGTTTCCCCCCAAATGCAGCCAGTTTCCCCTCAAATGATGTCAGTTTGTCCCCCCGCCCGGCACTTACCTTTCTCGGGTCAGCGCCATCCTCCTCCACGCTCCCTCCGCTCCTTCTGAGTCCTCAATGTCTTTTCCCGTCCTCGATGTTGCTTCAGCCAATCAGGTGACCTGTAACCAGACCCGGTGCACCTGATTGGCTGAGAGGCGGGTCAGTGTTAGGGAAGCGATTCCCTAACACAGCATGGTTTAAACAGGGAACGCACAGCCGTACGCCCCCTGTTTAACCATTTGGAAGCCGATTAGAGCCCACGGTGGCTCTAATCAGGCACTTCCAAAACACACCCACTGCTGTTTTTCAGATGGCCGGCGCTCAACAGGGGGCCGGACACCTGAATAGAGGGGGCGGCAGCGGCGTCAATAGATATTTTCATGCAATGCATAAATATATCTATTGTTGAGTGACGGGTGCAGGAGAGAGGGGGCGGCGCTCCTGCGCCCACTGGGTAAGACAGTGGGCAGTATGTACAGGAGAGGAGTGTGAAGGGTATGACAGTGTGCAATATGTACAGGAGAGGAGTTTGGAGGTTATGACAGCGGGCACTATGTACAGGTGAGGAGGATGAAGGAATCTGGGAAGGAACAATTTAAAGGTTTGTGGAAGGATGTTTAGGGTTTAGTGGTTAAGCAGATCATACATGAATTGAAATGAAGCCAATTAAGCAGAGACCAGCCATAATCAATCTATGTATGGGCTAGCTGGTTGTACACAAGTCAATCTATTAATCGACTTGAGTACCAGCAGCCTGCCAGGTTTTTCCCAAAACAATCAGTACGGCCAGCTATAGTTAGTAAAACTGATCATTGTATTGTGTGGGTAGGGAAGGCTCCCCACTGGCAGAACACAATAACACTGCAGGAGTGATTCCCCCGTCCACAGGTCAGCAGGTGAGAGGGGGTGTGGGGACAGGCTGGGGAGAGAGGTCTGTCAGCAGGGGGGTGTGAGGTGATCATGGAGGGATATCAATCAGCGGGTGGAGGGAGTAACTGGGAGTGATATCTTTGGAGTCAGGTCTCTCATCTGCAGGTTGGGAAATAGTCACCTGTGATAGAAGTTGAGGGGAGAGGCCAACATGGGAAGTGGCTGGGGAGTGACTTGGTTGCTGGTGATTGTAAAATGGATGATGTGTTTCAAGTTTCTTTCGCATTTGCGGTAATGCTTACTGCCCTCTAAAAAGTGATTTATGGTGGATTGCTTTTCAACGAGTGGTATAACAGCAGCTGAAATGCATTCATGAGGTGCTACTGCCGCCTCCTTGTTTTTTTTTTTTACATTGCTGAATGGTAGTTTTACATTGTTGGACTATGCTGCTACTGCAAGTGAGTTTGGCTTGCAGTTGCAGAGTGGCCCCATTGAAATCAATAGGCGAGTTTGACAGGCGGTGCTGCCTGACAAACTCTGCAGGCTCCAAGCTGTCCCTTGAGCTCAGTGCCTCTGACAAGAAGTGAGGAGAGGCACTGTGAGCTCATCCTCTCAGTCTGCTACAGAGTGTTCCAGCTTGTACAGTGTATTTAAACTGACCGCTCTGTATGTAGCTTCTGACAGTCTGTGCAAGGATCCCCGCTTCTCCGGAACTATAGGTCGTATGAGCCCCAGTGGTGGAATAGGCCTTCAGCTACATACCCCCCAAATCTGGCATTTCGGTGACCCCTGGTCGCCGAGCAACTCAATTTTTTTTTTTGGGCAAATGAGCCTATCTTAAGGTAAGGGGCCTGGAGCTGCAGCTCCAATAGCCCCTGTGTTAATCCGGCCCTGGTTGTGACAGTGCGAGGCCCTGCCATTGTGAAAATCGAAGTAGAAGTGACACAGGGTGCAGAGTACATGACACTGAAATATTGATATAGAGCGGAGAAAACTTTTGGTTTTCTACAAGTTTTGGTTTTCCCAGGTTGGTTTCTGGAGCTTGGAGACTTCTAAGAGTTTTGGGAGGTAATAAATCTCCTACCTAGTGTCCAGGTCTTGCAGAAGACAAGCAGACTAAGTGTGCAGGTGTGCACATCTGTTATAATGACAGGCTTGGACATAGACAGGAGATTCCTTTCCAGTAAAAGTCGAGACAGCTAAAGGAGTCTGGAGGACTGAGAGAGCTAGGACGACCAAGTGAGTTCAGAGGATATCTAGAGATCTCAGGGGACTGAGAGAGCCAGGAGAGCTGAGAGATCCAAGAGAGCCAGGGGAGCTGAGAGAGCCCATGGAGAACTGAGATAGCCCAGACAGCTGGGAGAGTCAGGAGAGCTGAGATAGCCCAGAGAGCCAGGAGAGCGGAGATAGCCAGGGGAATTGAGAGAGCCCGAACAGCTGAGAAACCCCAGAGAGCCCTAAGAACTGAGAGAGCCTGGACAGATGAGAGAGCCCAGAGAACTGAGATAGCCAGAAGAACTGAAAGAGCCTGGACAGCTGAGAGAGCCCAGAGAACTGAGATTGCCCAGAGAGCCAAGAGAGCGGAGATAGCCAGGGGAATTGAGAGAGCCCGGACACCTGAGAGACCCCAGAGAGCCCTAAGAACTGAGAGAGCCTGGACAGCTGAGAGAGCCCAGAGAACTGAGATAGCCAGAAGAACTGAAAGAGCCTGGACAGCTAAGAGAGCCCAGAGAGCCCAGAGAACTGAGATAGCCAGAAGAACTGAGAGAGCCTGGACAGCTGAGAGACCCCAGAGAGCCTGGACATCTGAGAGAGCCCAGAGAGCCAGGAGAACTGAGATAGCCAGAAGAACTGAGAGAGCCCAGAGAGCCAGGAGAGGGCACAAGAACACAGATGTACTGTGTAAAATGGAGGGACCAGTGAAAACCCAAAGGCCAAGGTTTGGGACCTAAGCAGCGGCGCTGATGAAGAGAGAGCTAGTTGGCTCTGTATTATTTTTATTGTGCCGTTTTTGATTGTGAAAACCCCTGCATGGGCAACCGCTTTTGAACTTTGATTTCATTCAATAAAAGTGGGCGGAAAAGCCCTTCGCTCTGGCATGGACTTCCAAAAAAAAAAAATGCTTCTGCCACTGAGCTAACAACCCTCCAAATATTGCAGGATGTATTTATAGGAAAAATCTGCATAGATATTTATCCGGTAAAACTGCATGCACATCCATTCTGTGTAAATGGGGACAAAATGTTACTAAATGTGCGAATGTTACTAAGCTATTCTTTCTCCGTGTGGAATGTTGTTCATTTAGCATACAGCCAATCAGGAAAATGTGACATTATGGCCACTAGATGGAGCTGACAATCATAGTAATTTATATGGTCATCAGCTCCACCTAGTGGCCATATTGAGGTATTTTCCTGACTCGCTCCAATTTGTAAAAAATAATAATATTCAACCTGGAGAGAAATTTGTTTAACAACATTTGAAATTGCCTCTATTCACACAGAACAAATGCAGTTTTGCCAGATGAATAACTCCATGAATTTTATAAGCATCCCCTATGTAACAAAAAAGTTTTAGACTGTCATAAACCTCTTATACATCCCCTTAATAATGGATATTGTTTATTATGTTTATTATGGGTAATTTATTAACCCAGTTCTTTTTTTGCATATTCTTTTTCCATGTCTCTGGGAGTGTGGCAGGGGGTGTGACCCTTGCCTACTTCCTTTATGTTATAGGTGTCCCCCTTTCCCATCTAAGAAAGTTTGGAGGTATGCAGTAGTTGCACGATTGGAAAGTCCATGCTGCCACCTTGGCTCAAAGACCTAAAGGAATCCCAGGTCTGGGCAGGAAGGATTAAAGCCCAACTGCAAGATTTAAATACTCTTTAACTCTAGGAGGTAGAGAAAAAGACTATTACTTGTATTCCTCATTCTGATGCTCTCCTCTTCTTTCCTTCACTCCAAGCTGGGGGTTATCACCTACACTGCACTAGAGCTGCACAATTAATCGTTAAAAAATCGTGATCTCGATTCAACCCCTGACGATTTCCAATGCAGAGTTTGCCGATTCTTTCATATAACAAGTGGAGAGACTTCTCAGCTGTCAAAAGAAAATATCCAGTCAGTCTGCCAAGTTTTTAACAGGAAACATTGTAACTAATGCTTCCTTCTTAGATCAAAGGGATAAACTTCTGTGTGTGTAAAGAAAATATCCAGTCAGTCTGCCAAGTTTTTAACAGGAAACATTGTAACTCAGGCCTCGTACACACGACCGATTTTCTCGGCAAGAACCAGCAAGAAACTTGCTGGCAGAGAGGTCTTGCCGAGTAAATCGGTCGTGTGTACGCTGCTATCGGGTTTCTCGTCGAGAAAACTGACAAGAAACCTCAACGAGAAAATAGAGAACCTGCTCTCTATTTTCTCGTCGAGATTCTCCTCGGCATGTTTCTCGACGAGAAAAGTGAGTGTGTTTCTCCTCGGCATGTTTCTCGACTAGAAAATTACGTGGAACCCCCAAACATTATATATATTTTAGCAGAGACCCTAGGGAAAAAAATGGAAATTGCTGCAATATTTTATGTCACACTGTATTTGCCCAGTGGTCTTTCAAATGCAATTTTTTGGGAAAAAATACACTTCAATGAATAATAATAAAAAAAAACAGTATCTTTAGCCCATTTTTTTTTTTGTTTTAATGTGAAAGATGATGTTACGCCGCGAGAATTGTGAGAGAATTGTGATCTATCTTCAAAGCAAAAAAAATTGTGATTCTCATTTTAGCCAGAATCGTGCAGCTCTACACTGCACTAAAGATGTTCAGTGACTGTCTGTCATACCGATCCTCCATCTTCAGTTCTTTGAGTCCATAAGAAAAACCCACAACAAGAACGAAGGCAGCAAAGTGAAAAGTCTCGACCTGCCTTCCCTGTTCTGGGTCAGAAATGTTGAAGACAAAGGATCAGCATGACAGTAGGCAGTTTGTCAAATCAGCAAGCATTCCTCAGTATGAGCTCATCCGCAGTGCGCGTTGTGCTCTAACAAAGCCTTACTCTGCTGCTTTTATTACAATGCCACCATTAGATATCTGGTGATGAGAAGTTGTATCTCAGATCCCATTGAACGGAGAACTTTCACATGCATTGTCCTTTTATTGCTAAAGGCAGATTCCATTATATGCTCACAGCAGGGAGCTTTCTGTATTTAGGGATGGAAGGGGGGGGTTGGGTCAAGCAGGGGGTACCATCTGTAACAAGCATATCGATCTTTTTTTTTTTGAGAAATGACAGCTCGGCAGAGAAATGCTGCTGACTGCGGTATAATAGCAAGGCTTCCAACATTTAAAAAAAATACCCAGAGATACTTTTCAATCCAGCTGGAATTCCGAGGGATTGGATGTTTTCCCCAAACAATCTAGACTAGATTTTCTGAACCTTTTAAATCAAGATAAACCCTTGAAATAATTATTTGGTCTGAGGAAACTCCTGCTAAAAGTCATTGGGGGTCAGTGAGAAAATGCCTGGACCTTGGTAGTGAGGAAAAGATTTGGAAGGATGTCCATTTATATTGGTGATCAGACTGCCACACTTGCAGACAGCTAAAAAGGTTCATTGGCATCATGTTGCTGGCTCTGCCAAATACCATTGGACCTGGAGCTATCCAGGCACCATCAGATGGGAGGTCAGTCAGCACTAGAACCACTAGACACCCAATTGAGGGGTTATTTAGGGTTGGTTGGAAAAATGCCTTGACCTTGGTGGTCAGGGACGAATGCCTCCTTATAGTGGTGGTCAAAGCTAAAGCTAAAAAGAACATTGGTGTCATACTGCTAGCTCTGCCAAGTGATATTGGACCTGGAGCTATCCATGAACAATCAAATGGGAGGTTAAACCGCAACAATTCAAAGAACGCCTAGAGACCACTTGAAGGGTCATTTGGAGTCAGTGGGAGAAATGCCTTGACCTCTGTGGTTAAGAAAGTATGCCCCTCTTGTAATCATGATCAGAAAGCCACACTTCAAGACAGCTGAAAAGATTATTGATGCCGTAATGCTGGCTCTGCTAAGTGGCATTGGACCCAGAGCTATCCAGGCACCATCAGATGGGAGGTCAATCAGCAGCAACTCAAGGAACCACTAGAAAGCCCTTAAGGGGTCATTGGGGGTCAGTTCGAAAAATGTCATGACCTTGGTGGTCAAGGAAGAATGCCCCCTTATAGTGATGTTCAGAATACTACTCTTCCAGATGTCTAAAAATATCAATTCTGTCATGCTGTTGGCTCTGCCAAGTGGTAATAGACCCGGAGCTATCCAGGCACCATCAGAGGGGAGGTCAATCAATGACCGTGTCAGTTTTTTTGTATTGCTGTGCCCCTGTTGGGGAAATTCACTCTCTCTGTTTACCCTGTTTACTGTTATCATTGAAAGTGAAAGTAACAGAAAATCCCACATTTTTGGTTGACACCAGAACAGGAATAATGGAAAATCTTCCAATGGGAACACTAGTTCTGGTGACCCTGGTGACACACCAAGAGATTTCCTCATGTTGGAGGAATTTCTTACTTCCTGTTTTGGCTACAGGACAGGAAGTAAAGGGAAATATCTGCAATTGGACACATTGCAAAAAAAAAACAGAAAGGGGATTATAACCCTCCCTTACTCTATTCAAAATGAAAAAAAAAAGAAGTTTAAGACTTTCCAAAACTTTTGTTTTGAAGCACAAATAGTTTATTTAGCTGATTGAAAATGTAAGTTCAGTTGGATGTTTTGTACTCTAGAAAGAGCGCCATGAGCAGTGTTAGCGCTGTGTTCAGTTGCTGGGACACAAACGGCCTCCCCGCTGTAAATCACGACTTAGTAATATCACTCAGACTAAATTGTCCCTTTAGGGAGTCCAACGTAAATCAGAGGTGACGGCAATACAAAGAAATTTTGATGCCGAGAAATCTTCGTCTTTCACAAAATGCCGTTGATTTTTTCCCCTGCAGCCTGTAAAGTAAAATTAACAGGAGGCCAGAGACGCATTCCTCTTCTCTCTTTGGTCGTAGGTTTGCTACAGTTTTTGCCTTCATTGCAAAAGATGGCACATAATTATCTTGATTGGTGGCCAAAGAGCTTCTAATTGGTTCCAAGGGGGATTCGGAATAGCAATGAGATGCAAAGTGACAAACCCCACGATCGACATAGGCAACAGGCATAGGGAAGGAGGTTGCATTCCTGATCACCATGATTTGCCATTCCTTCCACCACCCGAGGACCGCAAGATGCTTTGGGGGTAATAGAGGTTTTATAAGAGTGAGAAAACACTGTAAATATTGACTCTAAAGCCCAATTAAACTTTCAGTTTAAATCAGCTTATTACATTCCAGGTGCACCAAAATAATGTCATTGCTTCTTTAGAAAACAGCCAGAGACTAAAATACTGCCCCACGCTAGCAAGTGACAGAGAGGGATCTTTGCTCTCTATGGGGGCAGTGGTCTCTCTGCAGAGGTGGTTCACCTGAGTCAGAGAAAGAGTTTGCCAATCGGCTTGAGTTTCAATCAAATGACAGAAGCTGAAGTATAAACACAACTACCAAGGGTCTGTTTAACAAACCAAGGTGCGTACAATGTATCAGAATAAGATAAAATATCCCCAAACCATACTGTAGGATAGGAGGTTATTGCTTATTTGTACAGTTATTAAGACTAAACATTAACAAAGTAACAGCTATGACCATCATAAGGAAAAAACAGCATAATCACTGGTAGGAAGAGGAAAAATGTGGTTAATTCGTTAAAAGTGATACTAAACCCAGATCCTGTATTCACTATATCTGGTCTCCCACTGTACACAGAACATGGAAATGCAATTATTTTAGTAAATATAAAGTGATAAATATTTTTTTTTCATCAGCTGTACAGAATATAGCAGTTGCCAGGTGTGATAAGGATGAGGATAACAGGGTGTAGGGTGTTAGCAAGGTCGCAGTGGGGTGCCAGGTTTGATGAGGATGAGGATGACAGTGGGTGGGGTGTTAGCAAGGTATCAGTTGGGTGCCAGGTGTGAAAAAAATAATAATTTTGGGATGGACCCATGCTGTTTTTTTGGGGGGCGTGGGGGTTCCCCTTAAAATCTATGCAGACTGAACACCCTTTAAGATTCTCAGAGGACAAGTTGCATGCCTCAAGTCGGATCAGTTAAGATGATGATCCGACTTTGATGCGACTTACATTCAAATCAATGGGCTGAAATCGTGCCCAAGACAGACCAAAGTAGTGCAGGAACCTTTTTCAAAGTCGGACTGACTTGTGTCGGACCAGTTAGGATGGTTGTCATAGGGAACCATTGTTTTGTACACTTCATGCAACATGTGCTCCCAAAGTCGAAGCGTATGTCGTGTAACCAGTGATTAGCACACAGTTTTTGAGAGCCGATCACAGCCGATCACAGTTTATAGGATATATCCAAAGGGACAAGCAGGAACATTTTTCTCATACATTAACAGAACGAACGATTTTTGTGTAATTAGTATGGTATTTGTAGGAAAACAATTGTGTGACCAAGACCACCCATGCTTGGAAATGAAAGAATACATTACGTTGCAATACAATACAATACATTACATCAGGGCTCAAAATTTCAAATCCTGAGCTACTAGCCAGACCTCAAGGGTTACTCGCCACCAGTTGCCGGGCCCAACCCCTACCATGCCCTTAATCCCACCCCTGAACACGCGCTCAAATTATCTCATGAAATGACACTTAAATTGTTTATGCAGAATTAAGTTATAAAAATAAATATTAACAACAACTTTATCCATGTCCAAAACTGCAGCCTGCCCGTGTCCGCCAATGCAGTCTGTCCGTGTCCACCAATACAGCCTGTGTCCGCCAGTGCAGCCTGTGACCGCCAATGCAGCCTTGTGTCCCCAAATGCAGCCTTGTGTCCCCAAATGCAGCCTTGTGTAGCCTTGTGTCCCCAAATGCAGCCTTGTGTAGCCTTGTGTCCCCAAATGCAGCCTTGTGTAGCCTCGTGTCCCCAAATGCAGCCTTGTGCCCCAAATGCAGCCTTGTGTAGCCTCGTGTCCCCAAATGCAGCCTTGTATCCCCAAATGCAGCCTTGTGTAGCCTTGTGTCCCCAAATGCAGCCTTGTGTCCCCAAGTGTCCCCAAATGCAGCCTTGTGTCCCCAAATGCAGCAATGTGTCCTCAAATGCAGCCTTGTGTCCCCAAATGCAGCCTTGTGTCCCCAAATGCAGCCATGTGTAGGTCTCCAGTGTCCTACCTGTGTAGGGAAAGATAGAGCCCCCCCCCCGCCACCGTTGTCTTGTTGATCAGCGCGCGGGGAACATAAATGCTTTCATTTCAATAGCTGTGTTCCCCGCCGCGCGCGCGGTCATATATAGCCACTCCCCCTTGTCCTGGGGCGGGTGATCTGTCTATCAATGTTCCCGGACAAGGGGGAGGGGCTATATATGAAGACGCGCGGCGGGGAACACAGCTATTGAAATGACAGCTGTTATGTTCCCCGCACGCTGATTATTGCGGCAGCGGCGGCGGCAGCAGCAGAAGCAGCAGCAGCTGCTCTCCTCTCCTCTCCTCTCTTGCCCCACCCGCACCCAGGCAGCCCACACTCACCCAGCCCTCAAAATCCACTCGCAAAATGCGAGCAGGTGAGTGGAATTTTTGAGGGCTGCATTACATAACCACCGAAGTTGTATTCTGTCACGCAAGAAATTTTGAAACTTTAGTAACCTTTTGGTTTTCGATATGAGATAAGCATGCAAAAAAAACATGGATGATCATTTGTCCGATATTCTTATTGAGTGTACAAGGCTTAGCTCGTTTCCTATCCAACCCAACCCAACAAAATGGATTTCCGCCTTAACAGTACATATACAAGCGATGTCTTGATATACAGGTAGCGTCATGTCACAACTAAGTATAAAAGAGAAGAGAGGCGCCTCTAAGTGTAGCAATATCGTTACTTGCTACAGTTAGAGGCGCCTCTCTATCGTTACATATAATGAAGGTACAACATTTTGCAACATATTGCTACACTTAGAGGCGCATCTCTTTTCTTTTATACTCTGTAGCTCCTGCTAGATTTTACTTCTAATCCTCCCCTTGTAAAGGCTTCCATTTGTGGATGGACATTTAATGGTTACACAACCTATCACATTGCTATAATCTTTTTATATGGACTATAAACTGAAGGACCTATGAACAAATGGTTGTGGAACGAATCATTTGAGTTTCCATTATTTCTTTTGGGGAAATTTGCTTTGATATACAAGTGCTTTGGATTACAAGCATGTTTCTGGAAAGAATTATGCTTGCAATCCAAGGTTTTGCTGTATTTGGATTGGGGAGAATGAGCCACCTTCAAGCAGAAAGTGTACCTGGAAGCTGTTAAACAAATGGCTCTGCAAGAGATGAATGCTAGATCTAAGGCCAAAGTGCTGAACAAGAGGTTTTAGAAGCCAAAAAGTTTAAGAAAATTTTACTTCCACATTCCTTACTCTCATGCCAAGCGATGAGGAACTAGCATTTTATGAAGAAATTCTGCAATGGCAGCAAAACAGAAAAACAGAAAATTGTATCAATTCCTTACCATAATTTTCCTTTCCTGGCGCCAGTCAATGTCAGCATACATGTGGCAGCATACATATAGCAGCATACATGTGCTAGTGTGCTGCCATGTTGGTGCCAGGAAAATGGAATGTATCAAATCCTAACCGTAATTTTTCTTTCCTGGTGCCAATCCATGGCAGCATCTACCACATGCATGTTGGCATCAGGAAAACAGAAAATTGTATCAAATCCTTACCGTAATTTTCCTTTCTTGTCGCCAATCCATGGCTGGCAACATACTACCACATATATGGTGCCATGTTGGCGCCAGGAAAACAGAAAATGATATCAAATCCTTACCGTACTTTTCCTTTACTGGCTGCAATCCATGGCAGCATACTACCACATGTATGGTGCCATGTTGGCGCCAGGAAAAAAGAAAATTTTATCAAATCCTTATCATAATTTTCGTTTTTTGGTGCCAATTCATGGCAGCATAGTACCACATGTATGCTGCCATGTTGGTGCCAGGAAAAGTAGTTATATCATGGTAAGTTCTCTGTACTCTCCCTGTCATTAACCTTGAGCGTTAAATGGGTTGGGAATTCAATGTAAAAATTATTGACTCAACACTTTACAGGTGGAACCATCTTAACAATAAAAACTAGTACAACACAAGGGGTTAACCAAGCGCACTCCAGATACAAGTATGTAAATAAACTAGTATAGGGACAAAGGAAAAGTGATATGGGGATTCGGGAATAATAGACGTTTGTAGTCCATAACATATAAGTCCATAAGTTTCTACAACATAGCTCATCCGCAGAGAAGGCTGCCAGCTGACAGATAGAAGAGATCTGAAATAGCACAAAAGGAAACACAAAGCAGCGCCTACTAAGCGTAGTAGTCAATGTAAATTTATTGGAAATAAAACCAGATGCAAGTATAACACTCACAAACGAATGAATTAGAAAAGCTTATCTGGATGGAAGTACAAATCATCCGCTCTTCCCAGGAAGGGGGTGCTGTATTTCCGGATGCTGGGGAGAGATGATGTCTCTAGGTGTCCTCTCGAGTGTCCTCAGCGTTGAGCGGAACCACACACTCACAGCAGCGGTGACGGGGGACAGCTTCCCTGGAACATAGCAGCAACAATCACTTCCGGGTCGTGGGGTCAGCGGGAGGGTGCGCGCATTCGAAGCATGCGTGCTTCTTCATCAGGCTAAAAACTAGACTTGTGCACAACGGAAAAATTAGTTTAGTTTCGGTTTGTTTCTTTTCAGTCCTGTTAATTCGTAATCGTTCGTAATTTTGCTAGACGGGATTTTTCGTGTTCGGACTAATTCGTATTTTCGCAATGCGACATTTTTAGTTGAATCGGAATGATTCATATTAATGTAAGCCTTATTTTTAGTTTATTTATAATTCGTACTTTCGGTAGAGTACATTGTTTTTCGTTGATTCTGGACACAACTCCTACTTTTGTAACTTTTTTGGGGTTTGTTGATTCGTAATTTTCCGTGTCGCTCTCACAACGAAGCTGCCTATTATGCCTAATGTGCTTCGAATGGATTTGTACTTTTCTAAATACATTGCGGTTATTTGTAACGATTCGAAATCTCGTATTTTACTTTCGTTTTTTACATGCGGCTATAGCCTCCGCCCCTGTACACCATTTTGAGAGGGAGTTCAGCAGGGTGAGGGAGAAGCAGAGAGCAGAGCAGAGTGTTATTGTGCTTCGAATGGATTCGTACATTCTGAACTTTTTTCATAACAAATTATGCCAAAGACATTCGGGCATTCGCTATTTGCGATATAATTTATTTCGGATTCGGTTTTATTCGTAATTGCTTTGTTCGGAAATTCGAATGCTTCCGAATGTCCGAAAGTTGCTAAATTCAGACAAATTTTGATTAGTTACGAAACGAATTGCACAAGCCTAATAAAAACCTGGCCTGATAAAGGCTCAGAATTAGCACCAGGAATTTAGGATGTGACATTCAGGATTGCCAAGCAGTGAAAGGACCAGTGCACTCAGCTTTGAGCACTTCCAGGTTCACGGCTGATAAATTCTGATCGGTGGTGGCCAGAAATGTAAACAAACTGAGTATGGTCAACACTCGATTTCTATGGAAGCAGGGCAGAGGTCTCCATAAAGAGGACTTGTCACCTGCAGCATGCTATCACAGGGTGATGGTGAGCCCCTTTATGATAGTAAAAAAGTAAAAAAAAATGATTTTTAAAAATAAAGGAACCCCTGCCCCAGTGCACATACTGTACATAAATATGTGTAACTCCAGGACAAATATACAAATATATACAACAGTTGTTTGTGTAAGACCCGGTTCACACAGGGTCGACTCGTCAGGCGACTCAGTCACCTGACAAGTCGCGTCCCGCTCTGTTCAATAGAACCGTTCTAATAGGAGCGACGCAAGTCGCTCCAACTTAGAAAAAGGTTCTTGTACGACTTTGGGGGCGACTCGGGGCGACTTGCATTGACTTCAATACAGAAGTAATTTTGCAAGTCGCCTCTGAAGTCGTCTTCAGATCGCCTTGCCGTGTCGCCCCCAAAGTCGTGCCGCCTGTGTGTGAACCGGCTCTTACACATATTGGATATCGGAATGAGAGGAGTCATTTCTAAGGCCATTATCAACAGTGAACTCCAAACTAAGTTTAAACTTAAGGGTTTTTAAAGCATTGCTCATTAAAAAAATTAAGTATTTATTCGCTATTGTGAACGCAGTTTTAAGGTTTTAAGGCTTGACATGTTTGGTATATATTTACTTGACAGGGTCTCATCTTTAAAATTTCACAAAATATGCCAAAAAACAAAAATGGTAGCACAAAGATCTTGCAGCATAAACATTTGCAACTACCATCTTTTTTTTTTTTTTTGTGCAGGTTTTCTGCTTTCAGAAAATAAATATTGTTTTGGAGTTGTTTTCAGGCCTATAATGCGTATTTAGTTTTGCCAGGTGGAAACGTAATGCTAAGGAGGTTAAAGACAGTCAGGCCAAAGACAAAAGCTCTGCAATACTTTTACATCTCCTTGCTTGGCTGTCATCCCTCCTTCCCTATTTAGCGAGTTGCTGACACAGAACGAGTATGCGGGTCATGTGTTCTGATTTCTCTGGTCTCATGCTGGGTGTGGGTCAGCGCCTCACTAAGTAGAGAAGTAAGCATGATGGCCAGCACAGGAGAAGATCTACAAGAAGCCAACAAAGGCATTGGCTTTCTTTCTTACCTGACAAGTTCCCGCTAAGTAAGCTGGAAACGAGGAACAACTTCATTACAAAGCAGGTCAGAGAAAGCTTGGGTTATACGGGCTGACTTGTTCAAGTCATTGAAATGAAGGGTAGAGCTGCTGGACATCTTAAAGTGGCTCTTGCAGTAAAAATGCAAAGTCCAGTCATTTATTCATGTCTGATGTGTGTGTGCTGGACCAATGGCTTGGCTCTGATGGATATATAATGGAGTGTGTCTTCCTTCAAAGGAGCTCACCCATATGTAGGCAGGTGAAGGCTGCAGTGCTTCCTCCAACCTGAGGGTGGCACCATGCCATCTCTTCAGGTTGGTAGGAGTCCAATGGGGAGGAAATGCCTCCTATCTTGGACCTCAGACGGCCATCTTGGGGAGGATGATGATCTGGTTGGATGCTAACGTCCTGTGAGATTTGGATGGCCATTTTGATGTAGCAAGGTACTTGGTCACGTTCTTACCTCACTTCCGGTCCCGCTGGCTTACCGCTGTAACAGGTGGAACGCACGCCAGGCTGCTGACGGACGGAGGGAACTCACACACTACCATGCCTTCCAGCCTCAGCCGGGCTAAGGCACAACGAAATGTAAGCAGCCAATTGGCCCTTCTTTTATATTGTTTTTACCTTTCAATAAACAGGATTACACTATTGGTTCCCATTCGTTTTGTTCACATATTCCTGATCTGAGCCATCCTTGGGGAGTCAGACTGATCCGGGACTACATCCTCCATATTAGCAAGTGTTATCTTGCACAAGCGTATTTGACCTCTTTTTAGTTAAGCGGGTCAACATCTTGTGGTAAACGGCCATCTATACATTGAGCACTCCGGGTGTTGTATTTAGGTGGTGAAGGTGTTACTTCAAGATTTTCTTTGGATCATCATTTCTGTTTTTTATTTTTTTATGGACTGGTCACAAAGTCACTAAGGAATCACCAATTGATTGTTCACTCAAACTATTGGATTTGTGTTGCTAATTTCACCTTTGGCACCAGATTACTTGATATATATTGTTAGATCAATTCATCATTATACCGCAAGGTTTTTTGTGTTGTTCACAGCAACTACCAATATTGTTTTTCACCTATTGCTTCACAGCATTGCATTTTTGATGTCCATTAATTTTGTTCACTGTTATCTATTTATCACTATGTGGCTGATGTAGCTCAAATTTAATCTAATTTTATTTATTATTTAGCCTCCAGCGCCCCCTTATACAATTTTTTTCTCACATTGCACTATTGGTATATCCACATAGTTTTAGGGGTGCAGCTCTTTATTATTATATTTTTTTATTTTATTTAATATAATTGTACAATTTATTTGGCGCGAGATACACAATTATTTTTATTTTTGATGTGGCACCCTATAAATATAGTGGGCCAAAGCCATTTGCCTGCAGAGAGGCAGCAAGTAGGGAGAGAGCTCCACTGGGTAGGGAAAGCACAAATGTAGTGGTAGTCCATGTGTAGGCTTCCTTTTTAGGGTGTCAGGCTGCACTGGTCCTGGATCGATGGTCTCTCTACTAGCCGTCATATACTGCTACAGCCTGACGGAACCAGTTTCAGTTAAGTTTCAGCGTGAACTTTTGAGCTACGTGCTCCCTAATGTCCACCCCGACGTGTACTTATTTATGTAGACCTCCACCACATGCCAAAATGCACCTGTGTGGAAAAAGGTTAATAAATGACCTTACCCCTTGCTTTCTCCTGGATCACAAGTGAGCATGAATTCACCATGCTTCCAGCGAGGTCCTTGGGAATGATGAATACCCCAAATCTCACAAGGACACCCTTCAGCACTGTGCTGGGAAATCTTCTCGCCACATTTGGGCTACACAACATTTCTGGGGATCTTGCCAGAAGGATGGTGACATCATACTGTGCAGTATGGAAATCAGGGAAAAGAGAGTATATTTAGTAACTGTTTCTCCCCCTCAGATTTTTTTCCTTTTTTATCTTGGGGGAGCCTAAATAAATAAACGGTTCTTGTGTTGTAGTACAAAGTCTGCTAAAGATGAATGAATGACTGAATGACTTGTATAGCGCTACAAATGCGAACTGAATCGCCTCAAGGCGCTTTTTGCAGCCAGTGTCTGTTTGGCTGGTGCGATCATTGACCCCGTAGGATCTCGATGCGCTTGGGACACACATTCGTACATGTACACATATATATCAAGATGAGTATTCTGGAGCTGAATTCTAGTATTTTCTGTCCTGTTCTGCTCAACCACGTCTTGCTAACCTCCATAACAGTTTTTCCTCAACCTTTAAACCACAGAGGAACCCTTGAAATCATTTTCGGGTCTCATTGAGAACCCCTGTCTAAAACCAGTTCATTGGGTGTCTGTAGGAAAAAATACCCCTTACATTAATGGCCAGTGGTGGTCAGAATGCCTCCTCTACAGAAGTTCATGAAGCTGGCTCTGCCCAGTGGCATTGCCCCTGAAAATGTGCAGGCATCATCAAATGATTGGTCAATCAGCCACAGCTATAGGAATCCCTAACAACCACTGGAGGAAACCTGTTGTGCTCCTATCAATTGCCATTCACACATTCATTCAAAACAAACACCTTCTAAAGCCCTTCTTAACTCATCTTAGCCCACAGTTACATGACCCTCCTTGGTACCTTCTCTGGGTGTGAGGACCTGAGATCAACTGCAGTCCTGGACCAGCCTTGTTGCCTCCCCTCATCGTGACATCATGAAACCACAGCTTAAAGTGGAGTTCCACCCTGAAAAAAAAATGTTCACCAAAAATCTACAAATAAAAAAAATAATAATAATAATTTTACTTACCAGAAATAGCGGTTGCTATGCGGAAGTCCCTAATCTGCCTCTTCATCCTCCGCGGTGGATCTTCTTCCTCGTCCTACACTCTGTGTCTTCTTGTGAATGGGGCGTGCTGCCTTCTGGGAACTGTGTTTATCCCAGAGAGCAGTCGGCCAATTCACAAAGCTCAGCGCTGCTCGCGCATGCGCAATAGGAAACGGGCAGTGAAGCCGCACAGCTTCACTGCCTGTTTCCCTTACTGAGGATGACGGCACTGGGAGCTGCCAGGATCGAGGGATTGGCCTCGGCGGGGGCTGACATCGCAGGCAAGTAGGACAGGTAAGTGTCCTTATTAAAAGTCAGCAGCTACAGTGTTTGTAGATGCTGACTTTTAAAAATAAAATAAAAATTGTGGGTGGAACCCCGCTTTAAATCTCCCGAAACCTTTGAGAGCAATAGGCAGATAATGAGATTTGTCTACTTCTACAACCAGCACTCAAAAAGGACCCTCCCACTCTACAGTTTGGAAGAAAGAGAACATGGAACCCAGCATGTCACATGACCATGGATTCAGGGTCACTTAGTTCAGTTTTTGAATTACTGGGGTAGTTATCTAGAGCAGGTTGTAAAGTGTAGTGGAGGGATGCTCCTGGCCAGAGTTCATTTTCAATAACAGAAAAATTATTCCCAGAGTGCTATGGGTTAGCTTAAGAGACAGCAGATTAGGCACATTTTGCTTTTGAGGTGTCCTCTGTCTGACTGAAACCTCAAGTGGAGAGATGCGTCGCTGCTCTGACTTAATCACTGGTGTTTACATTTCAGATTGAGCTACTGATCTCTGTAAACAAAATTTTATTTTTTTCCATACACAATCATTTATATTACCATGACGAGAAAAGAACATTTATTTTATTGTGCTGGCTATAATAAATACCGTATTTATCGGTGTATAACACGCACTTTTTTCCCCTTAAAATCAGGGGAAAATCGTGGGTGCGTGTTATACGCCGATACTCCGTCGAATTCCCCTGCTGAAACGAGCGAGAGGAGCGAGCGGAGCCGAAGCCGAAGTACACTCGGCTTTACTCGGCTCCTCTCGCAGTCCCGCCCATCTCTGACTGCGCCGCTGACATAGAGAAAGCCGAGTGTACTTCGGCTAGTCTCGGCTCCTCTCGCAGTCCTGCCCCTGACTGTGAGCAGAGCCGAGTCTAGCCGAAGTACACTCGGCTTTCTCTGTCAGCGGCGCAGTCAGTGGAGATGGGCGGGACTGCGAGAGGAGCCGAGTCTAGCCGAAGTACACTCGGCCCCGCTCGCTCCTCTCCACAGAAATCGGCGCCAAATTTAAAAAAACGCCGAGACTGACAAGATTGCAAAGGCACTGGGCAAGGCTGCAGATGGACAGATGGACACTGGGCAAGGCTGCAGATGGACAGATGGACACTGGGCACGGCTGCAGATGGACAGATGGACACTGGGCAAGGCTGCAGATGGACAGATGGACACTGGGCAAGGCTGCAGATGGACAGATGGACACTGGGCAAGGCTGCAGATGGACAGATGGACACTGGGCAAGGCTGCAGATGGACAGATGGACACTGGGCAAGGCTGCAGATGGACACTGGGCAAGGCTGCAGATTGACACTGGGCAAGGCTGCATGCTGCATTTAAATGTAAGTTTTTTTTCCTTGAATTTGCCTCCTAAAGGTTTTTTTCCTTAAAATTCCCTCCTAAACTTGGAGTGCATGTTATACGCCGGCGTGTGTTATACGCCGTTAAATACGGTAAGTAAAATATATAAAAACTCTACTCATTCCATGTGATAGTGACACTAACAGAGAAGAAAAAAACAAACACAAAGAGATAAAATAATTGTGAGATGTGGGGTAAGAGGTAACTTTATGTATGACCTGCCCTAACATGCAATAGTTTAAGATCAGGTATGTTGTTTGCTGTCTGGCTGTGCTCCTGGGGCCATTTCAGGCACTCCCGAATAGGGTTGCCACCTTTTCTTCAAGTCAAACCCGAACACTTAAGCGGCGCACAGCAATTTTTTTTTATACATATATTTTGCTAATAAATAAAATTTCTAATCATATGAAGTTAACAACAAAAGTCCCCCTTTACATCAAAGTCCACAGAGTTCCCCTTTTACATCTGAACTCGCAGAGTTCCCTTTCACTATTAGGTGGATTCTGCAGACTCTGATGTAAGGGAGAACTCTGGGGGCCTCTAACATAAAGGATGCTCTAGGAACACTGATTAAGGGGGAACAATGAGAACTCTGATGTAAGGGGGAAATGTAAGGGGGAACTCTGATGTAAGGGGTGCTCTGAGAACCCCGATTTACCTTGGTGTACTCACTCAGAAGCAGGAGAGAGAAGGGGGAGACTTCAGTCACACACAGGGATGGATGGTGAGCTCACTCACCCCTTGGCAGTCAGCACCTCTCATCCAGATGTATCTGAGGCTGCTGGACTTCAAATTTCCAGCCCCCACTTTCCTTTTCTGAGGCACAGCCCTGGGCTTTGGAGTGTGGGCAGACACAGAGGGGTGGGGCATGAGGAAAAGGTGCAGATCGAGCCTTGTGAGTGGGGGATATTGTTAGTGTTGGCTTTGGGCAGTGTGAAAGAGAGTGTAACAGCCACTCTCAGCTTAGACAAATTCAGCTAGCAACCCTGCTGGGAAGCCATAGTCCAGTCTGAATAATGTGTCCGGGTTTCAGGCAGTCTGAAACCCGGACGCATGATTCCAAACCCGAACTGTCCGGGTGAATCCCGGACAGGTGGCAACCCTACTCCCGAAGCACCCAATGCAAAACATCAACACACATTACAATGTGGGTAAATAGGAGTGCAAACAACCTAAATATTTTTAAAGAGTGCCAACCTTTGAATTTCACTTCCTGTCCAAGGGTGACAGCAATTGCATAGGCACAGCACAGTGAGTGAGCGTTGTCACCCTAGGACAGGATGTGTGTTACTGGCAGGATCATCATGTGAAAATAAAGTAAAACAGCCTGAAAAAAAAAGCTAATGCAATCACTGCATCTGAGGAATGATAAGCAGCAATATTTTACATTTCTGTTCTCTAGTTAAAATTCTTAAAAAACGTCAAAGTGGGCTTCTAGTCATCTGATAAATTTTGCATCCATATTGATTGTAGGTATTTATTACCTTTCAAAGGGATCACAGTTCTCTCCCTGACAATGCATTGATCTGATTTTCTCTGCAGAAGAACAGGCCCATCTGTGTTCAAACATCATCCAGGGGCAAGGCTGTGTATAAGGGGGTACCACCAGACCTCGTGTACGGGGCCCAGGCCAGCAGGGGAGTCCAGGCAGCTGGGTGAATCAGATGTGGGCAGGGAGGGTGATCGGCACGGCTGGGGGGCAATTACTGAAACCGATCCCCTGTATGGGTTTCTGCAGCAGCTGAAAGCTGGCATCTTCTTCTCTCCCTCCCACTGGCTTACAGCTGCTGCAGAGAGAGCCATGCAGGGGATCGGTTCCAGTAATTGCCCCCCCCCCACTGCACTGATCACCCTCCCTGTGCACCATATGTTTCCCCCTGCAGTGCTGCCAGCTACCCTCCTCTCCTTCCCGCAGGCAGCTGCAAGGTTACAATAAGATCCTTCAGGATGGAGAGTGGGGGAAGGATCTGGTAAATTTGTCATATTTACCAACCCCTTCCTTTCCTGAATGAACACAGTGGGTGATCGGTACCAATCACTAACAGTGTTAATTTATAACTGAATCATAGTAAACTGTGTTTATTGGGAGAGGGCTGTCAGGTTGACTACAGGGAGCTCCATAGTTTCAAACAGCAACCCTGAACTAGGGTCACTATCTACTTCCTGGACCTAGATGCTGGATTGGAGATGACTGTGCCATTTCTAGCTGTCTACACAAATGTCTGACACAGATCAGCCCGTGCTGTGGTTTCTTTCCTTGCTACAAAATTACAATCTACATTCTAATCAATGGGGGAGAGGAGACTGGGCAAATGCTTCCTCCTGCCTGCAGCAGACTTACGGCATTATCTTAGCCAGGGCAAGGTCACTGGAATATAGCTTGGATTTACATACACTTATAAAATGTTTATATACAGTGTATATCTCCTAGTTTACCTTTTTTGGAGGCTGCCATGCAATCAGCATTAGCAGCAACAGGTCACTAGTGGCATCCACTGAATGTACTGAGCACAGGGTCTGGGGAAGATCTTGCATAATTCCCTTCATGATGTGCTCCCTTGGGATGAAGATTGCCCATTAAAGTCAATATAAGAAGAGAGACTGAAAAAAAAAAGAATATATACGGTATATATATATATATATATATATATATATATATATATATATATATACATACATACACACACACAGTATCTCACAAAAGTGAGTACACCCCTCACATTTTTATATTATATCTTTTCATGTGACATCACTGAAGAAATTACACTTTGCTACAATGTAAAGTAGTGAGTGTACAGCTTGTATAACAAGGGTTCAATATTGAGTTGGCCCACCCTTTGCAGCTATAACAGCTTCAACTCTTCTCGGAAGGCTGTCCACAAGGTTTAGGAGCGTGTCTATGGGAATGTTGGACCATTCTTCCAGGAGCACATTTGTGAGGTCAGGCACTGATGTTGGACGAGAAGGCCTGGCTCGCAGTCTCTGCTCTAATTCATCCCAAATGTGTTCTATCGGGTTGAGGTCAGGACTCTGTGCAGGCCAGTCAAGTTCCTCCACCCTAAACTCGCTCATCCATGTTTTTATGGACCTTGCTTTGTACACTGGTCCAAATCATTTGGTGGAGGGGGGAATATGATGTGGGGATGTTTTTCAGGGGTTGGGCTTGGCCCCTTAGTTCCAGCGAAGGGAACTTATAAGGCGTCAGCATACCAAGACATTTTGGACAATTTAATGCTCTCAACTTCGTGGGAACAGTTTGGAGAGGACCCCTTCTTGTTCCAACATGACTGCACACCAGTGCACAAAGCAAGGTCCATAATGACATGGAAGAGCGAGTTCGGGGTGGAGGAACTTGACTGGCCTGCACAGAGTCCTGACTTCAAACCGATAGAACACCTTTGGGATGAATTAGAGTGGAGACTGCGAGCCAGGCCTTCTCGTCCAACATCAGTGCCTGACTTCATAAATTCATTTCTGGAAGAATGGTCCAACATTCCCATAGACACACTCCTAAACCTTGTGGACAGCCTTCCCAGAAGAGGTGAAACTGTTATAGCTGCAAAGGGTGGGCCAACTCAATATTGAACGCTATGGACTAAGACTGGGATGCCATTAAACTTCATGACATTGTATAACAGATGTACTATCCCTTACTGCCATACCCACCTTATTACTCCAATAACCCATACCAGTGCCCATTAACCAAGACCACACCAAGTTGGAGTAAACATTGGCCGTAGCAGCCTCTTTTATTAACCAATTAAATTTAACATTAACATATCCGTAAAAAACATCTGTTACTAAGAAAACCCATATTCCTTACTAGCGTTGGTCTTTGTCGGAAACCTCCACATACCATCTGTTCAATCTGCCACTGTGGTACCTTTAAATATGTTAGAAGGCCTCTAGGCGACATGCTGGCTCTGAGACAACCCACTGACCGCAGTGCACCCGTTAACCAACTTCTAGTTAAACCACTGTTAACTGGAATACCACCATCGGGACCCATACTACCGATAGGTCCCGAACTCTTCCTTCCGAGGTGTCTTCGTTCTCCCGCAAAGACCAACACCCGCCAACTGCCACGACATCCCGAATCAAAACCGTTCTGTGAAAAAAAAAAAACAGACATATAGCCCAAACACCCTAACATAAGGGCGGGAGGGTGGGAATCTTGCTCCGCACGCTGTGGTGACGCTGGGGAGGGGCCAGCCTTTTTTAACACCACTGACCCCTCCTCCCCCTATGTCACTCCCAATCCATGTCGCTCTCTTATTTTTTAGCACCCTGTTTCCCCTGTCATGCCAGCCCTCCACTATTCTCTTCGTTGTTGCCCCGGGCTTCTCTTGGGCGTGTAAGGACAGGTGTCCCAAAACTTTTGGTAATATAGTCTTTATAAAATATATATATATTTATTTTTATAATACTCACAAAATAGGAAATATTTAACTCCTAGCTTGGCTAGAGTACAGAAACTTGCTTTTTTTTTTTTTTCGAAATAATTGATGTTTAAAGGAATCCTCGCTTGAAGTCACTTGACCCTTGAACCAAGTCCATTTCCATCTCTGATGAGGAGCGGTGACTGTGCAGACAGATAACGAGGTTCGTTATGTCATGTTCCAATATCTGTCCCCAGAATGCTCTGCTGCTCCGCTCATTAGAGAATCTTAGGCTGCAAATGCCCAATCCTCAGCAGACCGCGTTCCAAAATGGATTATGTCCAAAACAATGACGACTCATACATATGGAAGAGGATTACAGAGTCATGAAGCTGCCCTGTCTTGCTGCACCAAGCAATTGAAAAGGATTTACCCGGATTGGAGGCCCAGACGGTCAATCTCATTGTATCTCTAAATAAACACATTCTGCCGGTCTATAGATGATGCAGGGAGAAAGACATTCAAGTGGACCTGTCCTGGTAAAGTTAAGTCTCATCGGGCTTTTCCCTACATACTTGTTTTTAGATCTAAAGAAGATTGTACAATCAGATTGTGAGCTTAAAGGCCCGTACACGCGATAAGAAAATCACAAGTAAAATTTCATCCGACGAACGATCTGACGATTTTCGGATCGTTTGTATGGTGCTTTTGACAGCCGATTATGAATTTTGACGATTATGATGACAAAAACTGTATGTGCAGGATATAATTTTTTTATCGTACGTGAACGCAACGTCTGATTTTCGTTTAATCAGTACAGTTTTTGTCTGAAACAAATCGTAAGAGCAAGACTACACATGCTCAGAAATGAAAAAGTACATGCAAAACAATTCAACACGTTACATCACTTCTGAAGTTGTATTCTGTCGTATGAGAATTTTCGTATGAAAGTCCCGGTAACCTCTTCACTTTCGACATGAGACGAGCATGCAACAAAAAAAGGACGAAAATTTGTCAGATAATCTGATCGTGTGTACGAGGCTTTACTTTACACTTTAGACTCGTGACAGACCTTGCTGCCCCACTAAACAGCGATCAACGGCGGATCACTTTTTAGAGGCATTTAATAGGCAGGGATGAGGCGATATTGTTTTTTACCTTTTTACCTCGTAAAGCCCAAACTGCATGTAAGAGGGGCTTAGTGATTGGCTAGAATTGGCGCAAAGAGCACAAGTCCCTACCCCCACTCCTGTCCTTCTAGAACATTGCACCTCCTACTGAGGTCAAACCCTCCACCATTTTGTACCCACTCCACGCCAGAGGCCTCCACACCACATTCACAGCCATTGACCTTTATATCCTAAGGAAGGAATGTCCACATAAATTAGTAGAATTGCTGCACTTTACTGATGGAATTCAGGGAATGGCATAACAGTCACATCACATTGACATACAGTAGGTGCCGCCGATTTTGTGTCAATCTCGCCTCTGCTAGCGGCAAGATTGACACTCGCGAGCCCCCCAATGCTCGCCGCCCCCCAATGTATTCCTATGGATGCGCGGCATCTCGGGCGAGCGCGAGAAGTACACTTCGCAGCGGTGATTTCCAGCGCGATCCCATCGCGCTGGAAACACAAAATCGGCGGCACCTACTGTATGTTCTTGAGTCACTTGACAAAACATAATCAATCACATTTAATGAACGGTCCACAATAGTCCCATGTAAAAGCATAGTCAGCACCCTTAGCAGCCATTTCTCAGGACCCTCCAGGGGGGTGTCACTTGCCTGGCAAGGGGCCCTTCGCGGCTCCAAAATGTTGCCATATGTTTACCACATGACCACAAAAATAAAGCTTTGGACCCTTTCAAAGAATCCTTGGTGTACTGGTGACATTTCTTCCCTTTGATTAGGGCAGTGATTCTCAACCTACTAGTGCCGTGACCCCTTGATTAAATTTCCCAAGTTGTGGGGACCCCTAACAGTAACAAAAATATTGTAGCGTGGGTTGTCAGCACCCAAGGCAAGACAAGTAATTTGCGCCTCTAACCCACGGACATTTAGCGCTCCCTGAGTCCCTTCCACTCGTACAGTATTAAAACTAGACATGTGCAATTCGTTTAGTTTCTAATTCGTTTTTCACGAATTTAGAGAAATTCGTTAATTCCGAAATCTCTGAATTTCCGAATTTTTCGAATTTTCAGATTTCCGAATTTTTCTAATTCTGAAATTCCGAAATTCCAAAATTCCGATTTTCGAAATTCAGAATTTCGGAATGTCGAAAATCCGAATTTCCAAAATTTCGAATTTTAAATGTTCGAATTTCTGAAATTCGGAACTTCCGAAATTCGGATTTTCGAATTTCCGAAATTTCGAATTTCCAAATTTTTCAATTTCCGAATTTTCAGATTTCCGAATTTTTCAAATTCTGAAATTCTGAAATTCCGAAATTCCAAAATTCCGATTTTCGAAATTCAGAATTTCGGAATTTCGAAAATCCGAATTTCCAAAATTCAGAATTTCAAATTTTCGAATTTCTGAAATTCGGAATTTCCGAAATTCGGATTTGAAAATTCGAAATTGCAAAATTCGAAAATCGAAAATTCGAAAAAGGGAAATTTGGAAAGTTGAATTTCCGAATTCCGAATTTTTGGAATTTCCGAAAATCGGAAATTCTTTTTCTTTGTTTTTTTGCTTTTTTTTCGGAATTTCGAAAAATTATTTTTTTTTCGTTTTAGTTTTATTCGTTTTTTTTGGAAATTCGGAAATTCGGAATTCCAAAATTCGGAATTCGGAATTTCCGAATTTCCCGAATTTCCGAAAAAAGCAAAAAAACGAAAACGGAAAAAAACACATTTTTCGAATTTTTCGAATTTCCCAAATTTCCGAATTTCCGAAAAAAGCAAAAAAAACAAAAAAAAAACAACGAATTTTTCGAATTTCCCAAATTTCCGAAAAAAGCAAAGAAACGAAAACGATTTTATTTATTTTTTTCGGCAATGCATATGTCTAATTAAAACCTCTTATGGTACATTTTAGGATGTAGCACTCTTTCTCTTTGTTCTCCTTTCTTTCCCTTTTATCTCTCTCTACCCTAATTTTTTTATTTTTTCCCCCATCCCTCTCTCTAGCCATCTTTCTTGTTCTTTCTCTTATTATTTCTTTCCCTTTTTATTTGTTCCTCCCCCTCTTTTCCTCTCCCTTCCATGTATTCTCTATATTTATTCCTTCTCTTTCTCTTTGGTGGGGGATGGGATGAGTGGCAGTGCTGGCAGGGAGTTGGGATGAGTGGCAGTGCTGGGGGGAGTTCTGATCAGCCAATTTAGGTGCTCTTGATCAAGGTCATCTGCTAATCTGAAAACTGTAGTGAGGACTTTTAATGGCAACTCTAATCACAGCCTGGTACTGTTACCCACAGCTATGTGGTGTCTCGCAGCAGTGACACCTATGCCAAAATCAGGAGATAGGGTCTCCTCCCACTCCTCCCACTTCACATTCCTCACTAGTAAGCTGACCTCTAGTCTCTACCCCCACCCATGCTGTGAACTGAATGGGCGGCTGGGAAGAGGCAGAGTGGGAGGCCGCAGGCTCCAGGAACAGCCAAGCTGGGCTGCCGCGAATATGCTGGGAGAGCGGTGAGGGCTTCAGGAACAGCCCAGGATTTGGTGACCCCTGGAAAATTGTAATTCGACCCCCAGGTTGAGAACCACTGGATTAGGGTGACCAGACATCCCCGGATTGAGGACACTGCCCCGGCCCAAGTCTGTCCCCAGTTTTGTCCCCGGATTGGATTTGAACAGGGGCTGGGGCAATTTCAAAGACAGTTGGTGCAGAATAAAAAAAAAAAATCTGAATTACACACCCCTGCTCCGCTGCTCCTACTAGCTTAGAGGGGTGTATTTTATTCCATTATCTGTGCCCCTTTCTGATGATCATGTGCTGGTCGGAGCGGAGGGAATATTCCTTCAGTTTCGGGTGCCCATTCAGCTCCGCTCGCATGTTCTTCTGCCTTGGCTCAGGTCCCGGCCAGCTGCCTGCCTGCTTATCTCCTTGCCTTGGAGTGATCTTCCTCCGCTCCCCACCCAGTAGTAGCCGGGGCCCGGAGAGTAAAGCCTCGTACACACGGCCGAGAATCTCGTCAAGAAAAAACTTGTCGTTTTTCTTGACGAGATTCTTGGACAAGAAACTTGTCCCGGCCGAGTGTACACACGCTCGATTCAAAGAACCCACGGTTCTTTGAATGGAGCGAACGCGGTGACGAAATCGACTACGACGAGCGTGCGCTCGTCACATTCGATGCCGTCGCTACCATCTTGCTACACCCTACCTATGCCTAGGAAGCTACCGCGCATGTGTCAAAGTCATTTTGAGCATGCGCGGGTTTCCACGGCGACAGGTAAGTGTACACACACACACACTTTTCTCGTCGAGAAACATGCTGACGAGAATCTCGACGAGAAAATGGAGAATCCTGACGAGAAAATAGAGAGCAGGTTCTCTATTTTTCTCGTCGAGATTCTTGTTGGTTTTCTTGACGAGAAACCTGATAGCCGCGTACACACGACCGATTTACTCAGCAAGAAAGCCTCGCCAGCAAGTTTCTTGTCGTTTTTTGACGAGAAACTCGGTTGTGTGTACGAGGCTTTAGACTTCTTAAAGTGATTGTAAAGCATCCAACAGCAGTACCCGACCTCACAAATGCGCTTCTTGAAGAATGGACAAACATTGCCATAGACACACTCCTAAACCTTGTGGACGGCCTTCCCAGAAGAGTTGAAGCTGTTATAGCTGCAAAGGGTGAGCCATCTCAAAATTGAACCCTACGGACTAAGACTGGGATGCCATCAAAGTTCATGTGTGTATAAAGGCAGGAGTCCCAATACTTTTGGCAATATAGTGTATATTTATTTTTATGAAAAAACATAAAAGGTTTTGGCTTTAGATACACTTTACGTGGAAATAGCCTAACTGGCTCGATTCACACTAATGCGTTTTTTGATGCATTTTGCAGAAATGCAGGGAAATTTTTGAACATGGGTTCCTATGGAACATGTTCACATCAATGCATTTTGGTGCCTCTGCGTTTTTGGAAAGGGTCAGAGACTTTTTTCCCTGCAAAATGCAGCGTTTTGCATTTAATAGAATTCAATGGACTCGCATCCAAAACGCAAGTACCGCGTTTTTACCGCGATTTTGCCGCGATTTGTGTTTTTTGTTATTTATTCTTTTTACACTGTATATAGCTGGTTGCTAAGGTGGGGGCCGGGAAGCTGGCTGCCATGTCCTTAACTGATGAGTTATCAGTTGTCAGCAGGCTTCCTGCTAAATGTAAAAAAAAAAAATGAGAAAAAAAACAGCATGGGGTCCCCCCCCAGGTCCATACCAGGCCCTTGGGTCTAGTATGGATTCGAAGGTGAACCCCCACACCAAAATAAAAAAAAATGGAAGTGGGGGTCCCCCCAAAATCCATACCAGACCCTTATCCAAGCATGCAGCCCGGCAGGTCAGGAAAGGGAGGGGACGAGCGAGCGCCCCCCCCCCCTCCTGAACCATACCAGGCCGCATGCCCTCAACATGGGGGGATGGGTGCTTTGGGGCAGGGGGGACTCTGCCCCCCCACCCCAAAGCACCTTGCCCCCATGTTGATGGGGACAAGGGCCTCTTCCCAACAACCCTTGCCCGGTGGTTGTCGGGGTCCCAGCCCCCCCCATGTTAGTGAGTATAGGGTACATTGTACCCCTACCCATTCACTAAAAAAAAGTAGTGTAGTGTTAATAAATACAGTAAACAGTTTTTGACAAGTCTTTTATTAAAAATCTTTTTCTCCGCTTCTTTCTCCATCTTCTCCCACATCTTCATCCTCCGGTCTTCTCCTCCCTCTGCTTCTTCTACCGCTGTTCTTCTGTCTTCTTTGTCTGGTGTTCTTCTTCCTCTGCCGCCACTCCCGCCGCCGCTCCTCCTCCGATGCTGAGTCCCGCTACTTTTTTTTTAGTGAATGGGTAGAGGTACAATGTACCCCATACTCATTGACATGGGGGGGCAGGATCTGGGGGCCCCCTTGTTAAAGGGGGCTTCCAGATTCCGATAAGCCCCCCGCCCGCAGACCCCAACAACCACCGGGCAAGGGTTGTCGGGAAGAGGCCCTTGTCCCCATCATGGGGGCAAGGTGCTTTGGGGTTTTGGGGTGGGGGGCAGAGCCCCCCTGCCCCAAAGCACCCATCCCCCCATGTTGAGGGCATGCGGCCTGGTATGGTTCAGGAGGTGGGGGGGGGCGCTCACTCGTCCCTCTCTATCCTGACCTGCTGGGCTGCATGCTCGGATAAGGGTCTTGTATGGATTTTGGGGGGACCCCCACGCCATTTTTTTTTAATTTTGGTGTGGGGGTCCCCTCTGAATCAATACTAGACCCAAGGGCCTGGTATGGACCTGGGTGGAGACCCCACGCTGTTTTTCTCAATTATTTATTTTTTAGCCGGCAATTATTATTTTTTTACATTCAGCGGGAAGCCCGCTGACAACTGATAACTTATCGGTTGTTAAAGACGCGGCGGCCCGCCTCCCTAGCACTCCTTAGCAACCAGCTACTGTATATACAGTGTAAAAAAAATAAAAATAAAAAAAACGCGAAACGCATATTGCGGCAAAAACGCGATCGAAAAACGTGGCAAGCACTGCAGAAACGCTCAAAAGCAACATGCATAGGTGTGAATCGAGCCTAAGGCCTCTGTGAGGGGGTTGGCTCGGCAGCGGGTGTGTGTGACCCCCGGGATGGGCTCCCCACCCAAAAACAGGCCCAGCAGACGGAGGTTGTGGTTTTCAAAATCAAAAAGGTGCGGTTTATTTTCTATTTACAGTGACAAAAACACAGCAAGGCAAAAAAAAAACATAAACAAAATAAATCCTGGTCAACTTGACCTCTGACTAAACATACAGGTTTCCTAACTAACAACTGGGATCAGCCTAGTGCTGTCCCAGTCCCTAAGTCCCTGGTTTTAAATGTCCAAGCAAATATATAGCCACACAGGCTTTCTCTCACCGCACAGGGGTTCACTCTCCCTAGACAGTCCACACAGGTCTGCTTCCAGGCATGAGCTAGAGCCTAATGAATCTGGGAGTTTTTTATAGAGGCCTAAATGAGCTGACAAGCTTCAGCTGGCCTCATCAACTCCCTGTCTGCACGACGCCCAGCCCTCTCCCTAGAGGTATGAGTCATCAATGAGCCCACTAGTCTCAGCTGGGCTTATACAACTCTCCACCTAGCTGTATAAGTCGGCGTAAAGCCTGAATCTGGGCGAAATATATCTACCCCCCTGGATGCAACCAGGTGACTTTACCTTCCTGCTGTCACATACCCCCCCCTCTTGTTTTAACCTCGGGGTTGGAACACCAGCAATCAGGCATTCATGTACTCGAGACAAAGCATCCACATTCCCCATTTGAACGCCAGGGCGATGCTTTACTGTGAAGTTGAATTCCTGGAGGGCCAGGAACCACCTATTCACTCTTCTATTTGTTTCCTTGTTTTGAGCCATCCACTTTAACGGAGCGTGATCCGTAACCATGTCAAAGTGCCTACCTAGCAGGTAGTACCGAAGGGAATCTAGAGCCCACTTCACCGCTAAACACTCCTTTTCAACGGTGGCGTAATTTACCTCATGGGACTTCAACTTCCTGCTGAGGTAAATGACTGGGTGCTCTTCCCCGTTCCAGACCTGGGACAATACTGCTCCTAACCCCACATCTGACGCATCACTTTGTACGACAAAGTCTTTAGAGAAGTCGGGTGAGTACAACACTGGCTGGCTACATAAGGCTTGTTTCAAGAATTGGAATGCTGCCTCAGCCTCGGGGGTCCATTTAATCATGACCGACCCTTTCCCCTTCGTCAGGTTGGTTAGGGGCACAGCCTTAGAAGCAAAGTGGGGAATGAATCGCCGATAATACCCAGCGATCCCCAGAAAGGCTCGTACCTGCTTCTTGCTGTTGGGACGTGGCCAACTCTGGATGGCCTCGACTTTGTTGAGTTGGGGTTTTATTACTCCCCTCCCAATGGTGTACCCAAGATATTTGGCCTCCTCCTGCCCAATGGTACACTTCTTGGGGTTAGCCGTAAACCCTGCTTCCCGAACAGAGTCCAGGACTGCTTGCACTTTTGGCAGATGTGAGGCCCAATCTGTGCTATGGACAATTATGTCATCCAGGTAAGCCGCAGCATACTTCCGATGGGGCCTCAGCATCTGGTCCATTTTCCGCTGGAATGTGGCCGGCGCATTCTGTAACCCGAACGGCATTCTTTTATATTGGAACGCCCCGTCTGGGGTTACAAATGCGGTTTTCTCTTTGGCCGACTTGGCCAGGGGGATTTGCCAATACCCTTTTGTGAGGTCAAGAGTCGTCATGTATCGGGCTGTTCCCAGCCGGTCGATCAACTCATCTATACGTGGCATGGGGTAGGTGTCAAATTTTGTAACTTTGTTCAACTGACGAAAATCGTTACAAAATCGCCAGCTCCCATCCGGTTTAGGCACCAACACAATGGGACTAGACCAATCACTTTGGGACTCCTCTATCACCCCTAAGTTCAGCATTTTCTGTACTTCCTCCCGTATTGCCTCCCGTCGGGCCTCTGGGATCCGATAGGGTTTTAACTTCACCCTTTCACCGGGCGGGGTAATAATGTCATGCTCTACCCCAGATGTTTGTCCCGGCAGCTCAGAGAATACCTCCTTGTTGCGAAGCACAAACTCCTTAACCTCCTGTTGTTGGGGTTGTGACAAGGTGGCTGCGATTCCAACCTCAGGAATCACGCAACCAGTTTGAGCTGGTGACCAAGTGTCTGCGACTAGGGACTCTCTATCCCTCCAGGCTTTCAACAGATTAACGTGATAGATCTGTTCGGGCTTTCGCCTTCCTGGTTGTCTGACCTTGTAATTCACTTCGCTCACTTTTTCCATTATCTCGTAGGGGCCTTGCCATTTGGCAAGGAATTTACTTTCAACCGTAGGGACAAGTACCAATATCCTATCCCCCGGGGAAAAGGTACGGGTCTTGGCTCCACGGTTGTACACTCTCTGCTGTGCCAACTGCGCTTGGGCCAAATGTTCCTTCACGATGGGCATTACCTGTGCAATTCGATCTTGCATCAGGGCGACATGCTCAATCACACTCCTGTGGGGAGAACTCTCACTTTCCCAAGTTTCCTTGGCAATATCCAACAGCCCTCTTGGGTGTCTCCCATACAGTAACTCAAAGGGGGAGAATCCCGTAGAGGATTGGGGCACCTCCCTAATAGCAAACATCAAATAAGGAAGTAGACAGTCCCAATCCCTTCCATCTCTATCCACCACTTTCTTCAACATTTGTTTTAGGGTTTTGTTGAATCTTTCAACCAGCCCATCGGTTTGGGGGTGATACACAGATGTACGCAATTGCGTCACTTTGAACAATTTACACAGCTCTTTCATAACCCGGGACATAAAGGGTGTACCTTGGTCCGTAAGCAGTTCTTTACAAATACCCACCCGGCTAAAAACAAGAGATAGCTCTTTGGCTATGGTTTTGGCCGAGGTATTTCTGAGAGGGATCGCTTCTGGATAACGGGTGGCATAGTCCATTATAACCAATATGTACTGGTGCCCCCTAGCGGACTTGATTATAGGACCTACCAAATCCATTGCGATTCTCTCAAACGGGACCTCAATGATGGGTAGAGGGACCAGCGGGCTACGGAAATGTGGCATCGGGGCCGACCTCTGACACACAGGGCAGGAGGAACAATAATTTTCTATGTCCTTCATCACCCCAGGCCAATAGAATCTCTGTAATACCCTCTCTCGGGTTTTCTCTGTCCCCAGATGACCTCCAAGAATGTGCCCATGGGCCAACTCCAACACCAACTTCCTGTAAGGTTTGGGCACCACAAGCTGCTCAACGGTTTCTTCTGCCCTTTTTGCCACCCGATACAGTAGGTCCTTCTCTACGCTGAAGTATGGGTAAGTGCCGGTATTATCTGGGTTCACTAACTCGCCATCTATTTTCACTACGTTTTCCCGTGCCTTTATTAGGGCGGGGTCTTTCAACTGTTCTGTGGCAAAGTTTTCCCTGTGAACCTCAAGATCAGAAAACTCCACAGACGGTAGGTTTTCGTCTGAGGAGGTGGGCTCCTCTCCAGTTTCTTGAGTCTCCCCTGCCAATACTGACAAGGGAAATTCCGGAGAGTCCTCACCACTCTCAGGGGAGTTCTGGCTATCACATTCCTGGTACATAGGGGCACCAGTGGGGGGCTCAGGATCATCCCACAGTTCCCAGAACTTCGGAAAATCCCTTCCCACAATGGCGTCATGCGGTAACTGAGATACTAAGCCCACTGGATGAGAGAGGGTACCTTTGGGGGTCTCGAAACACACTGTAGTCACTGGATACTCTCGGGTGTCCCCATGCACACAAATAACGGCTACCTTGCTATTCCCAGAGACCTCTGTTTTAACTAACTCAGCCTTTATCAGGGTCACAAGGCTACCTGAATCCAGCAATACCACAACATTTCTACCATTAATACACATTTTGCATAAATGTTTCTCAGTTCCCCGAATGGCAGTGCATGCGACTGTCGCACACAGCGACTGACGTCTGCCCGTCAGAAAGTCACACTGCATGGGTTCCTCCACAACCGGGCAATTTGCTGCAATATGTCCCGCTTGCCGGCAGCGGTAGCAAACGATCCTTCTTGCGGCCTCTTGAGCCGCTGATTTCCCAGGCTGTTCTCGCCAAACTTGGGGTAGAGCTCCCACCCTCTCACTCTCTCCACCCTCACCCCTTGGAATCCTCTTATCCGCCCCTGGGGATGGTCTGGTCTTAGGGTGGAAAGTCCGAGTGTCTCTGGAAGAGGCCGTCAGGTTCTCTGTAGCCAAGTATTTCTCCACACGATCCACAAGACCATCGGCCGTCTCTGGGTCTCCATGGCTTACCCACTTTTGGATGGCAGTAGGAAGAGCTCTCAAAAACCGATCCATTACACCACGTTCCACAATCTTTGGTGCGGACAAAGTCTCTGGCTGTAGCCACTTTCTGCTCAGGTGAATGAGATCATACATTTGAGACCTGGGGGGTTTTCCAAGCTGGAAAGTCCAGTTATGCACACGCTGAGCCCGGACAGCCAGGGTGACACCCAGCCTTGCCAATATTTCAGCTTTTAGCATCACATAGTCTTTTGCTTGGTCAGGCTCTAGGTCATAGTAAACCTTCTGCGATTCACCCGTTAACAGAGGAGCCACCAGTCCAGCCCACTGCTCCTCAGGCCACTTTTCTCTTTCAGCGGTCCTTTCAAATGTGGTCAAAAATACCTCTGGATCATCCTCTCCAGTCATTTTTGTCAATAAACGACTCACCCCAAAGGACGCGGTATTAGTGGGACGGCTTTCCTCACTGGTCTGCGGACGTTGCTGCATTACTGCTTCCATCTGTTGTTGTAGTCTCTGCTCTTGCTTCTGCAACAGGTCTATGAAGCGGGCCTCAGATTGCTGTTGGGCTTGTTGCTGAGCCTCCAGACTCTGTTGTAAAGTTGCAAGGCTCTGTTGATGAGCTTGCTGCTGGGCTGCAAGGCTCCTTTGCAAACCTGCATTTGTCTGCTGTTGATTGGCATTTGCTAGAGCCAGCTGGTTCAGTATCTCCTCCATGCTGGCTTAAAAAAAAAACTGCCACTGGTTCTCCACCAACTGTGAGGGGGTTGGCTCGGCAGCGGGTGTGTGTGACCCCCGGGATGGGCTCCCCACCCAAAAACAGGCCCAGCAGACGGAGGTTGTGGTTTTCAAAATCAAAAAGGTGCGGTTTATTTTCTATTTACAGTGACAAAAACACAGCAAGGCAAAAAAAAACATAAACAAAATAAATCCTGGTCAACTTGACCTCTGACTAAACATACAGGTTTCCTAACTAACAACTGGGATCAGCCTAGTGCTGTCCCAGTCCCTAAGTCCCTGGTTTTAAATGTCCAAGCAAATATATAGCCACACAGGCTTTCTCTCACCGCACAGGGGTTCACTCTCCCTAGACAGTCCACACAGGTCTGCTTCCAGGCATGAGCTAGAGCCTAATGAATCTGGGAGTTTTTTATAGAGGCCTAAATGAGCTGACAAGCTTCAGCTGGCCTCATCAACTCCCTGTCTGCACGACGCCCAGCCCTCTCCCTAGAGGTATGAGTCATCAATGAGCCCACTAGTCTCAGCTGGGCTTATACAACTCTCCACCTAGCTGTATAAGTCGGCGTAAAGCCTGAATCTGGGCGAAATATATCTACCCCCCTGGATGCAACCAGGTGACTTTACCTTCCTGCTGTCACACCTCGTACACACGACCGATTTTCTCGGCAAGAACCAGCAAGAAACTTGCTGGCAGAGAGGTCTTGCCGAGTAAATCGGTCGTGTGTACGCTGCTAGCGTGTTTCTCGTCGAGAAAACCGACAAGAAACCTTGACGAGAAAATAGAGAACCTGCTCTCTATTTTCTCGTCGAGATTCTCCTCGGCGTGTTTCTCGACGAGAAAAGTGAGTGTGTGTACACTTACCTGTCCGCCCGGAAGCCCGCGCATGTTCGAAATGAATTTGACGCATGCGCGGTAGCTTCCTAGGCATACGTAGGGTATACCAAGATGGCGGCGACGGCATCGAATGTGACGAGCGCATGCTCGACGTAGTCGATGACGTCACTGCGTACACTCCTTTCAAAGAACCGCGGGTTCTTTGAAACGAGCGTGTGTACACTCGGCCGGGACAAGTTTCTTGTCCAAGAATCTCGTCGAAAAAAACGACATGTTTTTCTCAACGAGAATCTCGGCCGTGTGTACGAGGCCTCAGTCTTCATTTTTCTCCACAATTTACTTTGTTCTTGACAAACTCTCCAATATATCTTACTGGTATTTGTTCCTGTTAAAAAAAAAGAACTTCAATTCAAATAGGCATTTGGGAAACATTTTCCCAGAGTCGGGGAGGCAGAGAAATTTACAGCAATTGAAGTTGACATGTAAGATCTTTTGAGCTGATACTAATTCCGGGATCCCTGTCACAATGATGAAACTAACAAAGCAGCTTTGTTTCTCTGTGACTTGTCGTTGTACGGATGGTGGAAGTGGTGGCTCCTTGGGTGTCAATTTTACATGAGGACTGAAATAGTCACTTTATTGACACGCACAGAAATGGGCTGACCTTTAGCATCTATATGGTGGTGCTATTAATTGTTAAGGCACCCCCATGCATCTTCAAATCATGTATTTTCACGCACGCCAAACCATATAGTGCCACAGTACAATACGGTTTGGAGTACAGTAGAGCGTTTTTGGAAAAGAGTACTCACTAAGCTTATGGTTACAGCTCCACACGAGGCAAGCCTACTGAAATGAACTGATGCAACCCACAGGGATGAGCGAGAAACACATGGAATCGCGCCCGCGTTTAGTCGCACCTTTAGGTGCTAAACCAAGCCCTAAAAAAGAAGTACAGCCCAAGCTCATTTGGCTGTACTCCTCCTGTGGATCACAGGAGTGCAGGTTGTTTTGCACTCCTGTGATCCATTTTCAGCAGACAGCGGGCTGAAGCCTGCTGTTGGCTGACGTCACTGAGCCGGACCAGGCTCGGGCAAGATTACAACAATGAAGTTGTGATCCGCCCGCGAGCCGCTGAGAGGCTGAGCCAGCCACTTCCATTCCCTTCACAGCCCATCGCTCCAGGGAGCGTGGGGGGCAGAGCAGAGAGACGGTGACAGACAGTCACCAGCTCTCTGCTCAGGGAGCTCTGAGAACCGAGCTATGAGAATCGGAGATCCTTCTGCACTCCTGTGACCAGTTTTTAGCTGATGGCTGACGTCACAGAGCCTGTCCAGGCTCGGGCAAGATCACAATGAAGTCGGGATCCATCCACTTGACTGGACCGGCACCTGACTCAGCCTCTCAGCAAGCTGCTGAGAGCCTGACCCAGCTGCTCCCACCCCCTCCACAGCCCAGCACTCCAGTGAGCACAGGGGGGCAGAGCAGAGAGCAGACAGTCACCAGCTCTCTGCTCAGGGAGCTCTGAGAACCGAGCTATGAGAATCGGAGATCCTTCTGCACTCCTGTGACCAGTTTTTAGCTGATGGCTGACGTCACAGAGCCTGTCCAGGCTCGGGCAAGATCACAATGAAGTCGGGATCCATCCACTTGACTGGACCGGCACCTGACTCAGCCTCTCAGCAAGCTGCTGAGAGCCTGACCCAGCTGCTCCCACCCCCTCCACAGCCCAGCACTCCAGTGAGCACAGGGGGGCAGAGCAGAGAGCAGACAGTCACCAGCTCTCTGCTCAGGGAGCTCAGAGAAGCAAGTGATCAGCGGTGTTTGATCGCTCGGTTCTCAGTCTTAGAGCCGGCGGGGGACGATGCTGCATCCACCTAGGTAAGTATGAAAAATCCCATACTTCTCTTTTAAAGAAGGTCTATCAGGATAATAGTTTTTGAGCTGCCATTCTCAACTTGTTTTCAGACGCTGAAGCTGGAGGCTGTCATCCTTGCATTGGGTGCCTTTTTAACTGATTGCCGACCTTGCACTGTACATATACTGTGACAGTGCAGCCATCTGTCCTGAATTACATATATATACATGATCCTGCATTCCCAGGTAGGGGGCGTGCTCGCGCGCCCACCCGGCTGTGCTGTGATTTATCACAACACTTGCCAATCACTGGGTCCCGGCCAGTGATTGACCGCCAGCACCCGGCAACTGACTCTGAGTCTCACAAAACACAGCTCTGTGAGTGTAAACAGCACAGAGCTGTGTTCAGTGGCAGGAGATCCTGCTAAGCAGGGAATGAAAACAACCAGATCCCTGTAAAAGCAGCACATGATACACATAAACACTTGTTAGGCACACATTTAACCCCTTGATCACCCTAGATGTTAACTCCTTCCTGCCCAATGTCATTAGTACCGTGACAGTGCACATTAATAGCACTGATCATTGTAATAATGTCACTGGTGATGTCAGTGACAGTTAGTTACTTCCCCCCAGTGTCAGTTAGTGACAGATTATGCACCGTCTCGCTATAAGTCGCTGATCGTGGCCATTATTAGTATAAAAAAATAATAAATATTAATTCCAGTATATACTGTATCCCATAGTTTGTAGACGCTATAACTTTCACGCAAACCAGTAAACATACACTTATTGGGATTTGTTCTTGCCAAAGACATGTAGCAGAATACATTTTAGCCAAAATGTATTAAGAAATTTTATTTTTTATTTTATTTTTTATGGGATATGTTTTATAGCAGAAAGTAAAAAAATATAGTTTTTTTATTAAAAATTGACAGTCTTTTTTTGCCTATAGCGCAAACAATACCAAACCCAGTGGTGATCAAATACCACCAAGAGACAAAAGAAAGCTCTAGTTGTTGGAAAAAATTATATAAAGTTAATTTGGGTACAGTGTTGCATGACTGCATGTCAGTAAGTAACGCAGTGCCATAAAGCAAAAAGTGGCTTGGTCATGAAGGGGGGTAATTGAGTTGAGTTCAGTGGCTTTGGCCAAAAAAAAAACACCAAAAGCTCCTAAACGTGAGTTTAGGAGCAGCAGTGTGTATGGGGCCTTATACATCCTGGATAATCCAACAGCAAGCTCTCCACACCATCATTTTCAAAATTTGTCCCTGTGATGGGAGATTTGGGTGTCCATGTCCACCTTTGTGTGTTACAACTCATCCTCTTACGTTTTTTATAGCATAAAAGGAATAATAAGTTCTGCAAAGATGGTGAGAACTCATCATAATGGAAAATGCAAAGGTAAAGATCCAAGAACTCCAATGGGATATCATCAACAGGATCCAAGAGAAATAGAAGAGACTGTCAGGGGGGTTAACCATTGCATACAGATGTCTATAGACACGCACAGTGCGTCTTGGCACCACCCCCTGCATGCTGCCCACAAGATTTGATTGACAGCAGCAGAAGTCAATGGTGTGGAGGGTTTGTGTAAGCATTATAGGGAAGGGATAGTGTTAAGGTTATCAGGGAGGATTGGTGTTAAGGTTATGGGCTGGGATAGTGTTTGAGTTAAAGGGTGGGTTAGCTTTAGGGTGTTAGGGTTTCAGGGATGATTACGGTTGGATTACAGGGAGGGTTAATGTTAGGGTTACAGGGAGAATTAGCATTAGGGTTATAGGGAAGGTTATATGAAGGATTATCTTAAGCGTTACATAGAGGATAATGCCTTGTACACACGATCGGATTTCCGATGGAATAAAATCCGATGAAATTTTCCGTCAGAATTCAGATGAAGCTGACTTCCATCAGTCTTGCATACACACTGTCAGACTAAATTCCGACCGTCCAAAACGCGGTGACGTAAAACACTACGACGAGCCGAGAAAAATGAAGTTCAATGCTTCCGAGCATGCGTCGACTTGATTCTGAGCATGCGTGGATTTTTCTCCGATGGAATTCCGCACAGACGTTCGGAATTTCCGATCGGATTTTTTTCCATCGGAAAGATTTAAAATTAAAACATGTTCTATTTTTTTACTCCGATGGAAAAAAGTCACGATCGGAATTTCCGATGAAACAAGTCCATTGTATTTGATTCCATCGGAAATCCGATCGTGTGTACAAGGCATTAGTGTTAAGGTTACAGGGAGCATAAGTAATAGGGTAGGTTAGTGTTAGGCTTACAGTTAGAATTGGTGTTTACAGTTATAGGGAGAGTAAAGCCCTGTACACACGATCGGTTTAACTGATGAAAACCATCCGATGGATTGTTTTCATCAGACAAACCGATCGTGTATGGGACCCATCGGTCTTTTTTCCATCGGTTTTAAAAAATAGAACATGTTTTACATTTTTCCGATGGATAAAAAAACGATCGAAAACTCAGATCGTCTATGGGCAAGTCCATCGGATAAAAAACCCACGCATGCTCAGAATCAAGTCGACGCATGCTCAGAAGCATTGAACTTAATTTTTCTCGGCTCATTGGAGTGTTTTACGTCACCGCGTTTGGAGCGGTCGGTTTTTTGACTGATGGTGTGTAGGCAAGACTGATGGAAGTCAGCTTCATCGGATTTCCAATGGACAAAACCATCGGATTAGAATCCATAGGATATCCGATCGTGTGTACGAGGCTTTACTGTTAGGATCATGTTATTGATGTTAAGACTACAGGAAATGTTAGTGTTAGGGTTGCAGGGACGGTTAGTATTAAGGTTAGACATAGGTTAATGTGATAATTATAAAGAGTGTGAGAGTTACAGGAAGCGGTAGTATGAGGGTTATAGGTAGGGTTAGTGCTGGATTTTCAGGGAGGATTAGTGTTAAGGTTACAGAGAGAATTTGTGTTAGGAATACGTGTAGGGTTAATGTAAGGGTTAAAGATCGCTAGAATTACAGGGAGGATTAATGTTAGTGTTACAGTGAAGATTAGTGTTGGGATTACATGTAGGGTTAGTGTAAGGATTACAGGTATGGTTGGCATTAGAGTTACAGGGAGGATTAGTGCTAGGGTTACAAGGAGGGTTAGTGTTGGGGTACAGGGAGGGTTAGTGTTAGGGTAAAAGGAGGGTTATGTTAAGGGTACAGGGAGGGTTAGTGCTCGGGTAGAGGGAGAGTTAGTGTTAGGGTACAAGGAGGGTTAGGTTGAGGGTACAGGGAGGGTTAGTGTTCGGGTACAGGAAGAGTTCGTGTTGGAGTACAGAGAGGGTTAATGTTGGGGGTACAGGGAGGATTAGTGTTGGGGTACAGGGAGGGTTAGTGTTAGGGTAAAAGGAGGGTTATGTTAAGGGTACAGGGAGGGTTAGTGTTCGGGTACAGGGAGAGTTAGTGTTGGGGTACAGGGAGGGTTAATGTTGGGGGTACAGGGAGGATTAGTGTTGGGGTAAATGGAGGGTTAGTGTTACGGGTACAGGGAGGGTTAGTGTTGGGGGTACAGGGAGTGTTAGTGTTTGGGTATAGGGAGAGTTAGTGTTGGGGGTACAGGGAGGATTAGTGTTGGGGTACAGGAAGGATTAGTATTGTGGATACAGGAAGGGTTAGTGTTGGGGTACAGGGAGTGCTAGTGTTAGGGGTACATGGAGGTTCAGTGTTGGGTACAGGGAGGGTTAGTGTTAGGGGTACAGAGAGGGTTAGTGTTAGGGGTACAGGGAGAATTAGTATTGTGGATACTGGAAGGGTTAGTGTTAGGGGTACAGTGAGTACTAGTGTTAGGGGTCCAGGGAGGGTTAGTGTTTGGATACAGGGAAAGTTAGTATTGGGGGCACAGGGAGGGTTAGTGCTGCGGGTACAGGGAGGATTAGTGTTGGGGTACATGGAGGGTCAGTATTTGGGGTACAGGGAGGGTTAGTGTTGGGGTACATGGAGGGTCAGTGTTGGGGGTACGGGGGGGTTAGTGTTGGGGTAAAGGGAGTATTAGTGTTGGGGTACATGGAGGATCAGCATTAGGGAACAGGGAGAGTTGGGGGGTACAGGGAGAGTAAGTGTGAGTATAACAGGTGGGGTTAATGTTAGGACGGAGGTTGGGAGCTTCGGAGTTGCAATCAAATTGTTACTGGGACATAAAGCGATGTGAAATCTAAGATATTATAATCGTCACTGAAACAGGAGGTAATGGAACACCAGTTTGTGTGACAGGTGTCTAAAGCCCCATACACACGGTCGGACTTCCATCTGACTTTTCCCTGGATTTTTGTCCGAACGGAGTTGGCCGGGCACACCCATAGCATACACACAACAGGACTTTTCTGCAAACTTTCCCAAAACTTTTTGCAACATCACGTGGTTTTTCTGCTCTTTTCTGCTCTTTACCGCCACCCTTTGGTCAACTTCTGCTATTGTTGGTTGATTTTAACATTAGTTGTTTTGTCCATCGGACAAAAGTCCGATGGTTATCTGTACACACGGTCGGACTTTGCTCCATCAGACTTTTGTTGGCCAAAAGTTTGTCCGTTTGCAGACCCAACTTTTGTCCGATGAAAACACAAAAAAAACCAAAAAAGTTTGTCCGATGGAGCATACACACGGTCGGATTGTTGGTCCAACTTGCTTAAAATGAAGTTTGTTGGCCAAAAGCCCGACCGTGTGTACGGGGCTTAAGAGTTGATCTTTTCTAAGTCTTGGGCCTTGGCACAGTTAAGGTAACTCTCCCTAGTGGGGCAGAGAAAGTAAACAAAGAGAAAAAAACTAACTAGAGTTGTAACTGTTCCCTATATATAAATACTATATATATATATATATATATATATATATATATATATATATATATATATACACACACAGGGCTTTTTTTCAGCAGGAATGCGGGGGAACGCAGTTCCGGCACCTCCAGCACTAAATGTATGCAATGGCAAGGAGTGCTGGGGTGTGCTGGAGGGACTATTGATGCTTGCTGCTGGGGGATCTATTTTTATTGGTTGGGTTCTATTTTTGTGTGGCGGTCTCTTGTTGCTGGGTAGATCTACTGTTGCTGGTGAGGGGTCCTATGTTTCTAGGAGGGAGCAATTGTTGCTGGGAGGGATCTACTGTTGAGGGAGAGGTCTATTGTTGCTGCCTCCTGGAGGGTCTATTGATGCAGTCTGCTGGGACATTTGTTGTTGCTAACGGGGGTCTATTGTTGCTGGGGTGGTATTTTGTTATGTGGGGGGCTCTATTTTTGCTAGGGTGAGGTCTATCATTGCTGGGGGGGTCTACTGTTGCTGGGGTAGGGTCTATTGTTGCTCACTGCAGGGGATCTATCTTAATATTTTGTTTTTTTTTGTTATCCTTAACAAATTCTGTGCAAATCACTTAGTAGCAAAAATAATACTTGATTCTGTATTCTCTAAAATGAGCGGCACAGGGAGGCCGGTAGGAGGTGGAACCAAGGAACGGTGCTCAGGGGTGGGTAGGGAGCAGAAACGAAGGGTGAAGGTCGGAGTTCCTGCACCTATTCTCTGAGAAAAAAAGCCATGTATATATATATATATATATATATATATATATACACACAATGGATCTTTAACACACATGAGTGAATCCTAGTATATATGACACAGGTAGGGTGAACAAATGTCCTTTCTCTTAATAGCTTGTGGTTATAGGTGTCCTTCTTTCCCATCTCAGAAAGTCTGCAAGTATAAAATAGACCTCAGAGTTGAATGAAGGTGGGATGTGAAGTTGCTTATCATAGAGAGAACGGGCAGACGCTGGGCCTTTAATCACAACTGACAAAAAGATCTGTCTTCATACAGCTGAGCTAAGCCACAAAAAAGTCCGTCTTCAGGTAAGGTAAGGCCGCAACGTCTACTTTTATGATGTTCCTGCAGAACAAATTAATTCTTTATCAGCCAAAGGAAAGTAGCGAGCTCGCCACCGAAATCCCCGGGGATCATCCATTTTTTACAATACAATGTACGGGTTTTGAAGTCGTAGCACTTTCCTGACCGCGCTCAATCAAGAGCGGCTCAACTTCTCCCCTGGCGGGTGTTACAGGCCTCTCTATGGGGTCGTCTCGTTACCTGAATTAACTCTTTGATGGTATGGTGCTACATCCCCACCTCAAGAGTTAAATCCCCCCTACCGCCACCCGGTTGGGTCTGCATTGCGCAGAGATGAAAATAATGCTCGTCTCCGCTGCTTTAATTGTTTAAACCTGTTTAAATGTGACAGAGAATTATAGTCGGCTCCCAAGACGATGATGATCAATAATTTAATATGATAACTAATAAATTATTCAATCTTATTGCTGCAGCGGCCCAGCCATTCTCTTCTCTGTTGTTTTACCTGTTTACTGAATGCAAGCTCATTTTATTTTTATGTCATTCTGTAACTTTGTCAATAGACATAAAAGAAGATTTTAGGAAGTAAAAGATCGCAATGTATCATTTCTCTGTTGGGAATTCCATGGGGTTTGAGAAAAAAGCAATACCCACGTTCAAACGCAAATGAAGCTTCTTATGGGTGGGAAGCGGTGCTCTGGCTAAGGTGCCTCCACACTCCAATAGAGGAACTAGAAGGAGAATAAAGCCGGCTATTTGGTGTCATCTGCAAAATGCAATTATTTATTGGCTACATATAGATATGCAATTGTAACAGGCTATCTCGGCAGGTAGGTTGTTCCAAACATCTTGGGGAACTGACCACAGATCTTCTGTGGGTATAGGCTGCCTCAAATCCTTCTGTAAACAGACTCCATGATGGTGAGATCAGGGCTCTGTGGGGGCCAAACCATCACTTCCAGGACTCATTGTTCTTCTTTACTCTGAAGATAGTTCTTAATGACATTGGCTGTATGTTTGGGGTCATTGTCCTGCTGCAGAATACATTTGGGTCCAATCACACGCCTCCCTGATGGTATGGCATGATGGATAAGTATCGGTCTGTATTTCTCAGCATTGAGGTCACCATTGATCCTGCCCAAATCTCCAACCCCATTTGCAGAAATGCAGCCCCAGCCTTGCAAGGAACCTCCATCATGCTTCAAAGTTGCCTGCAGACACTCATTATTGTACCGCTCTCCAGCCCTTAACTAACATATTGCCTCCTGTTACAGCCAAATATTTCACATTTTACACATCAGTCCAGAGCACCTGCTGCTATTTTTCTGCTCTCCAGTTCCTATGTTTTCGTGCATAGTTGAGTCGCTTATGTAAATAGAAGAGCCGGCACCACTGGAAATTCAGTCTTCAATTTTATTGTTGTCGTATGACCATGATAAAAAGAACATTTGTCTGTGAACAAGGTCTGCGTGCCAAAACATGGCTGCGTTCTTTTTATCATGGTCTTACGACAACGATAAAATTGAAGACTGAATTTCCAGTGGTGATGGCTCTTCTAAGTACATTTGTGGTTGGTTTCTGGATGTGGGAGGGACTAGGCATGTGCATTTTGTTTCGTTCCGAATCGAAATTCGGATGATTTTTCATTATTCGGACGTTCGGATGCATCCGAATTAACGAATTACAATGCTAACGAATTCAACCGAATCCAAACATTTCAAATCGAAAAACCACGGACGAAATTCGAATCGAATTAGAAAAAAAATTTCATCGAATTTGAAAAAAATTCTAGTCGAATCGAATGTGAAAACAATTAGAATAGAATCGAAAATATTGGAAAGAATCCAAATGAAAAACAATAGAAAATAATAGAATAAAATACAATATATATATTATATTTTATTCTATTCTGTTCTATTTTTTTTTCTAGTCTATTTTCTATTTCTATTCTAATCTTTTCTAATTGGAATTCGAAAAGTCGGTCGCATTCGAAAATGTTTCAACCAAATTCGAAAATATTTCTACCGAATTCGACAAAATTACAACCGGATTCGATCGTCTTTCAACCGGATTCGATAATATTTCAACCGGATTCGAAATTATTCCAACCGAATAGAAAAGACCATGTTCCGACATTCGAATTTCGTATAGAATGAATTCAAATTCCAATTAGAAAAGATTAGAATAGAAATAGAAAATAGACTAGAAATAGACTAGACTAGGGCCATTTCCCTAGTCTAGTCTCTTTCTAGTCTATTTTCTATTTCTATTCTAATCTTTTCTAATTGGAATTTGAATTCATTTTATATGAAATTCGAATGTCGGAACATGGTCATTTCTATTCGGTTGAAATATTATCGAATCCGGTTGAAATATTATCGAATCCGGTTGAAAGACGATCAAATCCGGTTGAAAGACGATCGAATCCGGTTGTAATTTTGTCGAATTCGGTAGAAATATTTTCGAATCCGATTGAAATAGTTTTGAATGCGGTTGAAATGATTTCGAATCATGTTGAAATTATTTCGAATCCGGTAGAAATATTTTCGAATTCGGTAGAAATATTTTCGAATGCGAACGATTTTACGAATTCGGTCGAAAACGGAACGAAATCCGAAAACAAATTTAACGAATCTAACGAAACGAAATTAATTAATTAACGAATTAAAACGTAACGAAACTAAACAATTTTTTTCCTTTTGCACATTTCTAGGAGGGACATCCTGAGCCAGAGCACCTGGACTAGGTGTGCCACCGTCCATCTCATCATTTGGCTTTTCTGTCCAGAGCGGTGGGATTTTGTGTTGCATTCATAGTTGAGGCGCTTAGCCTTGTTTCCATGTCATAGGTATGTGTTTTTGGCCACAATTCTTCCATGAATACCACTTTTGGCCAGACATCTCCGGACAGTAGATGGGTGTACCTAGGTCCAACTGTTTTTCACCAGTTCTGTAGTGATGGCACTGCTGGACATCTTCCGATGTGGAAGGGAAGTAAGCATGATGTTTCTTTGTGCTTCCTCAAAAGTGCTTGAATAGCACTTCTTGAAACACCTATCTGCTTTGAAATCCTTGCCTGGGAGAGACCTTGCTGATGCAGTATAACTACCTTGTGTCTTGTTGCTGTACTCAGTCTTGCCATGGTGTATGACCTGTGACATGAAACTGTCTTCTACAACCTCAACTTAGTAGCAGAGTTTGGCTGTTCCTCACTCAGTTTTAAACAACCTCCTAAACAGCTGTTTCTCTTTCAGTTAATGACTGTGTTTGAAACTATATATGATGATCATTAGCACCTGCTTGGTATAACTAGTTAATCGTACACCTGACTCGAATCCTACAAAATCCCTGACTTTCTGCAAGTGTACAAAGTATGCAAGTATAAGAACTGATGCTGGTTTGAAGCCAAAGGGTAGTCAAACCAAATATTGATATAATTTAGATTTTTCTGTTCCCTCTCTTTGCATTTTGTAAATTAATAAAAATAAACAATTAAAATACATATTTTTGAAAGCATTCTTACTTTACAGAATTTCTTCACACCCGCCTAAAACTTTTGTCAAGTACTGTAAATAACATCAACAATATAAAATCATCCAGGTACATATCATCTGTATATGTCAAACACTTATATATATAGATTATACTTTTGACCAGACCACATTATTTAAATAATTATTAGTGGTTTGCCAATCCTTAAGTGCTTTAAGCGTTAGCTCTGTGGTCATATACTTTGTATACAATCACACCGTGGCGGAACTACCAGGGTCGCAAAGGTCACACTTGCGTTTGGGCCCTGGAGTTCCACCACTGTGGGGGGGCCCAGAGCCAGCATAGACATCTGTGTGGAATCCCAGAGACCAGTGCCGGAATACTAGTATGGGCACCAGGGTGCCCAGAGTCCCACACGTGCCGATCACCCCCCTCTGTGGCAGCCGGCATCTCTCTCCACCGACTGCCTGCATATATAGCAGAAGAGCTTGCAGAAGCTGCCTCCTCCTCTTTGGCTCAGATCTTCTCATGTACACAGATAGGAGGAGGAGGAGGAGCGCTAATGATCTGAGGTTTTTAACAGGGAGGGGGGGTGGGGGTCAGGTAAGAAGGATATACACCTGAAGGAGTGACAGGGGATGGTAAGAGGATATGTGCTGGGGGGGGGATTTGATTTAATTTTAATTTCACCTTTTATCACAAGTCATCTCCCCTCCCAAAGCACCCCCCCTTCCCCCAGCACATATCCTCTTACCAGCCCCCAAATCAAAGAGACGCTGCCCACCACAAAGGGGGCAATGGTGGCATCTGGCAAGGTTTCAGGGACGTGTCCCAGGAGCCTACTCTGGCACACCCCTGTCAGGAAGTTACTGGAACCAGGTTCCAGAACTTGTTTCGGGACTGGGCTCTAGAACTTAGCCTGGATTCACAGAACATCGACCGATTTTTGTGTCCGACTCTCCTCCCCACCCCACCTTCTAGCACAAGTTCCCCTCCAAATCAAAGAGATGCACCAGCCTGCCACAGAGGGGACATCTGGGACCCCGGGCACCCTGCAAGAGATGCAGGGCAATTGCCCTGGGTGCTCACACTACTGCAACTTTGCCAGTCAAGTTAGTGGGCCAAGTGCCAGAACTTGTCGTGGCACTGGTCTCCAGAACGGATTTACAAGACACCAGGGTTTTGTTCAAATCTCAGGATGGTCCCTCCAAAACCAGTACGGTTAGGAGATATAGATTTGTACTAGAACGGGAGAAAGGATTTTTGTTTGGGGGGAAGAGTTTGTACTGGGAGGGGGTTTTGGGTGGGAGGATTTGTGATAGAACTATGTAGAGTATTTGTGGTGATGAAGAATATTTGGGGGAAAGAGTATTTGTGTTGCAAGGGATTGGTAGAAGGATTCCCTTTGGGAAGGGCCCAGGGCTTGGAGGGAAAGACCTTAATATCAGAGGAAAGGGCCCCTGTGACCAATGTAAAGGGCCCAGTGGTCAGGGGGGCCCTTCATGATTTCTTGCACTGGGGTGCTGAAGGTTCTAGTTACGCCTCTGCAATTATGTCTCGTGTCTTGTGCTCCTTTGACTCATTCTACTTATCTTTGTCATTATCTCCATCCCCATTAAGAAAAGGAAAAAAAAAGAAACATTGATTTGCTTGCTCGTTTACGCCAGCGTGAAATTATGCAGATGTTATCAAATTAAAATGCAATGCAATAAAATTACGGCGGCTGATCTCATTTACTAATAAATTATCTAAAAACTGCTTGGCGCTAATGAATTAACCAGCTGTGTAACACTGTCCTGTGTTGTGCTCAGACAACATTCAGACATGGTGTCAGCGGCGAGGATGGGCTTAGGGCAAACGAGGAGCAATAATGTTATCTGTGAACAGCTGACATTGTTTACAGGGGATAAATGCAGGCACCAGTCGGTCTAAGAAAGAAGTCAACTGTCAGTGAAGGTTCTCATTTATTCAGATCATGGTATATCTAGAAGTAGTCACATTCAACTGGACTTGTTCTGTAAAGACGTTTTGTAACTTCTCCAAGTCACATCTTCAGTTTTAATGAGTGTCAGGAAGATTCCCCAACATTTAAAGCGGAAGAAAACCCATCCACAAAACAGTTTCATTTCCGTCACGTGCTGGAAATGTAACACTCCCATTGGTTGTGCTCTCAACCAAACTGTCAAACCATCCAATGGCTGGTGTCTAAACTGGTCACATGTGCCGCATCATGGCAGGTAGATTAAACAGAGGCAAAGATGGCAGCTTCCTTGACTGAAAATGATGGGGGGGGGGGGGGTTTACTTACACTTTAAATACACACGGGTAAGTACTGACATCTTAATCCAATCACCATGGATTGTGTCAAGCCAGATGTTGGTTGTCCAGGAACAGGATGGGAGGTGTTCTAGTTACATCATCCCATCTTTGGTGTACGGAAGTCTGCAAAGATGTTAATCCTTCCATTCAGGGCCATAGATCAGAATTCTCCTGTGTTGTCATTGGCAGGAAGATACAAGAGAATGCCTGGGCATTGCCACTCTAGCACCTTAAAGCAGCTGCCAACCAGGATGCTCTGGGGTATCTTGGACCCCCATATCCTCCCCTTATCTAGGCCCCTGCTTCCATTTACATAGCTGAACACCTAAAAACCTTCCTGACACCTTCTTCCCCATTATATAAAATAGATATAAAATCTTGCAGGAGTGGTTGAGACCCTCATTATGGGCACAGCAGGTGTGAAGATTCGGGAACGTAGCACTGGGATGGTGGGAACCCCTCATAATGGATATTTGAGGTATACAGATCTGGGCACTCAGCACAGGGATGGTGGGAGCCCCTCGTAATGGACACACCAGGTGTACAGATCCAGAAACTCAGCACAGGGATGTGGGGACCCCTCATAATGGACACAGCAGGTGTACAGACCTGGAAACTCAGCACAGGGATAGTGGGAACCCCTCATAATGGGCACAGCAGATCTAAATACTTAGCACAGGGATGATGGGAGCCCCTCATAATGGACACACCAGGTGTACAGATCCAGAAACTCAGAACAGGGATGTGGGGACCCCTCATAATGGGCACAGCAGGTGTACAGACCTGGAAACTCAGCACAGGGATCGTGGGAACCCCTCATAATGGGCACAGCAGATCTGAGCACTCAGCACAGGGTTGATGGGAGCCCCTCATAATGGACACACCAGGTGTACAGATCCAGAAACTCAGCACAGGGATGTGGGGACCCCTCATAATGGGCACAGCAGGTGTACAGACCTGGAAACGCAGCACAGGGATAGTGGGAACCCTTCATAATGGGCACAGCAGATCTAAGTACTTAGCACAGGGATGATGGGAGCCCCTCATAATGGACACACCAGGTGTACAGATCCAGAAACTCAGCACAGGGATGTGGGGACCCCTCATAATGGGCACAGCAGGTGTACAGACCTGGAAACTCAGCACAGGGATAGTGGGAACCCCTCATAATGGGCACAGCAGATCTGGGCACTCAGCACAGGGATGATGGGAGCCCCTCATAATGGACACACCAGGTGTACAGATCCAGAAACTCAGCACAGGGATGTGGGGACCCCTCATAATGGGCACAGCAAATCTTAGCCCTCAGCACAGGGATGGTGGGAACCTCTCACAATGGGCACAGCAGATCTGGGCACTCAGCACAGGGAAGGTGGGACCCCCTCATAATGGGCACAGTAGGTGTACAGACCTGGAAACTCAGCACAGAGATGGTGAGAACCCCTCATAATGAGCACAGCAGGTGGGAGGACACAGGACCCCAGTGCAAGGGTGGTGAGAAACCTTTGGGCACAGCAGGTGTACAGACCCGGGAACTTGGGAAAAGGATCTCATCAAAAAAAGTTCCTGAATGATAGAAAATACCCTAAAATATTAGTTTCGGGTGGACAGATCTTTCAACTCTATTGTTGCTATGTGCTAGCTCCCAGTTTGCTCCCCACCAACTGAGACCCCTTTCACACTGGAGGCGTTTTTCCAGGCGCTTTTTCAGGCACGTAGCGCCTGTAAAAAGCCTCAGCTGCAAACCCAGTGTGAAAGCCTGAGTGCTTTCACACTGGGGCGCTGTGCTGGCAGGGCGTCAAGAAAAGTCCTGCCAGCAGCTTCTTTGCAGCGCCTTAGGAGTGGTTAACTCACCGTTTCTAAAGCGCCCCTGCCCATTGAAATCAATGGGCAGCTCCGCCGAACCACCGGCAAAGCGCCGCTTTTATCTCTTTTACGGCCGCTAGCAGGGGTTAAAAGCGCCCCGCTAGCGTCCGAAAAACAACGGTAAAGCGCCGCTAAAAATAGCGGTGCTTTACTGCCGACGCCCGGGCGTTATGAGTGTGAAAGCACTTTAAGCCTTTTTTTGTTTTTCATCATGTATCAAACACATGTCGCAAGCTCACCTAAGCATCCGAACTATATATTTTCTGCAACAAAAGAATCTACAGAATCAAAAGAAAGCATTATTGATTTTAAACATCCCATGGCTCTCCTACAAATATATTTCAAAACTGCATTTTTCAATAAAATATATATATATATTTCTGCTGTAGTAGGAGTTCATTGAATCTCTATTGCTATTGTACTGTACCTGCTGGACCCACAAATCCTTCTTCTGGGGGGTTAACCCATTCAAAACCAAGAAGCAGCTGCTACGCTTTACCTTCCTATGATATACAGTGTATATATATATGTAGCGCCCTCCACTCCGCTGTTGGCTGGTTTCGGCTTGTCTAGGGGTACCTTGGAGGAGAGAGTGTGGGGTCACCATGCCAAGCCTTCACCGCAGATGTTTATGTGGTGTAAGCAAAGTTTCTTTACCTTTGGGTCGGTGTTCGGAGTTAGAAGCCTCCGCTCCCTCTGTGGAACAGTGTCTGCCAGTAAATGAGCCCCACACCAATAAAAGTCCAACACTCCTTTATTCTTCAATGTCAGGATGAAACACAATCAGTTGGACTCCCTCAACGAACAGACAGGGGGTGTGGATACGAGTAGGCCAAGGCACAATGAACTCTCCTATTCCTCTATCAGCGAATAGGTTTGGCACATGATCTATGCCACCTGTTGAGAATCTTGGTCGCTGCCACCGATCGGATGAATGGTGAACCTTCCTCCTGACTGCACTCGGCCCCTGTTCGGGAAGATATCCCTCCGGGCGGTCTCCTGAGGCTCACCCGGCACCGGCAATCTGCTGCACCAGGTCTTCGGGTGAGTAGCTCCTCCGGTCCCTTACGCCTCTGGATTCGGGTACCCCACTCCCGGGGTCCCCTAGGAAATCCTTCCCTCGCGGAGCCCAGCGGAGGACACTGGGCCCCAGGCCTCCAACCAAGTACTTCACCCCAGGCTGAAGGTCCCTGGGGTGGAACACGAGCTCCGGGTGTCCAGGCCTAGGCCGCCTGGACACCGACCACGAACCACAGCCCTCAGGCTGAAGGTGCCTGGGACTCGACGACCCCGTGACCAAAATGGCCGACCCCTTTATACCCTCCCCCAGCAAGCCCAGCGAAGCCCCCGCCCCGCTGTACTCATGCTGCGAGAGGCCAAAAAAGGTATGCCACTGCAACGATGGCTCAACCCCGGGCCCAAAGTGACAGCGCCACCCGCTGGGCCCCAGGGAACCACACATCACAGATCCCCCACCAAATTCAAACATGATAGAAAAGCATATACCCGCTAAATATATATATATATATATATACACACACACACAGTCAGTGGCGAAGCTAGACATTCTTTCACCCGGGCAAAGATTCAGTTTGGCGCCCCCCCAAAGAGAGAAGTTCTCCATCCACACAGCCCCCAGTTCAAATGTATTAAATACATAATATATATTAGTAATTTCAAAGTTTTGATGATAGTGACGGCATAGGAGAGGTTCAAGCCTCTCTTCCATAGCAGATTAAGAGGGGCGCCACCAGGAAAGTGAGCCAAGAGCCTGCTTCTGTGTGCTCTTCTTCCTTCCCAGTGATGGGAAAGTGCTGCTAAAGTGAAGCTTGAAATCGCCTCATTCTACAGCCATGGCTAATCTATTAAAGGCACACTCTGCTGGGCTGTTTTTTTTTTGTTGCGGCAGCACCCCTTCTAATCCGCTATAGAGGTGAGGCTTGAAATCGGCTCATAAATCGCTGCTGCTTTCTTCTGGCACGGCAGCTGAAGTTGCCACTTTATCTTTACGTCAAACCTGAACACAGCAGTGCACAACAATTTTTCTTTTTTAGTATACGCTATAGGATTGTAAAAGACCTGGGACACCTCAGGGTGCCCCCGAGGTGAGTAGTACTGTGGGTGAACAGCACACCTCCCAACTTTTTGAGATGGGAATGAGGGACACCTATCAGCAAAAGTATGTAGGTATAGGACACACCCCTTGCCACGCCCCCTTAAAGGAGAATTGTACAAAAAAACAAGATTAGTTAAACTCACAAGTGTTTTTTTTACCACTACTATTCCTTTATATTGGCTTCTGGAATTTACAAATGAAGCAATTTAGAAATCAGATGAAAGGTTTAGACTGGGAAACACTTTTTGATAGCTAAAAAGTGCATTTTTATACATTTTTGTAGATCAGACCAAAATGAGGGACAAAGGAGGAGGAGTGAGGGACAGAGGGACATTGCTCCAAATCAGGGACAGTCCCTCCAAATCAGGGACAGTTGGGAGATATGGGACAGTGGGTGTGGCCTAATTGTGCTAACAGTAGGAGGGGATTAAATGGATATGGTTATATAAATCAAAAGCATTCTTGTACCCATAAAATCTGATTTGATTAATAAAACCAAGGTCACTGTAATAATATGAACTTAGCCTAAATTTAAAGTTGACTGTGTCAGCAGGCCAATGGATGTGTCAATAGGGAAGATGATGGTGTCAGTCAGAAGGGAAATGGAAGATGTCAGTAGGGCAGTGGATGTGTCAATAGGGCAGAAGTTGCTATCAGTGGGGCAGTGGATTGTGTCAGTCAGTAGAGCAGTAGACATGTCAATAGGGCAGTGGATGGTGTCGGTTAGTAGAGCAGTATAAGGTGTCAGTAAAGCAATGGACGATGTCGGTGGTAGAGCACAGGGATAGTGGGAACCCCTCGTAATGTGTATAGCAGGTGTACAGGCCCGGAAACTCAGCACAGGCATAGTTGGGACTTCAGCAGGTGTACAGACACTCCTGGACAGGAGGGGCGGTAGTTACTAGAACTGATTGGCTGTATTTTTTTTCTGCAGCCACTGATTGCTGGTGAAATCTAGAGGATGAGAAGACTGCTTTCAGATGCTGCATGTGGAGGAAAATACAGCCCGGTTCTAGTAAATGCTCCCCTAGTTTCTGCCCTGCAGGTACTTAGTATCAGCAGTAAACAGGATATTACACAGGGGCTGGTGGGCAGCAGATTGACCTGTAGGCATTGTTATCCACGGGTGGTCACTGGTCAGATCTTCAGCAGAAGAAACATAAAGAGAGCCAACACACTGACTGTCCAGATTACACACAGCACTGATATCAGCTTCAGTAACAGCCAGGGCTGGTGCAAGGATTTTTGACACCCTAGGTGAAACCTCATTTTGCCGCCCCCCCTTGGCTCCACCCCTGACTCCACCCCATTTGCCCTGGCCTTGTATGCCCCACCTTTTTAATGAAGCGCCCATCAAATGCAGCCCACCAGTGCCCATCAATGCAACCTACCAGCGCCCATCCATGCAAACTACCAGCGCCCATCAATGCAGCCTACCAGCGCCCATCAATACAGCCTACCAGCGCCCTTCAATGCAGCCTACTAGCGCCCATCAAATGCAGCCTCACCAGCGCCCATCAAATGCAGCCTCACCAGCGCCCATCAAATGCAGCCTACCAGTGCCCATCAATGATTGCTTCCAATCATTCGGGATTCGGGACACTCCGCCACTGCGTCTCTGACACTATGTGTGAACGGAGCGGCGGCTGCTTGCTGATACTGAGACTTAGTTGTGTGCTTCAGAGAGAAGAGAGTAGGAACACCAGTGGCCGGGCGCCCTAGGCGGCTGCCTAGTTTGCATAGTGGTAGCACCGTCCCTGGTAACAGCATATGTACCATGACACCGATCACTCCCCCACAGCCTCTGTTTCCAACCTGCCACACTGTGACATATGCCGTGTGACCGAGGGAGGGGGTGGAACAATTGTGCTCTGGGTTATCGGAAGGAACAGGGGAGGGAGCTGATCTGGGCGCTGTTGCCATCCTCAGGTAAAAGTTCCAAAAAGCCGAGGAACTGTTCAATGCATACCTCCCAACTTTTTGAGATGGGAATGAGGGACACCAATTACCAAAAGTATGTAGGCATAGGATACACCCCCTGCCACGCCCCCTTAAAGGAGAATTACACACAAAAAATTATTAGTTAAACCCACAAGTGCTTTTTTTACCACTACTATTCCTTGTGATATTTACAAATGCAGCAATTCAGAAATTAGATAAAAGGTTTAGCACTGAGTAATGCTTTTTGAAAGATAAATAGTGCATTTTATATACAACTATATAGATCAGACCAAAATGAGGGACAAATGAGGAGGAATGAGGGACAAAGGGACATTGCTCCAAATCAGGGACAGTCCCTCCAAATCGGGGACAGTTGGGAGCTATGGTTTAGTATGTGATATAGGAAATGGGGGCGGGCTGAATATGTATAGAGGGCTCTGTTTGTAGAGCATTGAGCGGGATGAATGTGTTGAAATGTAAAGGCTGGGAAGTCAGTTGTGTGTATAGGGTGGCATTTACAAGCACAATTCAGCTGTATTTTCTTCCATATCCAGCATCTAAATGTCGGCGTTCTAGTAAACGCTTCCCCCGCCGCCCCTCCTGCAGCATGGGAAGGGCAGCCCCCTCTCAATGCAGCGCCCGGGGCACGTTCCCTCCTCCCTAGTTTCGGCCCTGTACACAGTAGTTCTAACTGTGAAAAAATTGTGAGGGAAAATTGGGACATTTTGCAAAAATTTTCAGAAAATTCATGAGAGTCGAAGGTGAACTAAAGGTAACTTTTAGCGTCTTTCAACGCTGAAGATCAAGTAAACAGCTACATAGACAGATAAAACGCAAATAAGGGAGCTGTTTTACCTACCAAAGGATGTGTATTTTTTTCCATCCAATTCTGAGATGTATACAGCTCTGCCATACAGTGTAACCCTGTCTGGCAGGACAGGGGACCTGATTGTTATCTGTTGCAGTTACCATCAGCCTTTTTCTCTCAGAGAATAAGTGTGGGTGCTACCCCTTTCTGATTCACCCATTTTCTTCACCTACCTTCAAGCACCGTCCTTTGGTTCCACCCTTTATCTAAAGATTACAGAAAAGTATATTTTTTTGGTACTAAGTAGTTTGTATGAAATTTGCTGATGAAAGTCAGTAAAATAGGTCCTTGCATTTAGCAACAATAGACCCCCCCAACAACATCCCCAAGCTGTTCCCACAAAGTTGGGAGCATGAAATTGTCCAAAGTGTCTTGGTATGCTGTAGCTTTAAGAGTTCCCTTCACTGGAACTCAGGGGTCAAGCCCAACCCCTGAAAGACAACCCCATACCATAATCCCCCTTCCACCAAATGATTTGGACCAGTGCACAAAGCAAGGTCCATAAAGACATGGATGAGCGAGTTTGGGGTGGAGGAACTTGACTGGCCTGACCTCAACCCAATAGAGAACACCTTTGGGATGAATTCGAGTGGAGACTGTGAGCAAGGCCTTCTCGTCCACATCAGTGCCTGACCTCACATATGTGCTTCTGGAAGAATGGTCAAACATTCCCATAGACACACTCCTAAACATTGTGGACGGCCTTCCCAGAAGAGTTGAAGCTGTTATAGATGCAAAGGGTGGGCCAACTCAATATTGAACCCTACGGACTAAGACTGGGATGCCATTTAAGGTCATGTGCGTGTAAAGGCAGGTGTCCCAATACTTTTGGCAATATAGTGTATATTGCAATCAGTACAGACCTCAGATCAGCGCGGGACATGGACAGCTGTGTCCATCCTCCTTCCCGCTCCTCCTATCTGTGTATGCTGCATAGGAGAACAGCAGAGCCGAGAAGGAGGAGGAGGGGGGCCTTTAGTCCGCTCTGCACTGTATGTTTTTTGTGCTGTTCTAGTGTGAGGCAGTGGCGGGGGGGGGGGGGGGGGAGCTGCCATGTGGGACCCGAGACACTGGCTCAAGCTGTGAGGCAGGCGGTAAATCACTGGTTCAGCTCCTGGGGATTGGATTTTACCACCCTCCCCTCCTGGCACCTTTAGGAGGCTGCCTATTGCTTGTGCCAGCCTTACAGTTACTTCCTGGTTTTCAGGCCTAGGTCAAAGCGATGTCATACATCCCAGGAGTCTACAGGAGGGGAGAAAAGGAGGAGGGGTTTTCGAAACGAATTTCAGAAGAGAATAAAATAGAATAGAAAATAATAGAATATAAAATAAAATAATTGAAAGTGTAATAGAGTAAAACAGAACAGAATACAAAATAAAAGAATGGAAAAAATGGAATAATAAAAAAAAAAGGGATACAATAAAAAAAATAAAGGGAAAGAATATAAAATAAAATAATAGAATAGAATAGAAAAGAATAGAGTAAAACAGAACACAATAAAAACAGAAAATAAAGGAATAGAATAGAATATAAAAAAGAAGATTAGAACAAAATAGAAAGAATATAACCATTTTCTGAAATTAGATATCCAACTAGAATAAACTTGAATTGAAATCGAAAAAAAGATTAGAATGGAATAGAAAATAATAAAATAGATAAAAACAATAGAATAAAATAGAAAGAATACAACTGTCTCCTTAAATTCAAATTTTGAATAGAATAAGTTTGAATAGAAAAAAAAATAATAGAATAGTATATAATAGAATTGAAAATAAAATAATAGAATAGAAAAAACAATAGAATAGAATAAAAAGAATATAATAATATAACCATCTTCCAAAATTTTAATTTCAAATAGAATACATTTGAATAGAATAGAAAATAAAAGAATAGAATAGAATTGAAAAGAACATAATAGAATAGAAAACAAAATAATAGGATAGAAAAGAATAGAAAAACAATAGAATAGAATGAAATAGAAAGAAAATAACCATCTTCCCAAATTTTTATTTTCAAAAAGAATAAATTAGATTTAGAATGGAGTTCAAACTCAAAATGATTTGCATTTTCTAAATTTGGTTGAATTGAGTTCAATTAGGCTGAATTTAGGAAAATTCAAATCAATTCAAACTCGAATAAACTAAATTAATTCTGCAAACGAATTAAATGAATTAAACAAATTGAACAAAACAAATTTATGTAAATAATGAATTGAAACGATGCATATTTTTTTGTTCTGCACATGTCTATTAAATAGCATTTTTTGGTTTGTGGTGTTCAGATGAAGTGTAATGATGGGTATGATGATAAAGGTGCTGCAGATTTTGTTTATCATTTGTAGTTACTTTCTGCACTTTATGGATTGTATCTGCTGGATAAATGTATAAAGACAGACTGCAGAATAATCCAGATATGGTATTATATGAAATATAACTAAACAGATGACACACAAAGAAAAAAAGGGGTGAAAGTGCTGACACGGGGTATAAACGCCTCCAAGCGCAGGGCAGGGGCCCCCCGGGGCCACAATATATCTGGCTTGTGTCAGCCCATCTTGCTCTGCCGATGACACATTCTGATGTGGATTTCGGAGCGTATTAGAGGCGAACGGTTGACTTCACTCGGTGATGGGCGGCTGTGTGGATGTATAGGCAGCTGTGTGCTGCCGGCGGGGTGACTGGCACTGGAAATCGCTGCCAACCTCTCGCTTGACATTTAGCCAGCCTTGTCTGAAAGTGTCTTGCACTCGGGCACAGTGACAGCTCGACCTAAAAGGTCCCATCTGGCCTGGGCTGAGATGGCGGAGGGCACGGGGAGACTTGGCCAGGGGTGAGCTGTCACCTAGAATCAATCTGCTGTGCAAAAGCCACCACACACTTTACAATCTGACTGTACAACTGTACAAGGTTACATAAAGTATACATTGAATGGATGGTTTGGGTGGAGGCTCATTGCCTTGGTATCTAAAGAAGAGTGTACAAAGATTGTGTAGTCAGATTCGGGGTGAGGGGGTCCCTGAAATACAAGGGTTAAGATGGGAGCAGTGAGTAACTGTTCATTGCTTGCATCTACACTCACCGGCCACTTTATTAGGTAGACCTGTTCAGTTGCTTAGTAACACAAATTGCTAATCAGCCAATCATATGGCAGCAACTTAATGCATTTAGGCATCTAGACGTGGTAAAGACGACTTGCTAAAGTTAAAACCGAGAACCAGAATTGGGAAGAAAGGGGATTTAAGTGACTTTAAACTTGGCATGGTTGTTGGTGCCAGACAGGCTGGTCTAAATATTGCAAAAACTGCTGATCTACAGGGATTTTCACAACTATCTCTCGGGTTTACAGAGAATGGTCTGAAAAAGAGAAAATATCCAGTGAGCGGCTGTTGTGTGGAGGAAAATGCCTTGTTGATGTCAGAGGTCAGAGGAGAATGGGCAGACTGGTTTGAGATCATAGAAAGGCAACAGTAACTCAAATAACCACTCGTTACATCCAAGGTATGCAGATTACCATCTCTGAACGCACAACACATCGGACATAGAAGCAGATGGGCTACAGCAGCAGAAGACCGCACCGGGTGCCACTCCTGTCAGCTAAGAACAGGAAACTGAGGCTACAATTCTCACAGGGTCACCAAGTTTGGACAATAGAAGATTGGAAAAGCGTTGCCTGGTCTGATGAGTCTCCATTTCAGCTGTGACATTCAGATGGTAGGGTCAGAATTTGGTGTAAACAACATGAAAGCATGGATCCATCCTGCCTTGTATCCACGGTTCAGGCTGGTGGTGGTGGTGTAATGGTGTGGGGGATATTTTCTTGGCACACTTTGGGCCCCTTAGTACCAATTGAGCATTGTTTAAACACCACGACCTACCTGAGTATTGTTGCTGACCATGTCCATCCCTTTATGACTACAGTGTACCCATCTTCTGATGGCTCCTTCCAGAAGATCGGGGTAAAGAGCCAATCATGGTGGCTCTTCACCACGTGATCAGCTGCGTCCAATCACAGCTGATCACAATGTAAACACAAGCTGGTTATCGGCATTCCTTTCCTCACGCTGACAGGGACATCTACACTGGTAATCGGGGGGAACTGATTAATAATAATATTAGTGTCCTGATTATCAGTGTAGTCCCAACAGTGCCCACCAGTGTTGCCAATCAGTGCCCATCAATGCCATCTACCACTGCTAATCAGTGCCACCTATCAGTGTTGCCTATCAGTGCCCTTAAGTGCCACCTCTCAGTGCCCTACATTGCTGCCTATCAGTGCCCATCAGTGCAACTTATTAGTGCCCATCAGTGCAACCTATCAGTACTCTTCAGTGCCCATTAGTGCACATCAGTGCAGCCTCATCATCGCACATCAGTGCAACCTATCAGTATCCATTAGTGCAGCCTATCAGCCTATCAGCGCACATCAATGAAGGAGAAAAATTACCTGTTTGCAAAATTTTATAACAAACTATGAAAAACTATGAAAAACTATGAAAAACTTTTTTCCAAAAAATCTCTGTCTTTTTTGTTTATTTAGCAAAAAATTTAAACCCCAGTGGTGATTAAATACCACCAAAAGAAAGCTCTATTTGTGTGAAATTTTTTTTTAAAAAATTCATTTGGGTACAGTGTTGCATGACCGTGCAATTGTCATCAAAGTGTGACAGCGCTGAAAGCTGGAAATTGGCCTGGGCAAGAAGGGGGTAAAAGATAGAAATTTTTTGCCTTTAGAACCACTTTAAATAAACAGTTTCATTAATACCGGTAATTATACTATCATAAACGAAACCCGGGGGGGTTTGCTATCACTGGGCTGTAAGCTACCTGATTCTGTTTTTCTTCAACACTAATGTGGCGTACACACAATCGTTTTTCATGCCATTTTTTAAACCAACGTTTTTCTCGTCGTTTTTTTTCTTGTTTCCTCTCAAGCCTGTCTTGCATCCACACGATCATAAAAAAATAAACACTCAAGCAAAGCGCAGTGACGTACAACACGTACGACGGCACTATAAAGGGGAAGTTCCGTTCGGATGGCGCCACCCTTCATGTTAGTAAAGTTTGTTGAGCGTCGATTCCCGCTTTTTAGCCTCGTGCTTTTCAGTCCGTTACAGCGTGACGAACGTGCTATCTCCATTACAAACGCTAGTTTTACCAGAACGAGCGCTCCCGTCTCATACTTGATTCTGAGCATGCGCGTTTTTTTTTCACCTCGTAAAAGCATACACACTATCGTTTTTCACGTCGTTAAAAAAAAACGACATGAAAAACGACGTGAAAAAATAGAGCCTGTTCGAAATTTTTAATGGCCGTTTTTCAAGCCGTTAAAAATGCTCTGGAGCATACACACGATCGGTTTTAATGGCCATTTTTAAAAATGGCATTTTTAACGGCATGAAAAACGATCGTGTGTACGCGGCATAAGAATTCACTGACTGAGAACAAGCATGTGTAGCGGTACCCACGTAGGGGCTGCAAAATTTAGTAGTTCCACCAGTCACCCTTCCCAGCCTGGCATTCCCTTCCAGTCACTCTCCAGACATAGAACAGTCCATCAGCTTTGTCTTTGTTTTTTATTGAGGGATTAAACTTGGATGGAGTAAAAGGGAATTATGCAATGCCCAGAATCAATAGCAGAAATCAATATAATGATCATCTGGAACCTCTATTTACATCTTCTAGACCTCCAGCCTCCTCCAGCACAACGCTTATTTGCAGACTGTTTCTCTCCCTCCTGTACAATACTTGGTTCCTGGCACAGCTAGCACATGGTAAGTCCAACTCTAACACAGTCAGACCTTAGAAACTGCCATTTGCTGTCAGGGACCGTGGGCCCCTTGGTGTAGCAACCAATGGCGAAAGGAAAGTCTTTAGTGCCAGCTGTATTAAGGTGGACTACTGATCCCAGTCAGTCCTGTACAGACTCTGACAACCCTCCTGGCTGCAGCCACCTGACTTCCCTGCCAGTAACATCACAGTCTCTCCATCTACATCTGCTGCCTCCACATCCATCTCAGACAGCCTCCCAGTCCGCTCCAGCATGCCTCTCCCAGCTCTCAGGACACCTGATGGATCTCTCCTGAAGACTTTCCCGGCAGTGTTCCCCGCTGTCCTCTCCTGCTCCTTTTTAGGACACCCCTTGGGTTGTGTGGGGTTCCTCCACAGCTTCAAGCCCCTGGCCCAAGGTCACCCCCCCCCAGACTGGGAGGCTCCCTCCATGGCCCCGACAGCCTAACACTCCATCTCCAGTTCTTCCACCCGAACAACTCCTCCCCAGCTGGGCTGACTCTAGGTATTTAAGGAGGCCTGCCCCCTGCCAATCCAGGTTGGGGATTGGTCAGGACTCCTTAGAACACTCCAGGCAGCTCCATCTCTCCTCCCCACCTTCCTTCTAGATGCCTCCAGAAGCAAAAGGGAGGTAACCAAAAGATAAAACTAGCTGTGAGTCACCAGCCTACTCTAAACCACTCCCAGCCACAGATCAAAACAAACAGCTAGGCCTGCCTAAATTTACCTGTACTGACAAAAATCTCAAGTCTAGCAGATACCTAAGTAGTAACTACACATGCATCCTGTGAAAGTGGAAGAAAAGTCAGAATTCCTTGTTCCAGATCAGCGACTACCAAGACTTCGGTGTGGTAGGCAGTCAATTGGCATTCTTAGAAGTAAAAGGTCACCCTTCGTATTTTACTTTCTGGAGGATTCATTTAAATCTTTGAACGCTTGGATCAAATACAATCGACGTTCGCTCCTAATATTTTGTCATCTTGTTTCAAGGCTGCTTTTATTTTGGCATGATTTCAGCGGACCATTGACCGAGCAGCGCGTAGCTTCTAGTTTTCTGCCCTGTGAGTTGATATTGGTGAAATATCGACCAATATCAATCTAGCCAAATAGAGAAAATCTAAATTTCTGTTCTGTAATGTAAAATGTTAAAAGAAATAATAGAATAAAAAAAAAAAAGGAAAATAATCTATTTTTACGGCTTGAAAGTTTCGGGTCATAAAACTACTTTGTCATTTGATGTATGACGGTTCGCTCTGCGAGATTCGTCACTGTCAGCTGAGACATATCTATCTATCTTCTATCTCTTAATCTGGGATTTTATAGCGTGGGGCAGCTTTATAAAAGCGTTTCTCAGATCCGCAGTAAGATGCTGTGAGGTTAAGGAACTCCAATGTTTTGAAATGAGTCTCTCCGCAAATCTGCATTCAAGTTACAATGTTTATCGTCGTACTTTGTTGCAGAAGAGCGAATCCAGTACACTATAATTCATATTGCATCTGTATAAACACTGAAGGAAAAGGGCGCAAAGTGCATTATCCACAGCACTTCATCAAAGTAAAAAACAAGTGAATACTCACAAAAGTTAAAACAATTGTAGCGTTGTATGTAAACCAAGAACCAAGGATCTGTCCTATAGTGGAGCTCCTTTTGCTCAAATGGGTGTCCTGTGACACTCTGATTTGTCCCAGGGGTCTGTCCCCCTTCATCCGAGCAAACCTCAGAGGTTTACTCTAAAAAAGGGGGGCAGACCCCTAAAACGCATCAACTGGTCACAGGAGGTTTGCTCTGATGAAGGGTGACAGACCCCTGAAACACATCAGCTGGTCACAGGGAGGTTTGCTTGATGAATGGGGACAGGCCCCCAAAACACATCAGCTGGTCACAGGGATGTTTGCATTAATGAAGGGGGACAGACCCCGAAACACATCAGCTGGTCACAGGGACGTTTGCCCTGATGAACGAGGACAGGCCCCCGAAACATATCAGCTAGTCACAGGGAGGTTTGTTCTGATGAATGGGGACAGATCCCCGAAGCACGTCAGCTGGTCACAGGGAGGTTTGCTCTGATAAATAGGCGCAGGCCCTTGAAACGCGTCACCTGGTCACAGGGGTGTTTGCTCTGATGAACAGGGACAGACCCCCGAAACACATCAGCTGGTCACAGGGAGATTTGCTCTGATGAACAGAGACAGACCCCTGAAACATGTCACCGGTCACAGAGAGGTTTGCTCTGATGAACGGGGAGACACCCCTAAACACATAAGCTGGTCACAGGGAGCTTTGCACTGATGAAGGACGACAGACCCCTGAAACACATCAGCTGGTAACAGGGAGGTTTTCTCTGGTGAATGGAGACAGAACCCCGAAACACTTCAGCTGGTTACAGGACATCCATTTGAACTAAAGGAGATCCACGGCAGGACAGGCCCTTGGTGCTTTGTTCACACACAATTTACACACAATGCTACAATTGTTATAACTTTTGTAACTATTCACTTGTTTTTTATTTTATTAAAGTGCTGTGGATCATGTATTAGGCGTTTGCGACCTTCTCCTAATGTGCTTACTAAGCTATAAGATTCCCTAGTCTGAGAAGGGCTGCATCGTCCATGCCATCCAGTTATGATCCTGGAATACAGTAGACACATGTGTCAGTTGATCAGGACCAGTAGCGGCTGGTGCCTGCAGCCCCCCCCCCCCCCCCCAGCCAGCCAGCCAGCCAACCTACTCCCCCGGCACTTGATCGACCGCCGCTCCCCCCCTCGTCGCTCGATTGCCACATCGCTCGCCCATCGCCTGCCAGGCCCCCCCACCAGCCCCACACTCGCCATCCAGATTGCGGCTTCCCCCCTGCGTCTCCTCCTGAGTCACGGAGGTCGCTTCTCCCCCTGGCCAATCAGGAATTAGGACTCGCTGCCAATCGGGTCTTAGGACTACTGGCCAATCGGGTCTCAGGACCTGCTTCCTGATTGGCCGGGAGGAGAAACAGGAAATATTAATTTACTAATGTGTCACAACCGGGTGGGCTCCGGGCGCAGTGCTCTGTGCCCCGAGCCCACCCTTTTTTGAAGCCAATTAGAGCCTGAGGCTCTAATCATGTGCTTCGAATAAAAAAAAAAAACATCATTGGAATCTATGTGTCCGGCGCCCTGTATGTAGATTAGGGGCCAGACGCATGGATTAGGGGAGCGGCGCCCCTGCACCCTGCATGAGCGGCCACCACTATTTGGATTTCCTTAGCACTATGTTATCAGGTTTCTGGTTTTGTATTTGAACATTTTGCATCTGTACCCACCACCTCCAAGTTAGGAGGGCTCAGTGACCAAATTTACTTGAGGCTGAAATACCAGATGCTTGTGAATAGCGGAGGCTGCTCAGCCTATACAAAGTATTGACAGGCCATCAGCCATCGCTGTCCAAATGTAACTGCTGCACTTCAGCAAGATAGGGAAGGAGGGGAACCCTAAAGCTGGATCTACTGGATAGAAGTTCTTATCCATCCCTACTCTTTCCAAAACCAGAAAATAAAGTTTCTGCTTCAAACTGATTTTATTAACAAAAACACAAAAAAAGAAACATAAAATAAAAAAATAAAATATTATTCTATAGCAGCTGCTTTGCAGATATGTATAGACTAGTATCCAAAATTATATGTTACATAAAAAGCACCACACTACTAAATCTAAAACAATCGATACCTGTTTTGAAGATGTCTATTAAGTAAAATATTCAGAATTATAAAAAAAAAAACACGCTACGAATAAAACAAGGCAATCCAAAAAAAGTAAAAAAAGAAAAGAAAAAGCAGCAAACATACAAATAAGTGTAAATTTAATTTAATAAACAGAGAAAGAAAATAATACCATATAGTACCATAAATACCATATATGAATTAATTTATAATTCCTCATGACTCTGCTGGTATACACTTAAAACATGCCTTTAAAGAGTCTCTATGACAACAAAGTATTTTTCCTCTTTTAAATCAACATTACAAACCACGTCCGCCACCAAACGTGTGTTTCAATATTCTGGAATAACACTATTTATTTATTTATACAGATAGATTAGTATCCAAAATTAAAAATTATATAAAAAAAAAAAAAACATGCTACCCACAAAATCTAAGCTAAAAAAAAATGCATACAAATGAAATAAAAAGAAAACAGGGCAAAAAAAAAAAAAAAAAAAAGCAAACTAATTAAATTAAATTAAATAAAAAGAGAAAATATTATCATATAGCAGCTCTTTTGCAAATATCTATAGACTAATATCCAAAAATATAAGTTATATAAAAACATATAAATAATACATCATGCTACCTATAAAATGTAAGAAAAAAACAAAAAAAGCCCCCACAAAAAAATAAATAAGTGAATGCCCTGTAGCAGCTGTTTTGCAGATCTCTATAGACTAGCATCCAAAAACATTATAAATCCTCTTTACAAATGATAAAATAAATCCTACAAAACGAAACATGTAATAATTTCACACAAAATATATGAATTAATTTATAATTCCTCATGACTCTGATGGTATACACCTAAAACATGCCTTTAAAGAGTCTCTATGACAACAAAGTATTTTTTTCTCTTTTAAATCAACATTACAAACCACGTCCGCCACCAAATGTGTTTCAATATTCTGGTATAACACTATTTATTTATTTTATTTATTTCAGGTACTTATATAGCGCTGTCAATTTACGCAGCTCTTTACATATACATTGTACATTCACATCGGTCCCTACCCTCAAGGAGCTTACAATCTAAAGTCCCTAACTCACATTCATATACTAGGGCCAATTTAGACAGAAGCCAATTAACCTACCAGCATGTCTTTGGAGTGTGGGAGGAAACCGGAGCACCCGGAGGAAACCCATACAGGCACAGTGAGAACATGCAAACTCCAGGCAAGTAGCTATTGTAATCTTCACAATGCAACACTCCGTCCTTCATCATCCGGATAGCGCACTCACCAGAAGAGTCGGACCTTTAAGGACCAGCTCACACCTGTACCACATGCATTAGCATGTTTTTTTGTGTGCAGTTTTTGTGCGCAACAGTGTAGGGCAGCCTATTCACCTGAATGGGCTGCCCTACGCACTACAAGCATGCCAAATTAACTCCTGTACTTTTTTCGGGATCAGACCTTGGCAAATTTGTTTACCGCGTGTTTGTCACCTTTTTGTTTCCTTGCTGAATTTGGGGTGCCAATAGTAGGATTTTTAAAACAGCTTACCTGTAAAATCCTTTTCTTGGAGTACATCACGGGACACAGAGCAGCATAGTCATTACTATGTGGGTTATATAGAATTACCTTCAGGTGCTGGCACTGGCAACTTCCAAAACAGGAAGTACCCTCCCCTATATAAGCCCCTCCCATCCGGGAGTACCTCAGTTTTGTAGCAAAGCAATACGTGTCCCCAAAAGAGGGGTGGGAGCTCTGTGTCCCGTGATGTACTCCAAGAAAAGGATTTTACAGGTAAGCTGTTTTAAAAATCCTACTTTCTTGTTCATACATCACGGGACACAGAGCAGCATAGTCATTACTATGTGGGACGTCCCAAAGCAATGCCACATGAGGGGGGGGATACACCATACATAAGCTGGGCGCCATCAGGCATGAGGATCTTTTGCGGCCTGCAACACACTGCGCCCAAAGGCGACATCCTCCTGACTTCTAACGTCCACCTGGTAGAACCTAGTAAACGTGTGTACTGAAGACCATGTTGCGGCCTTACAAATTTGCGCCAGGGAGGCCTGGTGATGCACTGCCCATGAAGTTCCAACTGCTCTCGTGGAGTGCGCCCTAACTTTGAACGGAGGCGGTCTACTTCTCAAGCCATAGGCTTGTATTATGACCTGTCGAATCCACTTGGCTAAAGTAGATTTTGATGCTGCCTGACCCTTTCTGGGGCCTTCCGGCAGAACAAACAAAGAATCCGTTCTACGAATCTGAGCAGTGGCTTTTAGATAAGCTTTAACTGCTCTTACTACATCCAAAGAATGCAATAACTTTTCCTCTACCGAGCTTGGTTTGGGGAAAAAAGAAGGAAGAACCACATCCTGGTTCAAGTGAAACCTCGATACCACCTTAGGAAGAAAGGCTGGGTGAGGACGTAATACTACTCTGTCCTTATGGATAACCAGATATGGCTCTTTACAGGACATGGCGGCTAATTCCGACACTCTTCTAGCCGAGCATATGGCTACTAAAAATATCAATTTCCTGGTGAGTAGAACCAAGGAAATGTGCCGCAAAGGTTCAAATGGCTGCTTCTGCAGAACCGACAGAACCAAATTTAGATCCCATGGGCATATGGGAGCCTTAATCGGTGGAATAATACGAGTCACACCTTGCATAAAGGATTTGACAAGTGAATGCATAGCCAGGGGCCTTTGAAATAGTATTGACAAGGCCGAAACCTGGCCCTTGATAGTACTTAAGGCAAACTTCCTGTCTACAGCCCACTGCAGGAAGTCCAGAATTCTGCCTATAACGTACTTACGTGGATGCCATTTTCTGGCCTCGCACCAAGTGATGTACGCCTTCCAAACTCTATAGTAGATCTGCCTGGATACAGGCTTCCTGGCATTGATTATAGTTGATACCACAGAGTTAGAGAGACCTCTCTTCTTTAGGATGTGGGATTCAATAGCCAGGCCGTTAAACTTAGAGTTAGTAAGGAAGGGTGGTATATCGGTCCTTGCGAAAGCAGGTCCGGACGACGTGGAAGGGTCCAAGGACTCCCCACAGACATTTTGATGATCTCCGCGTACCAGGCCCTTCGGGGCCACGCTGGAGCCACCAGGATCACCGGCTTCTTCTCCAACCTGACTCTGCGAAGGAGTCGAGGCAACAATTGTAGCGGAGGGAATGCATATATCAGTCTGAACTGATCCCAAGGGAACACCAGAGCATCCGAGCCGCAAGCGAGGGGATCCCTTGTCCGGGAGACAAATCTGTCCACCTTTGCGTTGAATCTGGATGCTAGCAGATCTACATCCGGTGTTCCCCACCGCTGACATATTGCTCGGAAGACCTCGGGATGAAGGGACCATTCCCCTGGGCATAACTGTTGGCGACTCAGAAAGTCCGCCTTCCAATTCTCCACCCCTGGAATGAAGACAGCTGATATACATGGGATATGCTTTTCTGCCCATTCCAGGATGTGACTTACTTCCCTCTGGGCTGCACGACTCCTGGTGCCTCCCTGATGATTGATATATGCCACTGCTGTGGCATTGTCTGATTGAATTCTGACAGGGGACCCTTGGAGTCTGGATGTCCAAGCTACTAGAGCGTACCGGGCTGCTCGTATCTCTAAGAGATTGATGGGCAGGGTTTTTACTACATTTGACCATCTGCCCTGGAGAGACCATTGCTCCAGTACTGCCCCCCAGCCTATAAGGCTGGCATCTGTAGTGACCACCTTCCAAGATATCGGGCTGAAGGGTTTTCCCTTCTGGAGATTCTGGGGGATCAACCACCAGCAGAGACTCTTCCGAACGGAAGGGGACAAAGCCATCGGGAAGTCTAGAGCCTGAACTTTTCCGTTCCAGGCTGACAATATGGCCCTTTGTAAATTCCTTGAGTGGAATTGGGCGTATGGCACAGCTTCGAATGATGCTACCATCTTTCCTAGCAGCCTCATGCACAGGCGTATGGACGGCTGTCTTTTTGCACAAAGCAGACGGACCAAGGCCCTCAAAGAGGATACCTTGTGTAGAGGTAAGAAAATCTTCCTCTGGTCTGAATCCAGCCGTAGCCCTAGATATACCAGGTTTTTCACTGGCTGTAGGGCTGACTTGTCCAGGTTGATGACCCAACCGTGAGATTCTAGATACTTGATTGTATCGACAATTACCACTTCTAGCTTGGCAACTGAGTGGTCCATCAACAACAGGTCGTCTAGGTATGCCATTATCGTTACACCCCGTGTTCTTAGATCGGCCAACAGTGGGGCCAGAATTTTTGTGAACACTCGTGGTGCTGTGGCCAGACCGAATGGTAAGGCTCTGAACTGAAAATGGCGCCCTTCTACTGCAAAGCGTAGGAATTTTTGATGACCTGGAAAGATGGGAACATGCAAGTAAGCATCTTTGATGTCGATCGAGGCTAACCATTCCTCCCCTTGTAGGGCAGCGGTGACCGATCGGATCGACTCCATCCGGAAAGACCGGACGTTTAGAAATTTGTTTAGACTCTTTAGGTCCAATATGGGTCTTATGTCCCCGTTTGGCTTCGGGACTGTGAAAAGGTTTGAGTAGAAACCCAACCCCAACTCTTCCATAGGAACCTCCATAATTACTCCTTGGAGCAATAGTTGTTCTAACGCCAATAGGAGAGACCCTCTTTTCAGAGGGTCTCTTGGCATGCCTGACCACATAAAATGGGACGGAGGAGACTCTTTTAACTCCAACTTGTATCCCAGAGTTACTGCGGAGAGCACCCATCTGTCTTTGATCGTCTCCCGCCAGGTCTCTGCGAACAACTGAAGTCTTCCCCCCACCCGTTTGAGTGGGGGCAGCCCTTCATAGGCTTGACTTGGAGGCTGGTTTAGTACCTCTTCGGATCCAGGGCTTTTTATTACCCTGTGGCTGTCCCTGATTTTTACCTCCTGAGTTTGACCGAGGAGGCCGTCGGAACTGCTTAGTAGCAGACGTCGCAGGGATAGGAGAGGTAGTCCTCTTAAAAGATGGACCCCTAGACCTCTTTTTACTCGGTAAGAGAGTACTTTTACCACTGGAAATCTTCTGGATATACTTATCCAGGTCTTCGCCAAAAAGGCATTCCCCATGAAATGGGAAGCTAACTAAGAGCTTCTTACAGGGAGCTTCAGCAGACCAGTTTTTGAGCCACAGAAGCCTACGCATATGTACCAAAGACGGCGTGAGGCGGGAGGCCTGATGGATAGAATCCTTGATGGCGTCAACCGCAAAGCATAATGCTCTAGGCAGATCAGCCAGAGCCTGGGCCTGCTGGTCTGGCAAATCCCTCAGGACCATTTTCATTTGATCCTTTAAAGCTTGGCAGACCCCAATAGCTGCCACTGCTGGCTGTGTAACAGCCCCTGCTGTGGAAAAAGCAGATTTTAATAAAGATTCCAATTTTTTATCCACTGGATCTTTGAACATTTGAACATTATCTACTGGACATGTCAGTGATTTGTTCACAGAAGAGATGGCTGCATCCACCGTAGGAACATTCCATCTCTGGGTGAACTTTCCCTCCATGGGATAGATCACCGGAAACCTTTTAGGCGGAACAAATAGTTTATCAGGATGTTCCCAGTCCTGGTATATAAGTCCTTCCAATAATGGATGTATTGGAAAGGAGCAATTAACCTGGGGAGCTTTTAGCGACCCCAATGAGGAGACAGCAGTAGTTGATGGTTCAACAAGAGGCATTTTAAATGCAGATCGAACCATGTCAGTTAGGGTCTGGACCCACAATCTTTCAGTCTGTGATGCTGAAAATGGTTCATCTACTGTCGATTCCTCAAAAACAGAGCTAACCTCCTCCTGATCCCCTTCAGGTAGGTCGGTCCCTTCCTGGGACTGTTGCTCTGCCAACAGGCACTCTGATGGAGGTGATGGAGATCTGGCGCGCTTTCTTTCCTGTAGAGAAGAAGCGATCAATGCAGCCAATCTCTGCTCCAATCCCTCCAGAGTTGAGGAAAAAACCTCCTCTGTTATATATGCAGGAGCAGGTGGACTGAGGACAGCCGCAGTACCTGGCACTCCCGGGGGTTCCTTATGGGTATTAACCTCTGATTTCTCAGGGGAGGAGGGTGCAGATGACTGCTCCAGATCCTCAGAGCCCGATGGAGACCCCCTACACTTCCTGAGAGGTATATCTCAGAGTTTTTTAGGCGGCATATTCCTTAGTTCAAAGCTGAGGTATTCCAGCCGCAATACACCCCTTACTGAAATAGTCTAATGCAATTTGCTGCTATGTACATCAGTGGGTGTCTACTAATGCGTCTTTCTGGGGATGCCTGTATCAACCGCCCGCTGTAAGCCCCTATACCATGCTACCAGCTCCTTTTCATGCTCTGTGTCCATAGCAAGCAGCGTGGACTGAGTCCTTTTATCTTGCTGGGACGCCCGCACACGCGCAGAAGCGCTGGGCGCACAGAGCGCGTCATCCGCCAGGCTCCGCCCCCTTTTTTGAAGCTAAACCTTATAAAAGGAAAGCATGTGTGCGCGCGCGCGCGTGTGCACGTGTGCGCTCTTGGCGCCATGTAGGGAGAGGAGCCAGGGTCCCTGTTTCACCAGGACTCAGGGATGGAAGGAAACTACTTGGCAGCATGACAGAGGAATGCAGCTTCCCTGATAGAGAGCTCACTCATCTGCCTGGACTTTCACCATGGAAGGAATAGTCCCAAGAAAAAAGACGTTCCACAGCGGCCTCTAGTGGACAAACACAGGTACCGCACCTTTGTCTTTTTTTTTTTTTTTTTTAAAACCTCCTTTATGAAAAAACATTTCCAGGTTTACAGTTTTTTTAAAATTTCCCTTATGAAAAAACATTTCTAGGATTTCTTAGGCATATACAGCTATTAGCGGGAATACCCTTTAGGTAACAGGCAGAAAGACATATTAGGCTTGGGGGTCCCCTCAATAGAACCAAGTTCCTGAGGGGCCCCCACTTACCTTTTCCCCGCCGCAGGACTTTGTTTGGTCCACAGAAGCCCAAACTTCGCCTCTCACGGCAGGCATTGTACTAGACCTTCAGGGACCGAGTTCCCAAGGATTCCACTCCCCTGGACCTGTATAGCACCCTGCACAGATAGCCTCTTGGTTTTGGGTATGACCAGAGCTCTGGATCCCAGGGTCCAGCCCTCCTAAGAGAGGCATTACAGGCAAAACCTTGCTCTTCTCTGCAAGGCCCGGGTACCGACCGTTTAGCTATGAAGCTTTTTTGGTCGGATCCGGAATAGCTTGCTAAGGCCCAGAGAACCTGTACACAAGCCCAGATGAATACATGTTAACCTTGGCCAACACCTTAGACACTGGCAAAAAACTGAGGTACTCCCGGATGGGAGGGGCTTATATAGGGGAGGGTACTTCCTGTTTTGGAAGTTGCCAGTGCCAGCACCTGAAGGTAATTCTATATAACCCACATAGTAATGACTATGCCGCTCTGTGTCCCGTGATGTATGAACAAGAAAAGAAACAATGGCACTGCAGGCATTAGCACGTTAATTGTGCATTCTGGGAACATGCACAGAAACTTGAGTAGCGACCTCAACCCTCTTTACCTGTCTTTGGCTCCTCGCAGGTAGAGAGAGGCACACCACGCCACAAGCCTGTACCCTTCCGTGTGAGGAGGTTGAGCGGTGTTGTTGATGGGTCTCCACAGTCAGAAAGTCAGAGAATGTTTCTCACCTCTATGAATAGGGTTGCCACCTTTTCTTCAAGTCAAACCCGAACACTTTAGCAGCGCACAGCAATTTTTTTATGGTATAAACTATTGATATACATTGCGATTAAATAACATTTCTAATCATATCAAGTTAATCACAAGTTTCCCCCTTTACATCAGAGTCCACAGAGTCCCCCTTTACATCTGAAGCCACAGAGTTCCCCCTTTACATCAGAGTCCACAGAGTTCCTCCTTTACATCTGAAGCCACAGAGTTCCCCCTTTACATCAGAGTCCACAAAGTCCCCCTTTACATCAGAGTCCACAGAGTTCCCCCTTTACATCTGAAGCCACAGAGTTCCCCCTTTACATCAGAGTCCACAGAGTTCCTCCTTTACATCTGAAGCCACAGAGTTCCCCCTTTACATCAGAGTCCACAAAGTCCCCCTTTACATCAGAGTCCACAAAGTCCCCCTTTACATCAGAGTCCACAGAGTTCCCCTTTACATCAGAGTCCACAGAGTTCCCCCTTTACATCAGAGTCCACAGAGTTCCCCCTTTACATCAGAGTCCACAGAGTTCCCCCTTTACGTCAGAGTCCACAGAGTTCCCCCTTTACATCAGAGTCCACAGAGTTCCCCCTTTACATCAGAGTCCACAGAGTTCCTCCTTTACATCTGAAGCCACAGAGTTCCCCCTTTACATCAGAGTCCACAAAGTCCCCCTTTACATCAGAGTCCACAAAGTCCCCCTTTACATCAGAGTCCACAGAGTTCCCCCTTTACATCTGAAGCCACAGAGTTCCCCCTTTACATCAGAGTCCACAGAGTTCCCCCTTTACGTCAGAGTCCACAGAGTTCCCCCTTTACATCAGAGTCCACAGAGTTCCCCCTTTACATCAGAGTCCACAGAGTTCCCCCTTTACATCAGAGTCCACAGAGTTCCCCCTTCACGTCAGAGTCCACAGAGTTCCCCCTTTACAACAGAGTCCACAGAGTTCCCCCTTTACATCAGTGTCCACAGAGTTCCCCCTTTACATCAGTGTCCACAGAGTTCCCCCTTTACATCAGAGTCCACAGAGTTCCCCCTTTACATCAGTGTCCACAGAGTTCCCCCTTTACATCAGAGTCCACAGAGTTCCCCCTTTACATCAGAGTCCACAGAGTTCCCCCTTTACATCAGTGTCCATGGAGTCCCCCTTTACATCTGAATCCACAGAGTCCCCCTTTTACATCTGAACTTACAGATTTCTCTTACACTGTAGACTCTGATGTAAGGGAGAACTCTGGAGACTCTGACATAAGGAATGCTCTGGAAATCCTGATTTAAGGGGGAACACTGAGAACTCTGATGTATGGGCAGGACTCTGATGTAAGGGGGAACTCTGCTGCCTCTGGTGTAAAGAGGAACTGTGATGTAATGAGATTTGCTTTGAGAATCTTGATTTACCTCAGTGTACTTACTCAGAGGCAGGTGAGAGAACGGGGAAGGGGGAGAATTCAGTCACAGACAGGGATGGACGGTGAGCTCACTCACCACCTCTCATCCAGATGTATCTGTGGCTGCTGGGCTTCAAATTTCCAGCCCCCACTTTCCTTTTCTTAGGCACAGTGCTAGGGATTTCTCTCTCCTCTCCCATCTGTATGGGGGGGGGGGGGTTGTTAGTGCTGTGCAGTGTGAGAGAGAGTGTAACAGACACTTCCGGCTTAGACAACTGCAGACAACTGGGAAGTCATAGTCTAGTGTGAATAATGTGTCCGGGTTTCAGACAGTCTGAAACCCGGACGCATTATTCCAAACCCAAACTGTCCGGGTGAATCCTGGACAGGTGGCAACCCTATCTATGATTGACAGAGATAAGTACTTGTTTTCCCCAGTAACTTGAATGTCCACACCAGCTGCAACTCCAACGCAGAGTTTATTTTATCTTTAGTAAAGTAACAGTCTCTGATAGGAAAAAGGTTGGAGTAAAGACAGGACAGCATAAGGTGTGGGAGAGGTCCAGGCACAAACACAATCACTTCACTGCTCGGCTTCTCAAGCAGACTCAGCCCAGATGGATAGTCTCCCTAGGAAGGGACTAGCAGCCAAATGGTACTCCAACTTAGACTCACAGTCTCTGCCACAGACCTGATGAACTTGGTCTCTGCCACAGACCTGGTGAACTTGGTGCTTCAAAACTTGGCCTCTATGTAAGGAGAAGACATCCCTCCAGAGAGTTACCGGGACCCTTCCTTCACCGTGACTTCTCACCGGTCCCTCGGAATAGTTCCTCCCCCGGCCTCCTCGTCTAAGATATGGGTCCCCTCACAAGGCGGCACCCTGGGATTCCTCGATCCTTGATGGGGCCCAGCTGAAGGTGCTGGGCCCAAGGCCTTTGCTGCAGTCCCAGGACTAAAGGTGCCTGGGACTGATTCACCGACCTCCGCCCCTGGGCCAAAGGTGCCCAGGGGTGGAACTGAACCCCGAAAAGGCAGCGTCTGCCCCTTTTATATCCTCTCCCAGCATGCACAGCAGGCCTGCCACACCCACAGTATGGCTGCTGAGAGGGGACACACGAGGCACAACACTGTATCAGTGGTTCAACCCTGGCCTACTATGGCAGCGCCACCTGCAGGCCACAGGGAACTACACACCAATACTCTCCCTGTGGATAAAATGGTTGACAGAATACTGACAATTGGGGTGTTTGAGCATAACTACCACTCAAACACTTCCCCTAAATTTAGGACCCCGCTACACTTGCGCTGGAAGAATAAATCACCTCTAACATTGGGGGGTGTCCTAGGTGTGTGGACAGTATATAGACAGGTTAGGGTAGTATAGGGGCAGGTTGGGTTAGTATATAGACAGACTAGGGTAGTATATGGACAGGCTAGGGTAGTATAGGGGCAGGCTAGGGTAGTATATAGACAGGCTAGGGTAGTATATAGACAGGCTAGGGTAGTATAGGGGCAGGCTAGGGTAGTATATGGACAGGCTAGGGTAGTATATGGACAGGCTAGGGTAGTACATAGACAGGCTAGGGTAGTATAGGGGCAGGCTAGGTTAGTATATAGACAGTATAGGGTAGTATATATACAGGCTAGGGTAGTAACTGGACACGCTAGGGTAGTATAGGGGCAGGCTAGGGTAGTATATAGACAGGCTAGGGTAGTATATAGACAGGCTAGGGAAGTAAATGGGCACGCTAGGGTAGTATATGGACAGGCTAGGGTAGTATATGGGCAGGCTGGGGTAGTATATAGACAGGCTAGGGTAGTATATAGACAGGCTAGGGTAGTATAGGGGCAGGCTAGGGTAGTATATATACAGGCTAGGGTAGTAACTGGACACACTAGGGTAGTATAGGGGCAGCCTAGGGTAGTATATAGACAGGCTAGGGTAGTATAGGGGCAGGCTAGGTTAGTATATAGGCAGGCTAGGGTAGTATATAGACAGGCTAGGGTAGTAAATGGGCACGCTAGGGTAGTATATGGACAGGCTAGGGTAGTATAGGGGCAGGCTGGGGTAGTATATAGACAGGCTAGGGTAGTATATAGACAGGCTAGGGTAGTATATGGGCAGGCTAGGGTAGTAACTGGGCACACTAGGGTAGTATAGGGGCAGCCTGGGGTAGTATATTGACAGGCAAGGGTAGTTTTTAGACAGGCTAGGGTAGTATATAGACAGGCTAGGGTAGTACATAGACAGGCTAGGGTAGTATAGGGGCAGGCTAGGTTAGTATATAGACAGGCTAGGGTAGTATATAGAAAGGCTAGGGTAGTAAGTGGGCACGCTAGGGTAGTATATGGACAGGCTAGGGTAGTATAGGGGCAGGCTGGGGTAGTATATAGACAGGCTAGGGTAGTATATAGACAGGCTAGGGTAGTATAGGGGCAGGCTAGGGTAGTATATAGACAGGCTAGGGTAGTACATAGACAGGCTAGGGTAGTATATAGACAGGCTAGGCTAGTAACTGGGCACACTAGGGTAGTATAGGGGCAGGCTGGGGTAGTATATTGACAGGCTAGGGTAGTATATAGACAGGCTAGGGTAGTATAGGGGCAGGCTAGGGTAGTATATAGACAGGCTAGGGTAGTACATAGACAGGCTAGGGTAGTATAGGGGCAGGCTAGGTTAGTATATCGACAGGCTAGGGTAGTATATAGACAGGCTAGGGTAGTAAACGGGCACGCTAGGGTAGTATATGGACAGGCTAGGGTAGTATAGGGGCAGGCTGGGGTAGTATATAGACAGGCTAGGGTAGTATAGGGGCAGGCTAGGGTAGTATATAGACAGGCTAGGGTAGTAACTGGGCACACTAGGGTAGTATAGGGGCAGGCTGGGGTAGTATATAGACAGACTAGGGTAGTATATAGACAGGCTAGGGTAGTAAATGGGCACGCTAGGGTAGTATATGGACAGGCTAGGGTAGTATAGGGGCAGGCTGGGGTAGTATAAAGACAGGCTAGGGTAGTAAATGGGCACGCTAGGGTAGTATATGGACAGGCTAGGGTAGTATAGGGGCAGGCTGGGGTAGTATATAGACAGACTAGGGTAGTATATAGACAGGCTAGGGTAGTAAATGGACACGCTAGGGTAGTATATGGACAGGCTAGGGTAGTATAGGGGCAGGCTGGGGTAGTATAAAGACAGGCTAGGGTAGTAAATGGGCACGCTAGGGTAGTATATGGACAGGCTAGGGTAGTATAGGGGCAGGCTGCGGTAGTATATAGACAGGCTAGGGTAATATATAGAAAAGCTAGGGCAGAATAGGGGCGGGCTAGGGTAGTATAGAGGCAGGCAGAGCAGCCCAGGGGGCAGTTGTCATCATGACACACAAAATTGCTGGAAAAAAATCTTGGTGGTCAATTTGCTGGGTAAATAGAAGAGAAGGAGAGGCGGCCGTGGTTCAGTTTGCTGCCCCTCTCAAAGTGCTGCCTGGGTCCAATGGACCCACTGGGACCCATGGTAGGGCCGGCCGGGATATAGGTTAGCAAGAGAAGGTGTTAGAGAGCTATTTTTGTATATTGGCCCATAGTTAGGCTTTAAGAAAATGTAAAGTTGTTCAGACAACTTTACAGCCTTTCAAATCAATTGCACATGAGCATCCAAAACTAGGTGAAACTCATTTCCCAGGAAATCAAGAGACATCAATCTAGGTTTCAGCAATCATGTAAAAAACTCAGACTCTCCTTTTTTTCTTGCATGGATCCGAGTGCACAGTGTCTGAGTTAGGATCCATGCACCTGCTCCTGCCTGCATGTCAAATTTTGACATGCGACTCTGTCTGTGCCGCCTCTGTGTCTGCATCCACTTCTATGGGCTGCTTGCGTCTGAATGAGCCCTAAAGCAGGGGCATGGAATAAGCAGCATGCACTAGTCTGATCTGATAGCTGGTCTGCAATGGAAGCAGCTAGGCATTACACAGCCAAAGGACCTCAGGCCATGAAGTGAAGACATCTAAGGAAAAAAGTAGTAGTAGCTTGAAAAAGTAGAAGCTCTTTAGCACAGAAGATGGAGAACTGGAGACATGACACCCTCCATTACTACAGGAACTGGAGACAGGACACCCTCCATTACTACAGGAACTGGAGACAGGACACCCTCCATTACTACAGGAACTGGAGACAGGACACCCTCCATTACTACAGGAACTGGAGACAGGACACCCTCCATTACTACAGGAACTGGGGACAGGACACCCTCCATTACTACAGGAACTGGGGACAGGACACCCTCCATTACTACAGGAACTGGAGACAGGACACCCTCCATTACTACAGGAACTGGAGACAGGACACCCTCCATTACTACAGGAACTGGGGACAGGACACCCTCCATTACTACAGGAACTGGAGACAGGACACCCTCCATTACTACAGGAACTGGAGACAGGACACCCTCCATTACTACAGGAACTGGAGACAGGACACCCTCCATTACTACAGGAACTGGAGACAGGACACCCTCCATTACTACAGGAACTGGAGACAGGACACCCTCCATTACTACAGGAACTGGAGACAGGACACCCTCCATTACTACAGGAACTGGAGACAGGACACCCTCCATTACTACAGGAACTGGAGACAGGACACCCTCCATTACTACAGGAACTGGAGACAGGACACCCTCCATTACTACAGGAACTGGAGACAGGACACCCTCCATTACTACAGGAACTGGGGACAGGACACCCTCCATTACTACAGGAACTGGAGACAGGACACCCTCCATTACTACAGGAACTGGAGACAGGACACCCTCCATTACTACAGGAACTTCAGACAGGACACCCTCCATTACTACAGGAACTGGAGACAGGACACCCTCCATTACTACAGGAACTGGAGACAGGACACCCTCCATTACTACAGGAACTGGGGACAGGACACCCTCCATTGCTACAGGAACTGGGGACAGGACACCCTCCATTACTACAGGAACTGGGGACAGGACACCCTCCATTACTACAGGAACTGGAGACAGGACACCCTCCATTACTACAGGAACTTCAGACAGGACACCCTCCATTACTACAGGAACTGGAGACAGGACACCCTCCATTACTACAGGAACTGGAGACAGGACACCCTCCATTACTACAGGAACTGGGGACAGGACACCCTCCATTACTACAGGAACTGGAGACAGGACACCCTCCATTACTACAGGAACTGGAGACAGGACACCTTCCATTACTACAGGAACTGGAGACAGGACACCCTCCATTACTACAGGAACTGGAGACAGGACACCCTCCATTACTACAGGAACTGGGGACAGGACACCCTCCATTACTACAGGAACTGGAGACAGGACACCCTCCATTACTACAGGAACTGGAGACAGGACACCCTCCATTACTACAGGAACTGGAGACAGGACACCCTCCATTACTACAGGAACTGGAGACAGGACACCCTCCATTACTACAGGAACTGGAGACAGGACACCCTCCATTACTACAGGAACTGGAGACAGGACACCCTCCATTACTACAGGAACTGGGGACAGGACACCCTCCATTACTACAGGAACTGGGGACAGGACACCCTCCATTACTACAGGAACTGGAGACAGGACACCCTCCATTACTACAGGAACTGGAGACAGGACACCCTCCATTACTACAGGAACTGGGGACAGGACACCCTCCATTACTACAGAAACTGGAGACAGGACACCCTCCATTACTACAGGAACTGGAGACAGGACACCCTCCATTACTACAAGAACTGGAGACAGGCCACCCTCCATTACTACAGGAACTGGAGACAGGACACCCTCCATTACTACAGGAACTGGAGACAGGACACCCTCCATTACTACAGGAACTGGGGACAGGACACCCTCCATTACTACAGGAACTGGAGACAGGACAACCTCCATTACTACAGGAACTGGAGACAGGACACCCTCCATTACTACAGGAACTGGAGACAGGACACCCTCCATTACTACAGGAACTGGAGACAGGACACCCTCCATTACTACAGGAACTGGAGACAGGACACCCTCCATTACTACAGGAACTGGAGACAGGACACCTTCCATTACTACAGGAACTGGAGACAGGACACCCTCCATTACTACAGGAACTGGAGACAGGACACCCTCCATTACTACAGGAACTGGAGACAGGACACCCTCCTTTACTACAGGAACTGGAGACAGGACACCCTCCATTACTACAGGAACTGGAGACAGGACACCCTCCATTACTACAGGAACTGGGGACAGGACACCCTCCATTACTACAGGAACTGGAGACAGGACACCCTCCATTACTACAGAAACTGGAGACAGGACACCCTCCATTACTACAGGAACTGGAGACAGGACACCCTCCATTACTACAGGAACTGGAGACAGGACACCCTCCATTACTACAGGAACTGGAGACAGGACACCCTCCATTACTACAGGAACTGGAGACAGGACACCCTCCATTACTACAGGAACTGGGGACAGGACACCCTCCATTACTACAGGAACTGGAGACAGGACACCTTCCATTACTACAGGAACTGGAGACAGGACACCCTCCATTACTACAGGAACTGGGGACAGGACACCCTCCATTACTACAGGAACTGGAGACAGGACACCTTCCATTACTACAGGAACTGGAGACAGGACACCCTCCATTACTACAGGAACTGGGGACAGGACACCCTCCATTGCTACAGGAACTGGGGACAGGACACCCTCCATTACTACAGGAACTGGAGACAGGACACCCTCCATTACTACAGGAACTGGAGACAGGACACCCTCCATTACTACAGGAACTGGGGACAGGACACCCTCCATTACTACAGGAACTGGAGACAGGACACCCTCCATTACTACAGGAACTGGGGACAGGACACCCTCCATTACTACAGGAACTGGGGACAAGACACCCTCCATTACTACAGGAACTGGAGACAGGACATCCTCCATTACTACAGGAACTGGAGACAGGACACCCTCCATTACTACAGGAACTGGGGACAGGACACCCTCCATTACTACAGGAACTGGGGACAGGACACCCTCCATTACTACAGGAACTGGAGACAGGACACCCTCCATTACTACAGGAACTGGAGACAGGACACCCTCCATTACTACAGGAACTGGGGACAGGACACCCTCCATTACTACAGGAACTGGAGACAGGACACCCTCCATTACTACAGGAACTGGAGACAGGACACCCTCCATTACTACAAGAACTGGAGACAGGACACCCTCCATTACTACAGGAACTGGAGACAGGACACCCTCCATTACTACAGGAACTGGAGACAGGACACCCTCCATTACTACAGGAACTGGAGACAGGACACCCTCCATTACTACAGGAACTGGGGACAGGACACCCTCCATTACTACAGGAACTGGAGACAGGACACCCTCCATTACTACAGGAACTGGAGACAGGACACCCTCCATTACTACAGGAACTGGAGACAGGACACCCTCCATTACTACAGGAACTGGAGACAGGACACCCTCCATTACTACAGGAACTGGAGACAGGACACCCTCCATTACTACAGGATCTGGAGACAGGACACCCTCCATTACTACAGGAACTGGGGACAGGACACCCTCCATTACTACAGGAACTGGAGACAGGACACCTTCCATTACTACAGGAACTGGAGACAGGACACCCTCCATTACTACAGGAACTGGGGACAGGACACCCTCCATTACTACAGGAACTGGGGACAGGACATCCTCCATTACTACAGGAACTGGAGACAGGACACCCTCCATTACTACAGGAACTGGGGACAGGACACCCTCCATTACTACAGGAACTGGGGAAAGGACACCCTCCATTACTACAGGAACTGGAGACAGGACACCCTCCATTACTACAGGAACTGGAGACAGGACACCCTCCATTACTACAGGAACTGGGGACAGGACACCCTCCATTACTACAGAAACTGGAGACAGGACACCCTCCATTACTACAGGAACTGGAGACAGGACACCCTCCATTACTACAAGAACTGGAGACAGGACACCCTCCATTACTACAGGAACTGGAGACAGGACACCCTCCATTACTACAGGAACTGGAGACAGGACACCCTCCATTACTACAGGAACTGGGGACAGGACACCCTCCATTACTACAGGAACTGGAGACAGGACACCCTCCATTACTACAGGAACTGGGGACAGGACACCCTCCATTACTACAGGAACTGGGGACAGGACACCCTCCATTACTACAGGAACTGGAGACAGGACACACTCCATTACTACAGGAACTGGAGACAGGACACCCTCCATTACTACAGGAACTGGAGACAGGACACCCTCCATTACTACAGGAACTGGGGACAGGACACCCTCCATTACTACAGGAACTGGAGACAGGACACCTTCCATTACTACAGGAACTGGAGACAGGACACCCTCCATTACTACAGGAACTGGAGACAGGACACCCTCCATTACTACAGGAACTGGGGACAGGACACCCTCCACTACTACAGGAACTGGGGACAGGACACCCTCCATTACTACAGGAACTGGGGACAGGACACCTTCCATTACTACAGGAACTGGGGACAGGACACCCTCCATTACTACAGGAACTGGAGACAGGACACCCTCCATTACTACAGGAACTGGAGACAGGACACCCTCCATTACTACAGGAACTGGAGACAGGACACCCTCCATTACTACAGGAACTTCAGACAGGACACCCTCCATTACTACAGGAACTGGGGACAGGACACCCTCCATTACTACAGGAACTGGAGACAGGACACCCTCCATTACTACAGGAACTGGAGACAGGACACCCTCCATTACTACAGGAACTGGAGACAGGACACCCTCCATTACTACAGGAACTGGGGACAGGACACCCTCCATTACTACAGGAACTGGAGACAGGACACCCTCCATTACTACAGGAACTGGAGACAGGACACCCTCCATTACTACAGGAACTGGAGACAGGACACCCTCCATTACTACAGGAACTGGAGACAGGACACCCTCCATTACTACAGGAACTGGAGACAGGACACCCTCCATTACTACAGGAACTGGAGACAGGACACCCTCCATTACTACAGGAACTGGAGACAGGACACCCTCCATTACTACAGGAACTGGAGACAGGACACCCTCCATTACTACAGGAACTGGAGACAGGACACCCTCCATTACTACAGGAACTGGAGACAGGACACCCTCCATTACTACAGGAACTGGGGACAGGACACCCTCCATTACTACAGGAACTGGAGACAGGACATCCTCCATTACTACAGGAACTGGGGACAGGACACCCTCCATTACTATAGGAACTGGAGACAGGACACCTTCCATTACTACAGGAACTGGAGACAGGACACCCTCCATTACTACAGGAACTGGAGACAGGACACCCTCCATTACTACAGGAACTGGAGACAGGACACCCTCCATTACTACAGGAACTGGAGACAGGACACCCTCCATTACTACAGGAACTGGGGACAGGACACCCTCCATTACTACAGGAACTGTGGACAGGACACCTTCCATTACTACAGGAACTGGGGACAGGACACCCTCCATTACTACAGGAACTGGATACAGGACACCCTCCATTACTACAGGAACTGGAGACAGGACACCCTCCATTACTACAGGAACTGGAGACAGGACACCTTCCATTACTACAGTAACTGGAGACAGGACACCCTCCATTACTACAGGAACTGGAGACAGGACACCCTCCATTACTACAGGAACTGGGGACAGGACACCCTCCATTACTACAGGAACTGGGGACAGGACACCCTCCATTACTACAGGAACTGGGGACAGGACACCTTCCATTACTACAGGAACTGGGGACAGGACACCTTCCATTACTACAGGAACTGGAGACAGGACACCCTCCATTACTACAGGAACTGGAGACAGGACACCCTCCATTACTACAGGAACTGGAGACAGGACACCCTCCATTACTACAGGAACTGGGGACAGGACACCCTCCATTACTACAGAAACTGGAGAGTCAGGACACCCTCCATTACTACAGGAACTGGAGACAGGACACCCTCCATTACTACAAGAACTGGAGACAGGACACCCTCCATTACTACAGGAACTGGAGACAGGACACCCTCCATTACTACAGGAACTGGAGACAGGACACCCTCCATTACTACAGGAACTGGGGACAGGACACCCTCCATTACTACAGGAACTGGAGACAGGACACCCTCCATTACTACAGGAACTGGAGACAGGACACCCTCCATTACTACAGGAACTGGAGACAGGACACCCTCCATTACTACAGGAACTGGAGACAGGACACCCTCCATTACTACAGGAACTGGAGACAGGACACCCTCCATTACTACAGGAACTGGAGACAGGACACCTTCCATTACTACAGGAACTGGAGACAGGACACCCTCCATTACTACAGGAACTGGAGACAGGACACCCTCCATTACTACAGGAACTGGAGACAGGACACCCTCCATTACTACAGGAACTGGAGACAGGACACCCTCCATTACTACAGGAACTGGAGACAGGACACCCTCCATTACTACAGGAACTGGGGACAGGACACCCTCCATTACTACAGGAACTGGAGACAGGACACCCTCCATTACTACAGGAACTGGAGACAGGACACCCTCCATTACTACAGGAACTGGAGACAGGACACCCTCCATTACTACAGGAACTGGAGACAGGACACCCTCCATTACTACAGGAACTGGGGACAGGACACCCTCCATTACTACTGGAACTGGAGACAGGACACCCTCCATTACTACAGGAACTGGAGACAGGACACCCTCCATTACTACAGGAACTGGAGACAGGACACCCTTCATTACTACAGGAACTGGGGACAGGACACCCTCCATTACTACAGGAACTGGGGACAGGACACCCTCCATTACTACAGAAATGGGGGGCAGGACACACTCCATTACTACAGGAACTGGAGACAGGACACCCTCCATTACTACAGGAACTGGAGACAGGACACCCTCCATTACTACAGGAACTGGAGACAGGACATCCTCCATTACTACAGGAACTGGAGACAGGACACCCTCCATTACTACAGGAACTGGGGACAGGACACCCTCCATTACTACAGGAACTGGGGACAGGACACCCTCCATTACTACAGGAACTGGAGACAGGACACCCTCCATTACTACAGGAACTGGAGACAGGACACCCTCCATTACTACAGGAACTGGGGACAGGACACCCTCCATTACTACAGGAACTGGAGACAGGACACCCTCCATTACTACAGGAACTGGAGACAGGACACCCTCCATTACTACAAGAACTGGAGACAGGACACCCTCCATTACTACAGGAACTGGAGACAGGACACCCTCCATTACTACAGGAACTGGAGACAGGACACCCTCCATTACTACAGGAACTGGAGACAGGACACCCTCCATTACTACAGGAACTGGGGACAGGACACCCTCCATTACTACAGGAACTGGAGACAGGACACCCTCCATTACTACAGGAACTGGAGACAGGACACCCTCCATTACTACAGGAACTGGAGACAGGACACCCTCCATTACTACAGGAACTGGAGACAGGACACCCTCCATTACTACAGGAACTGGAGACAGGACACCCTCCATTACTACAGGATCTGGAGACAGGACACCCTCCATTACTATAGGAACTGGGGACAGGACACCCTCCATTACTACAGGAACTGGAGACAGGACACCTTCCATTACTACAGGAACTGGAGACAGGACACCCTCCATTACTACAGGAACTGGGGACAGGACACCCTCCATTACTACAGGAACTGGGGACAGGACATCCTCCATTACTACAGGAACTGGAGACAGGACACCCTCCATTACTACAGGAACTGGGGACAGGACACCCTCCATTACTACAGGAACTGGGGAAAGGACACCCTCCATTACTACAGGAACTGGAGACAGGACACCCTCCATTACTACAGGAACTGGAGACAGGACACCCTCCATTACTACAGGAACTGGGGACAGGACACCCTCCATTACTACAGAAACTGGAGACAGGACACCCTCCATTACTACAGGAACTGGAGACAGGACACCCTCCATTACTACAAGAACTGGAGACAGGACACCCTCCATTACTACAGGAACTGGAGACAGGACACCCTCCATTACTACAGGAACTGGAGACAGGACACCCTCCATTACTACAGGAACTGGGGACAGGACACCCTCCATTACTACAGGAACTGGAGACAGGACACCCTCCATTACTACAGGAACTGGGGACAGGACACCCTCCATTACTACAGGAACTGGGGACAGGACACCCTCCATTACTACAGGAACTGGAGACAGGACACACTCCATTACTACAGGAACTGGAGACAGGACACCCTCCATTACTACAGGAACTGGAGACAGGACACCCTCCATTACTACAGGAACTGGGGACAGGACACCCTCCATTACTACAGGAACTGGAGACAGGACACCTTCCATTACTACAGGAACTGGAGACAGGACACCCTCCATTACTACAGGAACTGGAGACAGGACACCCTCCATTACTACAGGAACTGGGGACAGGACACCCTCCACTACTACAGGAACTGGGGACAGGACACCCTCCATTACTACAGGAACTGGGGACAGGACACCTTCCATTACTACAGGAACTGGGGACAGGACACCCTCCATTACTACAGGAACTGGAGACAGGACACCCTCCATTACTACAGGAACTGGAGACAGGACACCCTCCATTACTACAGGAACTGGAGACAGGACACCCTCCATTACTACAGGAACTTCAGACAGGACACCCTCCATTACTACAGGAACTGGGGACAGGACACCCTCCATTACTATAGGAACTGGAGACAGGACACCCTCCATTACTACAGGAACTGGAGACAGGACACCCTCCATTACTACAGGAACTGGAGACAGGACACCCTCCATTACTACAGGAACTGGGGACAGGACACCCTCCATTACTACAGGAACTGGAGACAGGACACCCTCCATTACTACAGGAACTGGAGACAGGACACACTCCATTACTACAGGAACTGGAGACAGGACACCCTCCATTACTACAGGAACTGGAGACAGGACACCCTCCATTACTACAGGAACTGGAGACAGGACACCCTCCATTACTACAGGAACTGGAGACAGGACACCCTCCATTACTACAGGAACTGGAGACAGGACACCCTCCATTACTACAGGAACTGGAGACAGGACACCCTCCATTACTACAGGAACTGGAGACAGGACACCCTCCATTACTACAGGAACTGGAGACAGGACACCCTCCATTACTACAGGAACTGGGGACAGGACACCCTCCATTACTACAGGAACTGGAGACAGGACATCCTCCATTACTACAGGAACTGGGGACAGGACACCCTCCATTACTATAGGAACTGGAGACAGGACACCTTCCATTACTACAGGAACTGGAGACAGGACACCCTCCATTACTACAGGAACTGGAGACAGGACACCCTCCATTACTACAGGAACTGGAGACAGGACACCCTCCATTACTACAGGAACTGGAGACAGGACACCCTCCATTACTACAGGAACTGGGGACAGGACACCCTCCATTACTACAGGAACTGTGGACAGGACACCTTCCATTACTACAGGAACTGGGGACAGGACACCCTCCATTACTACAGGAACTGGATACAGGACACCCTCCATTACTACAGGAACTGGAGACAGGACACCCTCCATTACTACAGGAACTGGAGACAGGACACCTTCCATTACTACAGTAACTGGAGACAGGACACCCTCCATTACTACAGGAACTGGAGACAGGACACCCTCCATTACTACAGGAACTGGGGACAGGACACCCTCCATTACTACAGGAACTGGGGACAGGACACCCTCCATTACTACAGGAACTGGGGACAGGACACCTTCCATTACTACAGGAACTGGGGACAGGACACCTTCCATTACTACAGGAACTGGAGACAGGACACCCTCCATTACTACAGGAACTGGAGACAGGACACCCTCCATTACTACAGGAACTGGAGACAGGACACCCTCCATTACTACAGGAACTGGGGACAGGACACCCTCCATTACTACAGAAACTGGAGAGTCAGGACACCCTCCATTACTACAGGAACTGGAGACAGGACACCCTCCATTACTACAAGAACTGGAGACAGGACACCCTCCATTACTACAGGAACTGGAGACAGGACACCCTCCATTACTACAGGAACTGGAGACAGGACACCCTCCATTACTACAGGAACTGGGGACAGGACACCCTCCATTACTACAGGAACTGGAGACAGGACACCCTCCATTACTACAGGAACTGGAGACAGGACACCCTCCATTACTACAGGAACTGGAGACAGGACACCCTCCATTACTACAGGAACTGGAGACAGGACACCCTCCATTACTACAGGAACTGGAGACAGGACACCCTCCATTACTACAGGAACTGGAGACAGGACACCTTCCATTACTACAGGAACTGGAGACAGGACACCCTCCATTACTACAGGAACTGGAGACAGGACACCCTCCATTACTACAGGAACTGGAGACAGGACACCCTCCATTACTACAGAAACTGGAGACAGGACACCCTCCATTACTACAGGAACTGGAGACAGGACACCCTCCATTACTACAGGAACTGGGGACAGGACACCCTCCATTACTACAGGAACTGGAGACAGGACACCCTCCATTACTACAGGAACTGGAGACAGGACACCCTCCATTACTACAGGAACTGGAGACAGGACACCCTCCATTACTACAGGAACTGGAGACAGGACACCCTCCATTACTACAGGAACTGGGGACAGGACACCCTCCATTACTACTGGAACTGGAGACAGGACACCCTCCATTACTACAGGAACTGGAGACAGGACACCCTCCATTACTACAGGAACTGGAGACAGGACACCCTTCATTACTACAGGAACTGGGGACAGGACACCCTCCATTACTACAGGAACTGGGGACAGGACACCCTCCATTACTACAGAAATGGGGGGCAGGACACACTCCATTACTACAGGAACTGGAGACAGGACACCCTCCATTACTACAGGAACTGGAGACAGGACACCCTCCATTACTACAGGAACTGGGGACAGGACACCCTCCATTACTACAGGAACTGGAGACAGGACACCTTCCATTACTACAGGAACTGGAGACAGGACACCCTCCATTACTACAGGAACTGGAGACAGGACACCCTCCATTACTACAGGAACTGGGGACAGGACACCCTCCACTACTACAGGAACTGGGGACAGGACACCCTCCATTACTACAGGAACTGGGGACAGGACACCTTCCATTACTACAGGAACTGGGGACAGGACACCCTCCATTACTACAGGAACTGGAGACAGGACACCCTCCATTACTACAGGAACTGGAGACAGGACACCCTCCATTACTACAGGAACTGGAGACAGGACACCCTCCATTACTACAGGAACTTCAGACAGGACACCCTCCATTACTACAGGAACTGGGGACAGGACACCCTCCATTACTACAGGAACTGGAGACAGGACACCCTCCATTACTACAGGAACTGGAGACAGGACACCCTCCATTACTACAGAAACTGGAGACAGGACACCCTCCATTACTACAGGAACTGGGGACAGGACACCCTCCATTACTACAGGAACTGGAGACAGGACACCCTCCATTACTACAGGAACTGGAGACAGGACACCCTCCATTACTACAGGAACTGGAGACAGGACACCCTCCATTACTACAGGAACTGGAGACAGGACACCCTCCATTACTACAGGAACTGGAGACAGGACACCCTCCATTACTACAGGAACTGGAGACAGGACACCCTCCATTACTACAGGAACTGGAGACAGGACACCCTCCATTACTACAGGAACTGGAGACAGGACACCCTCCATTACTACAGGAACTGGAGACAGGACACCCTCCATTACTACAGGAACTGGGGACAGGACACCCTCCATTACTACAGGAACTGGAGACAGGACATCCTCCATTACTACAGGAACTGGGGACAGGACACCCTCCATTACTATAGGAACTGGAGACAGGACACCTTCCATTACTACAGGAACTGGAGACAGGACACCCTCCATTACTACAGGAACTGGAGACAGGACACCCTCCATTACTACAGGAACTGGAGACAGGACACCCTCCATTACTACAGGAACTGGAGACAGGACACCCTCCATTACTACAGGAACTGGGGACAGGACACCCTCCATTACTACAGGAACTGTGGACAGGACACCTTCCATTACTACAGGAACTGGGGACAGGACACCCTCCATTACTACAGGAACTGGATACAGGACACCCTCCATTACTACAGGAACTGGAGACAGGACACCCTCCATTACTACAGGAACTGGAGACAGGACACCTTCCATTACTACAGTAACTGGAGACAGGACACCCTCCATTACTACAGGAACTGGAGACAGGACACCCTCCATTACTACAGGAACTGGGGACAGGACACCCTCCATTACTACAGGAACTGTGGACAGGACACCCTCCATTACTACAGGAACTGGGGACAGGACACCTTCCATTACTACAGGAACTGGGGACAGGACACCTTCCATTACTACAGGAACTGGAGACAGGACACCCTCCATTACTACAGGAACTGGGGACAGGACACCCTCCATTACTACAGGAACTGGGGACAGGACACCTTCCATTACTACAGGAACTGGAGACAGGACACCCTTTATTACTACAGGAACTGGAGACAGGACACCCTCCATTACTACAGGAACTGGAGACAGGACATCCTCCATTACTACAGGAACTGGAGACAGGACACCCTCCATTACTACAGGAACTGGGGACAGGACACCCTCCATTACTACAGGAACTGGGGACAGGACACCCTCCATTACTACAGGAACTTCAAACAGGACACCCTCCATTACTACAGGAACTGGGGACAGGACACCTGCCGAATACTACAGGAACTGGGGACAGGACACCCTCCATTACTACAGGAACTGGAAACAGGACACCCTCCATTACTACAGGAACTGGAGACAGGACACCCTCCATTACTACAGGAACTGGAGACAGGACACCCTCCATTACTACAGGAACTGGAGACAGGACACCCTCTATTACTACAGGAACTGGAGACAGGACACCCTCCATTACTACAGGAACTGGAGACAGGACACCCTCCATTACTACAGGAACTTCAGACAGGACACCCTCCATTACTACAGGAACTGGGGACAGGACACCCTCCATTACTACAGAAACTTCAGACAGGACACCCTCCATTACTACAGGAACTTCAGACAGGACACCCTCCATTACTACAGGAACTGGGGACAGGACACCCTCCATTACTACAGGAACTGGAGACAGGACACCCTCCATTACTACAGGAACTTCAGACAGGACACCCTCCATTACTACAGGAACTGGGGACAGGACACCCTCCATTACTACAGGAACTGGGGACAGGACACCCTCCATTACTACAGGAACTGGGGACAGGACACCCTCCATTACTACAGGAACTGGAGACAGGACACCCTCCATTACTACAGGAACTGGGGACAGGACACCCTCCATTACTACAGGAACTGTAAACAGGACACCCTCCATTACTACAGGAACTGGAGACAGGACACCCTACATTACTACAGAAACTGGAGACAGGACACCCTCCATTACTACAGGAACTGGGGACAGGACACCCTCCATTACTACAGGAACTGGGGACAGGACACCCTCCATTACTACAGGAACTGGGGACAGGACACCCTCCATTACTACAGGAACTGGAGACAATACACCCTCCATTACTACAGGAACTGGAAACAGGACACCCTCCATTACTACAGGAACTGGGGACAGGACACCCTCCATTACTACAGGAACTGGAGACAGGACACCCTCCATTACTACAGGAACTGGGGACAGGACACCCTCCATTACTACAGGAACTGTAAACAGGACACCCTCCATTACTACAGGAACTGGAGACAGGACACCCTACATTACTACAGAAACTGGAGACAGGACACCCTCCATTACTACAGGAACTGGGGACAGGACACCCTCCATTACTACAGGAACTGGGGACAGGACACCCTCCATTACTACAGGAACTGGGGACAGGACACCCTCCATTACTACAGGAACTGGAGACAATACACCCTCCATTACTACAGGAACTGGAAACAGGACACCCTCCATTACTACAGGAACTGGGGACAGGACACCCTCCATTACTACAGGAACTGGGGACAGGACACCCTCCATTACTACAGGAACTGGGGACAAGACACCCTCCATTACTACAGGAACTGGAGACAATACACCCTCCATTACTACAAGAACTGGAAACAGGACACCCTCCATTACTACAGGAACTGGGGACAGGACACCCTCCATTACTACAGGAACTGGAGACAATACACCCTCCATTACTACAAGAACTGGAAACAGGACACCCTCCATTACTACAGGAACTGGGGACAGGACACCCTCCATTACTACAGGAACTGGAGACAGGACACCCTCCATTACTACAGGAACTGGGGACAGGACACCCTCCATTACTACAGGAACTGGGGACAGGACACCTGCCGAATACTACCGGAACTGGGGACAGGACACCCTCCATTACTACAGGAAATGAGGACAGGACACCCTCCATTACTACAGGAACTGGAGACAGGACACCCTCCATTACTATAGGAACTGGGGACAGGACACCCCCTATTACTACGAGAACTGGAGACAGGACATCCTCCATTACTAAAGTAACTGGGGAAAGGACACCTTCCATTACTAAAGGAACTGGGAACAGGGCACCCCCATTCCCACAGGAACTGGGGACAGGACACCCTCAATTACTACATGAACTGGAGATAGGATACCCCCTATATCTAGAGGAACTGGAGACAGGATGCCCCCTATTACTGCAGGAACTGGAGACAGGACACCCTCCATTACTAAAGGAACTGGGGACAGAACACCCTCCATTACTACAGGAACTGGAGACAGGACACCCCCTATTACTACGAGAACTGGAGACAGGACACCCTCCATTACTACAGGAACTGGAGACAGGACACCCCCTATTACTATGAGAACTGGAGACAGGACACCCTCCATTACTAAAGGAACTGGGGACAGGACACCCTTCATTACTAAAGGAACTGGGAACAGGACACCCCCATTACTACAGGAACTGGAGATAGGATACCCCCTATAACTAGAGGAACTGGAGACAGGATGCCCCTTATTACTACAGGAACTGGAGACAGGACACCCTCCATTACTAAAGAAACTGGGGACAGGACACCCCCTATTACTACAGGAACTGGAAACAGGACACCTGCCGATTACTACAGGAACTGGGGACAGGACACCCTCCATTAACACAAGAACTGGAGACAGGACACCTGCCCATTACTACAGGAACTGGGGACAGGACACCCCCCCATAACACAGAAAATGGAGAAAGGACACCCCCCCTCATTACTACAGGAAATGGAGCAAGGACACCCCCCCCCCTCATTACTACAGAAAATGGAGCAAGGACACCCCCCCCATTACTACATGAACTGGAGACTGGATACCGCCATTACTACAGAAACTGAGGACAGGACACCCTCCATTACTACATGAACTGGAGACAGGATACCCCCTATTACTAGAGGAGCTGGACAGGACACCCTCCATTACTACAGGAACTGCAGACAGGACACCTCCATTACTACAGGTAAGTTAAAAAAAGACATCTTATGCTCCACTTTAAAGCTGACATTTAATCTGCTTATATTTTACCTTTCTTGGTTCATCTCCCCCCAACAGGCTAACAACATTTTTTAATAAAACCTTTCTGTTTTCATTTCATACCTTGCTTTAGATTCAGTGATGTTTATCACTGGGTCTCTGTGCTTCTCTATGTAATGCAGGCAGATCATGGCTGGTGGGAGGATTTGGTTGGGTGCTGTACATAGCCTCCTAAAAACATCACAGCACCCTGCCTCTGTACTCCTCTGATGAGCCCTCAGCCCTGATGTAATCAATACTGGGTGGTGCTTTTGGGTGGGGTTATGCAAAAAATAAAATCCCTTATTGGGTGGGTATCAGTCTGGAGGAGTGGGTGTTCCTAGGCAGGCTGCATTTTCATATAGGTAATGTCCACATGTGATAAAAAAAGAAAAAAAGGGAGATGGCCCAAGAACCAACTAAGTAATATCTGTAGTAAAGCTATAAGTCCCAAAGTAGGTTAAAGACAATATATGTAGGAGGGGGGGGGGGGGTGGTAAGTCAATTCAAGTATACACTGGCGGCAGCAGCCTTGGGAGTGGAAGGACAACTCTGGAAGACAAAATAGAAAAAGAACAAGGCCTCATGCCCACTGGCGTTTTTACAGCTGCGTTTTTTGCAGCTTAAAAACGCCTGTCCATGTTATTGAATATTTTTTTTTTTTTTTTTTGAAAAAAAAAAAAAAACGTCGGAGCTAAAAACGCGACCACGCGTTAGTGCGCGTTTTTTGCGCGTTAGTGCGCGTTAGTGCGCGTTTTTGCGCGTTTTTTGACGCTCGCGTTTTTTACTGCCTAATTCTGACGCTGAGGAACGCACTGGTCCTGGGTTTTTTTTACAGCTTACAAACGCCTATGCTCTTTACAGCTCAAAAACGCCTAGGTGGACATGAAGCTATAGACTAACATGGACAGGCGTTTTTAAGCTGTAAAAAACGCTCAAAAACGCGGCTGAAAAAACGCCCGTGGGCATGAGGCCGCGCCAGACTCAGTGGAGTATTTAAGCACTCATTTAATGGGACAAACCAGCCAAATGGCTACTCACAAAGAGATCGTAAGGCCTCATGCCCACTGGCGTTTTTACAGCTGCGTTTTTGAGCGTTTTTTACAGCTTAAAAACGCCTGTCCATGTTATTGTAAATATTTTTTTTTTTTTTAAAAAAAAAAAAAAAAAAAAAAAAAAAAAAAACGTCGGAGCTAAAAACGCGACCACGCGTTAGTGCGCGTTTTTTGCGCGTTAGTGCGCGTTAGTGCGCGTTAGTGCGCGTTTTTTGACGCTCGCGTTTTTTACTGCCTAGTTCTGACGCTGAGGAACGCACTGGCCCTGGGTTTTTTTTACAGCTTACAAACGCCTATGCTCTTTACAGCTCAAAAACGCCTAGGTGGGCATGAAGCTATAGACTAACATGGACAGGCGTTTTTAAGCTGTAAAAAACGCTCAAAAACGCGGCTGAAAAAACGCCCGTGGGCATGAGGCCTAATATTCAGGCATATAGGAAATAAGGGGTCCGGGGTCACTGTGCAGTCCAGAGATCTGAAGAAACAGCGGATGCTGTGAAACGCGTCATCACTTCCGGTCCACGGAGCTTGCGTTCCACGCACTTCCGGTTCCGGTTTACGGACGCCATAGAGATCACACGGCGTGCAGCCCAGCTATCTTTCCGGACATCCACAGAGGCTCCACCACTGCTCCATCTTCCTGCGGCTTGTCACCTCGATTGCTGGGACACAGCTCCTTACATCGTGGACTGCACAGTGACCCCGGACCCCTTATTTCCTATATGCCTGAATAATGTCCACATGCTGAGCCTCCAGGATTGATTTTCCCCACCCTCGCGGAAACCTGTCATCTAACCTTTTCCCCACCCTCGAGGAAACCTGTCATCTAACCTTTTCCCCACCCTCGCGGAAACCTGTCATCTAACCTCTTCCCCACCCTCGCGGAAACCTGTCATCTAACCTCTTCCCCACCCTCGCGGAAACCTGTTATCTAACCTCTTCCCCACCCTCGCGGAAACCTGTCATCTAACCTCTTCCCCACCCTCGCGGAAACCTGTCATCTAACCTCTTCCCCACCCTCGCGGAAACCTGTCATCTAACCTCTTCCCCACCCTCGCGGAAACCTGTCATCTAACCTCTTCCCCACCCTCGCGGAAACCTGTCATCTAACCTCTTCCCCACCCTCGCGGAAACCTGTCATCTAACCTCTTCCCCACCCTCGCGGAAACCTGTCATCTAACCTCTTCCCCACCCTCGCGGAAACCTGTCATCTAACCTCTTCCCCACCCTCGCGGAAACCTGTCATCTAACCTCTTCCCCACCCTCGCGGAAACCTGTCATCTAACCTCTTCCCCACCCTCGCAGAAACCTGTCATCTAACCTCTTCCCCACCCTCGCGGAAACCTGTCATCTAACCTCTTCCCCACCCTCGCGGAAACCTGTCATCTAACCTCTTCCCCACCCTCGAGGAAACCTGTCACCTGACCTCTTCCTCACATACAAGGAAACTGGTCAACTGACCACTTTCTCACTTTTGAGGACTCTTGTCATCTGACTTCTTCCACGCCCTTGAGGAAATGTGTAAATTGACCACTTCCAACCCTCAAGGACTCCTGTCACCGGACCTCTTCCCCACCTTCAAGGAAAACTGTCAACTGAGCTCTTCCCCACCCTTGAGGAAAAGTGTCAGCTAACCACTCCTGAACTCTTTCTCACCCTTGATGACACCTGTTACCTGACTTCTTCCCCACCCTCGGGGGAAACCTGTAAACTGACCACTTCCCTACCCTTAAGGCAAACTGTCAACTGAGCACTTCCCCACCCTTGAGGGCCAGATGTTGGACATCTTCCAGACAGGAAATGAGGTGGGCTCTATCTGACGTGCTGCAGCTTCTAATGCACATTGTGAGAAGCTCACAGTGTGCAGACAACCAATTTCAGTCCAGGAGAGGAGCCTGTATAACTGTGCAAGACTGAAGGGAAGGCAAAAGTTCAGCTTCAAAATGAAAAAGTACAGGTTCTCTTTTATTTGCCTTTTTAAAAAAAAAAAGGGAATTTGTTTTCACCTCGCTGCAGCGCAGAGCTGTGATCTGAGCAGTCTACACAGACAACAATTCTGTTTGCAGCATCCCTGCAGTGAACACAGTACATTACACCAGAGGCAAAAGACACAGATGTGAACAGAGGGGGCCTTATCTTCTTCATGGTGCACTACGCTGGAGGATCTTCTTCTATCGGGAGATATGTACTTATCGATTGTGACTGAGAGACCAGCTTATAGATAGTTGATATTGTGTCACATATCACTTTTACTCAATTTACACATTAAAAAAACTACTTGTATTTTTTTATTTTACCAGCTTAAAAAAATTGGCAGTTTTTTTCTTACACCTAAAATGGTGTGATCTATTTTTTCAGTAAAGTCGAAGTGTTTGAGTTTTTGCTTATATTTAGATGTGGTCAGGTGACAGGTCTTCTCAAGCATGGGGAAGTGATCAGTTGGCAGGTTTCCTCGAAGGTGTGGAAAAGGTCAGGTGACATGTTTCCTTGTGAGTGGGGAAGAGGTCAGCTGACACGTTTTCTCAAGAGTGGGGAATAGGTCAGGTGTTTTCAGGGTAGGGAAGAGGTCAGGTGACATGTTTCCTTGTGAGTAGGGAAGAGGTCAGCTGACACGTTTTCTCAAGAGTGGGGAATAGGTCAGGTGTTTTAAGGGTGGGGAAGAGGTCAGGTGACATGTTTCCTTGAGGGTGGGGAAGAGGTCAGGTGACATGGTTCCTTGAGGGTGGAAAAGAGGTCAGGTGACAGGTTTCCTTGAGGGTGGGAAGAGGTCAGGTGACATGTTTCCTTGTGAGTGGGGAAGAGGTCAGCTGACATGTTTTCTCAAGAGTGGGGAATAGGTCAGGTGTTTTAAGGGTGGGGAAGAGGTCAGGTGACATGTTTCCTTGAGGGTGGGAAAGAGGTCAGGTGACATGGTTCCTTGAGGGTGGAAAAGAGGTCAGGTGACAGGTTTCCTTGAGGGTGGAAAAGAGGTCAGGTGATATGTTTCCTTGAGGGTGGGGAAGAGGTCAGGTGACATGTTTCCTTGAGGGTGGAGAAGAGGTCAGGTGACATGTTTCCTTGAGGGTGGGAAGAGGTCAGGTGACATGTTTCCTTGAGGGTGGGGAAGAGGTCAGGTGACATGTTTCCTTGAGGGTGGGAAGAGGTCAGGTGACAGGTTTCCTTGGGGGTGGAAAAGAGGTCAGGTGACATGTTTCCTTGAGGGTGGGGAAGAGGTCAGGTGACAGGTTTCCTTGGGGGTGGAAAAGAGGTCAGGTGACATGTTTCCTTGAGGGTGGGGAAGAGGTCAGGTGACATGTTTCCTTGAGGGTGGGAAGAGGTCAGGTGACATGTTTCCTTGAGGGTGGGGAAGAGGTCAGGTGACATGTTTCCTTGGGGGTGGAAAAGAGGTCAGGTGACATGTTTCCTTGAGGGTGGGGAAGAGGTCAGGTGACATGTTTCCTTGAGGGTGGAGAAGAGGTCAGGTGACATGTTTCCTTGAGGGTGGGGAAGAGGTCAGGTGACATGTTTCCTTGAGGGTGGAGAAGAGGTCAGGTGACATGTTTCCTTGAGGGTGGGAAGAGGTCAGGTGACATGTTTCCTTGAGGGTGGGAAGAGGTCAGGTGACATGTTTCCTTGAGGGTGGGAAGAGGTCAGGTGACATGTTTCCTTGAGGGTGGGAAGAGGTCAGGTGACAGGTTTCCTTGGGGGTGGAGAAGAGGTCAGGTGACATGTTTCCTTGAGGGTGGGGAAGAGGTCAGGTGACATGTTTCCTTGAGGGTGGAGAAGAGGTCAGGTGACATGTTTCCTTGAGGGTGGGAAGAGGTCAGGTGACATGTTTCCTTGAGGGTGGAGAAGAGGTCAGGTGACATGTTTCCTTGAGAGTGGGAAGAGGTCAGGTGACATGTTTCCTTGAGGGTGGGGAAGAGGTCAGGTGACATGTTTCCTTGAGGGTGGGAAGAGGTCAGGTGACATGTTTCCTTGGGGGTGAGAAAGAGGTCAGATGACAGGTTTCCTCGGGGGCGGGGAATAAATCAGGTAATCTTCAGAAATTAACAAAAAGAAAATTAGATTTGGACATTTTCAGCCCACCCCCGCCTTTTCTTTTTGTGTTTTAGTGATAAGCCAGCCCAACGATGCACAAATAAAATTCTGAATGATGTGACATTTTATTTTTTAACATCTCAAAATCATTAAACAGGTGAAAATCATTGGTCACTGATGCTTCTAAATGTCTCTGTTACATAAAACATACCATTGGGGTGCTTTAAATAAACTCTGGATGGCATTTTTCCTTGAGGGTGGGGAAGAGGTCAGGTGACATGTTTCCTTGAGGGTGGGAAGAGGTCAGGTGACATGTTTCCTTGGGGGTGAGAAAGAGGTCAGATGACAGGTTTCCTCGGGGGCGGGGAATAAATCAGGTAATCTTCAGAAATTAACAAAAAGAAAATTAGATTTGGACATTTTCAGCCCACCCCCGCCTTTTCTTTTTGTGTTTTAGTGATAAGCCAGCCCAACGATGCACAAATAAAATTCTGAATGATGTGACATTTTATTTTTTAACATCTCAAAATCATTAAACAGGTGAAAATCATTGGTCACTGATGCTTCTAAATGTCTCTGTTACATAAAACATACCATTGGGGTGCTTTAAATAAACTCTGGATGGCATTTAGTTTGCTAACGCACCATGTGTAATTTTTTTGAATATTTTTCACCTTATTTTTATCCTCTGTTACTCTGTTACATCTCAGTGCTGCTGATCTCCTTCAGCCAATTTGCAGCCACTTCCTGCCTACATACACTCCAGCAATGTTGGCATGACATCTCTCACCATGCCGGTGTAATGTGCATTGAAATGGCCACTCGTAGTTACCAAATTGGCATGTTTCTACAGGACCTGTAAGTCGAAGTTTAACTTAGGGGTCCTCTTTTCAAAATGCCATTTACCTGGCTGCCATGCTTATTGAATGATATTAAGTCACTGACTAGATACAAGACGAATAAGGGCTCTGGCTTCATTCTGATCAGTTATAATTATTCCAGGGTCAAAGACTCAAGAATCTGTAGAAGTCAGAGACAGCCAGGCCACTAGCATTTTCAAAAGGAGCCTCTGTAATTGTCTCATTACAGTCCCTCCTGTAAGCACTGACCAGTCAGTGGCCCCCACTAGTATACACCAATGTCCATTGTGATTTCTGAACATGACCTGTCTATTAGGGGCTTTGTCTTCATTCTGATTGGTGTGATTGAAATTTCAGGGTCAATGACTCACATAATATAGATGCCACAGACAGCCAGGCCACTAGCATTTTCAGAAGGGGGTTAGCCTTCGCCTTCCCCTCATTCACAGTCTGTCCTCTGAGTGCTGACTAGTCCCCAGCGTCCATGATTAACAAGACCAGTTCCCAGCAGGAACTATCAATAAAAATTTGTCTTTTGGGGTCCTCCTTTTCAAAATGCCATCCACCTGGCCATCATGCTTATCCAATAACATCTGTATGCGAAACCAACCATAAACAAGCCAATTAAGGTCTTTGGCATCATTTTGATTGGTGTGATTGAAATTTCAGGGTCAATAGCAAAAGCCAGAAATGGCCAGGCTACTAGCATTTTACAGAGCCAGCCAGGGCACTAGCATTTTGAGAAGAAGGTCAGCCTCTGCCTTCCTCTAATTCACAGCCTGTCCTGTATGTCTGTCGCAACCGTCTGCCAAGGAGGATCAGTTAATCAAAATCTCACTCCTTTTCAAAATGCTATTCATCTGGCCGTCATGTTTACCCAGCTACATCTGTACTTTGAGTCAGTGACTAATAACAAGCTGATACCGGGCTTTGGCTTCATTATGATCACTGTGATTTTGATTTCAGGGTCAATGACAGCCAGCCCACTAGCATTTTCCAGAGACAGCCAGGCCACTAGCATTTTCAGAAGGAGGTCAGCCTCTGCGTTTCCTTATTTACAGTCTATGCTTTAAGCACTGACTACTTAGGGGCCGCTTGCAATTCACACACATCAACATCCGTCTTAACAGACGAAGCACCTGTCAGTCGAAATTTGACTTTTAGGGGGTCCTCCTTTTGAAAATGCCATTGACTTGGCTGTCATGCTTACCCAATTACATCTGTACTTGGAGTTAATAACCAGAAACAAGCTGATCAGGGGCTTCGGCTTCATTCTGATTGGTGTGATTGGCAGTTCAGGGTCCATGACAGCCAGTCCACAAGTATTTTCCAGAGAAAGCCTGGCGACTTACATTTTCAGAAGGAGGTCAGCCTCTGCTTTACAGCACTGACTACCTAGGAGCCGCTTGCTATCCGCACACGTCAACATCCGTCGTTACAGACGAAGCACCTGACAGTGGAAATTTGACTTACATGTATAGGGCATCCTCCTTTTCAAAATGCCATTGACCTGGCTGTCATGCTTACCCAATTTACATCTGTGCTTTACGTCAACGACCAGAAACAAGGCGATTAGGGGCTTTGGCTTCATTCTGATCGGTGTAGATTGAAATTCAAGGGTCGATGACAACAGAGAAGCCAAAGACAGCCAGGCCACTAGCATTTTCAGGAAGCCATGTCATTAACATTTTCAGAAAGCGAAATACAGCCAGGCCACTAGCATTTTCAGGAAGCCATAGATAGCCAGGACACTAGCATTTTCAGGAAGCGATAGACTGCCAGGCCATTAGCATGTTTGGGAAGTCCTAGACTGCTAGACCACTAGCATTTTCAGGAAGCCATAGACAAGCCAGGCCACTAGCATTTTTAGGAAGCCATAGACAAGCCAGGCCACTAGCATTTTTAGGAAGCCATAGACAAGCCAGGCCACTAGCATTTTTTGGAAGCCAAAACTAGCCAGGCCACTAGCATTTTCAGGAAGCCATAGACTGCCAGGCCACTCACATTTTTGGGAAGCCATGGACTGCCAGGCCACTAGCATTTTCAGGAAGCCATAGACAGCCAGTCCACTAGCATTTTCAGGAAGCCATATGCAGCCAGGCCACTAGCATTTTCAGACAGCCATAGATGACCAGGCTACTAGCATTTTTAGGAAGCCAAAGACGGCCAGGCCGCTAGCATTTTTAGGAAGCCAAAGACAAGCCAGGACACTAGCACTCAGAAAGCCATAGATGGCCAGGACACTAGCATTTTCCTATCCTGTAGGCACTGACTAGTCATGAATGTTGGTTGTAATGAGACCTCCCGATGTGAAGTATTTGGGGTCCCCCCGATGGGAAGTATTTGGGGTGCCCCCGATGGGAAGTATTTGGGGTCCCCCCGATGGGAAGTATTTGGGGTCCCCCGATGGGAAGTATTTGAGGTGCCCCCCCAATGGGAAGTATTTGGGGCCACCCCGATGGGAAGTATTTGGGGTGCCCCCCCAATGGGAAGTATTTGAGGTGCCCCCCCAATGGGAAGTATTTGGGGCCACCCCGATGGGAAGTATTTGGGGTGCCCCCCCCGATGGGAAGTATTTGTGGTGCCCCCCCGATGGGAAGTATTTGGGGTGCCCCCTCGATGGGAAGTATTTGGGGTGCCCCCCCGATGGGAAGTATTTGGGGTGCCCCCTCGATGGAAAGTATTTGGGGTGCCCCCCGATGGGAAGTATTTGGGGTCCCCCGATGGGAAGTATTTTGGGTGCCCCCCCCGATGGGAAATATTTGGGGTGCCCCCCCGATAGGAAGTATTTGTGGTGCCCCCCGATGGGAAGTATTTTGGGTGCCCCCCCCGATGGGAAGTATTTGGGGTGCCCCCTCGATGGGAAGTATTTGGGGTGCCCCCCGATGGGAAGTATTTGGGGTCCCCCGATGGGAAGTATTTGTGGTGCCCCCCGATGGGTAGTATTTGGGGTGCCCCCCGATGGGAAGTATTTGTGGTACCCCCGATGGGAAGTATTTGGGGTGCCCCCGATGGAAAGTATTTGTGGTGCCCCCCCGATGGAAAGTATTTGGGGTGCCCCCCGATGGGAAGTATTTGGGGTGCCCCTCGATGGGAAGTATTTGTGGTGCCCCCCCGATGGGAAGTATTTGGGGTGCCCCCCGATGGGAAGTATTTTTGGTACCCCCCGATGGGAAGTATTTGTGGTACCCCCCCCGATGGGTAGTATTTGGGGTGCCCCCCGATGGGAAGTATTTGTGGTGCCCCCCCGATGGGAAGTATTTGGGGGTCCCTCGATGGGAAGTATTTGGGGTGCCCCCCCGATGGGAAGTATTTGGGGTCCCCCGATGGGAAGTATTTGGGGTGCCCCCCGATGGGAAGTATTTGGGGTGCCCCCCTGATGGGAAGTATTTGGGGTGCCCCCCCCCGATGGGAAGTATTTGGGGTCCCCCCGATGGGAAGTATTTGGGGTGCCCCCCGATGGAAAGTATTTGTGGTGCCCCCCGATGGGAAGTATTTGTGGTACCCCCCGATGGGAAGTATTTGGGGTGCCCCCCGATGGGAAGTATTTGGGGTCCCCCCCGATGGGAAGTATTTGGGGTCCCCCCCGATGGGAAGTATTTGTGGTGCCCCCACCCCCTCGGGAAGTCGCCTCTCTGCCGATCTCGGCTCGTCTATGGTCAGCAATGGCCAACCACAGTTTAACCCTTGAGCTGCCGGCCGGGCTGTTGCTGCCCCCCGGTGGGAGAGAAGGGGTTAATAGAGCAGTGTCACCGCGTGATGATCTCACTGCATCTCTGCTGCATGAAGCCGTCACCGGACGGATCCCCGCTCTCTCCGCACTCTCACTGCTCCTTCCCATCTTCGGCACTCTCAACTTTGTCTCGCTCTCTTTGCCTCGCCGTCTCATCCTCTCCTCTCTCTTCATCCAGCTCCTCCCCTGTCTGCTCGCTCCTACATCAAATTCCCGAGCGACAGCATCAGCTCTGCAAGAAGGATCTGCTCCTTTTATTTCTTCCTCCCTCTCTCAGTTCCCCCCTCTCTTCTCTCTCTCTTCCACTGGCTGCTCAGTCCAGGCTCCGCACTCACAAACTTCTATGGAGTTGAAGTGAGAGCACCCAAGGAGCTGCTGGCATGGGGGCTTTCCCGGACTGGGGGCTCTTGCCGCTTTTTGTCATTGCCACCTTGATTTCGGACGGCCAAGGCGAGCTGACCTGCGCCTCCTGCCAACCTCACATCAGGCTGCAGAGACACATGGTGGTGAGGATGCAGGAAGAAGAAGCTTTTGGAGATTGGGGGCAGGCTTGGGGGAACACTGGGCACCGGACAGGCGATGTCCAAATGGGAGATGCCAAGCGGGCAGGTGGTGACCAAGATCCCGGAGCCTGGAACACACAACACATGGACATAAAAGTGGAAACCGGGGATGAGAACGAAGGGGGCACCGGTGGTCAACTGAGAGATGCCAACCGGCAAGGTGGTGATCAAGATCCCAG